>BLAL01000058.1:1202500-1802500 GCA_015698045.1 Rhizophagus clarus | reverse complement strand
TATTTTAAGCACTGATCACGAATTAAATTAAATATTGGAAAAGAATATATTATTCAAAAATAAGATGAATTATCATTTATAATGGCATAATATATATTTTTTAAGTTAATTATTGATTGCTGATAGTTCACATCTTCTTACTTATTCAGACTTATAAATTTGTTTAGACATAAATACCAAAGGTTAAATCAAATTGGTTTAAAAGAATAAAATAATGTTATGTAAAGAACCTTACTATATCAAAAAAATTAAATTAGAATTTACAATTAATAGACAACTTTTATTACAAGATATCAAAATATCTAAAAAATTAAAAAAGAAACAATAGATAGCTTTCTATAATAATAAATAGATTCTGCAAATTTAGTTATGTATTATCTAATAATTAGTCACTTCTTGTAAAACATTAAATACATAATATTAATGATGAATCTATATCTCTATCAATACAAGCACTAGTATTGATTCAATATACTGGTTGTAAACTTAAAGATATACAAACAAGAAGCAAAAGAAAGTCAGTTAATAACAGATGTCTTTTACATATTGACAAAGAAAAAACTATTAATATTAAGATACAATTGATATAAAATACTTATATATTAAATTCTTCAGTATTTAAATATATTATTTTAATTAAAAATAAAGTCAAATACAATATAACTGATCCTTAGAAAGCATTTGCCAAAAGTATGTTAAATTTTTTTTACTTTATACTTTTATGTAATCAATTTGCTAGGATTCAAAAAACAATTAAAGTCTAGACACCTCTAACCATATATACTGATGGCTCCTTTAAAAAGTATTTGAAACTGATGTTAATATAAATTATACTTTTAAAATTATACAGTCCCGGGCGAAAGTAATGGCAGTGAGAATACCACTTCTTAATTTGTTTATAACTTCATTACTACCTCGATTAAATCATTACTTATTATACCAAATTGAACAGTAATATGCTCTTTTAAAAAGCAATAAAAAAAAAGTAATTTCAATTACTGACATTATTCCTGTTTTATTACCCACAATAGCTTCTATTACAATAAATTCTACTTATGAGGCTGGTAATTTTTTCATGAAACAAATGTTTAGGAAATTTCTAATTGAACTGGAAATTTTTGCATTCCTATAAAACAATGTATCCTTTTCTTACAAAAAATGCCAAAATTCTGAATATTTTATTCAAAGTGTCGCACTAAACTTATATCATAAAAAATTACTGCCAGAATCGAAATGATCATCATTTCACATTTTTTTTAATTTTCATCATGATAACTTTGAAATATGTGTATTTTTGACTAATCAACCGTTTTTTTAGACCATTGGTAAGCTTTTTATTATGATGATATAAAATAATTATATTCATGATATTTAAAATTTTTCTTTCAATAATGATTTTTTTTTTTGTTCATTTTAAAGCCCAGATCTCAAATCCCAATGAGAATTTTTGTTTGTTTTTGATGCAGTATATTAAGAAAATGGTAATGCAAAAAAAGGAAAAAAATGGTACAAGCTATTTCTCAATTTATTTAGAAAGGAGTGAAATAATTTTGAAAATAGCATAGTTATTGATAGCGAGGTTATTAACGATAATAGCATGCAAAATCAAATTGAAGCATGTTTTGATACAGATAGAGGTCAAACCCAATATTTATTAAATAATAAAATATATGTATTTTTGACTCCTCTTTCTGAAAATAAAAAAAAATTCATAACTTCATTATAAATTTATGTATTATATTAAAAAAACTGACCGCCATTACTTTCACTGGGGACTGTAGAAGAGAATATTATATTTTAATTTTAGATTTATGATAATTTGTCAATAATTAAGGCAGAATTATTAATTATTATTATGGCATTTATATGTGTAAATAAAAATACAAGTATTACTATTTGTACTAATTTACAGCTAATTATTAATCAGTTTTTTAATGTTCATTTTTATAATTTAAAAATTAAAATTATAATATAGTGTTTTATAAATCCTCTTAATTAAGTTTATCAGATTTAAAGTAATAATAATGACTTTATAGAAAGTAAAAGCTTATAAATCTGATGATTATAATAATATTATTGATAAATTAATAAAAGAAGCATGTAAATAATAAAGAATCTCTTGTAATAAATCTGAAATTACTTTCTCATAATGATATAATATGTTAGAACCATAAACCCATAAAAAAAAATATTACTCTTATAGTAAAAGATATTAAAAAACACAACATATCAAATAGTTTTTAAGTTTGAATAGAAATAGATATTTTATTTTGCCTTTAAATTTGAAATTAATTGATTAGTCTTTTATATTTCAATATATTAAAAATAAATTTGACAATACAACTAACTATATTAGACTTAAGATTTAATTTATTTAAAATAAAAATTTGTATAGAAAAATTACTAATCCAAATAAATTTGAATGCTAAAATCTGCATATATTAAAATATATTTGGGATTTGATATATAGGCATGCATCAGTTAAAAGAAGGGAGAATTGATGGCTAAACTTTTATCTGAGTTATATAATCAATATCTTTCATTTTCTTGTCATACAATTTCCAAATATGTCAATGATTATCAAATAATCAAATGATCATCTTTATAGTATATTTTATTTTTTTAATATTATTATGATTTATATAATATAAGCCAAAAATCTCAAATTTAATTCTAGGGTAGATTTCCTTCTTTTAACTGACGCATACCTATATAACAAAATATAGTTTGAAATTTTGATAAAATTCCAAATCCCAAATTTCAAATTGTTATTAAAATCCCAAATTATTGCTAAAATTTCAAATTATTACCAAAATCCCAAATTATTGCCAAAATTCCAAATTATTGTTAAAATCCCAAATTTTTTTTTTTTTTTTTTTTTTTTTTTTTTTTGATGATGAAATCGTATATACATTTATTAGATTAGATAGGACTACATAACAATCTCTTCTATTCTACATGTAATACTCCTAGCCTAAGCCAGTCCAGACATTCATTCAATTCCAAATCTTTTCAAAATCCAAAAAAATCTATAAGTATATTTAATATCTATTTATATAGATTAAAAACAGTTAATAAATAAAAAAATTTTAATTATTAAAAAAGAATTATAAGTTTTATTAAAAGGAAAAGAAATTTTAATTTATTATTATTTATTAGTTTATATTAAAAAAAGTAATAAAAAAACAATATAAATTAACTTATAAGTTTTATTTTTTAGTCTACAATATTAATATCTGATATATTATATTTTGTTTAAAATATTTATAAGTTAATATTTAGAAATATACAGTGGCTTGCATAAATAATGCATCAAAATATTTTAAACAATAAATCATATATTTATCAATTAAAATAAATCTGTTTAATCTCATTTTTTCAAAATAAACAATATATGTGTAGATTTTTAACATATAAAAGCTAACCCTTTTTCTGTATAACAAAAAAAATCCATTATGTCATTTTTTTTCTCTAAATTATGATGTGTTACTTTTGCACCTTTTTTTAAAAAAAAATTATTAGAAAAAAAATTTTTTTTTATAATTAATAATAAATAATAATAAAAATATTTTACACACCTATTCCTTTACCGAAAATAAATAAATAATATTTTTTATAAAACTAGACTTACTATAAAACAAAAAGCGTAAGCAATTATGATGATTGAACATAATTTTGCTTCAAAAGAAATTACTGCTAAAATTGGTTGTAAAAGTCACACAACGATACTAAAGCTTAAAAAAAGTATGAAGAAACTGGTAATATAAAAGATAAGCAATGTCTAGGCTGTCTATAAATGTTAAATAAGCACTATAAATGTACTATTATAAAATGTTTGATCAATGGAGAATATTTTATCACCATTTCATTAATAAAATCTTTACAAGTTAATAAAAATATTAAAATTAGTACTGATATTACTGTGCATAGAATATTAAGAAGAAATAGTTTGATTTTAGAGTGAAGTGTAAGAAGCCACTTTTGTTCAAAAAACATCAAGATAAATGGCTTAATTTCACTAAAAGGTTTAAGAATTGGATAATAAGTAACTGAAATAAGGTAGTGTAATCTGATAAGTCTAAATTTTAAATATTCAGGTTAGACGAATATTAGTATTGCTAGAAAAAATCTAAAGAGTCACTTTAAAATGCCTTTATCAAACTTACAGTTAAGTTTGATGAAGGTAGTATTTTTGTATAGAAGTGTTTTACTTTTCATGGTATTGGTTTTCTATATAAAATTAATGGAAATCTTGATGCTGAACTTTATCATCAAATATTAGATGAAGACCTCATGAAGACACTTCAATATTATGAATTAAATGTTTCAAACATCATTGTCTTTCAGTAAAACAATAATTTGAAATATACTGCTATTCTCACTAACCAATGGTTTGATGATAATAATGTTGAGATTCTTCCATGGCCATCTTTATCCTTTGATTTAAACTCTATAGAATATCTTTGGAATGATGTAGACTGTCAACTCAGAACATTAGACATCAAAATTAGAGGAAAAGTATTATTATAAGAACATATTTCTCAAATCTGAAATGAAACAGCATTGGAGATATATACTAGCATCAGAAAAAATTTTGGTCTGCAGATCTGCGTAATTCTGCGGAATCCAATTCTGCACAAATCTGAGGACATGCCGATGCGCAGCACTGAAAAATTTCATGGATTTCTGCGCAGATTTGCAAGCATAAAAAAACCTGCGAAATTTTTCAAAAATAAATCTGCGAAATTTTTAAAAAATACTAATGCAAATTTACAATTAGGCAGTGTTTTAACTTTAATATTAACTAATATTAATTTATTAATTAAAGATATTTACAAATTTAAAAGTACATATGAGCTCTTTGCAATAGAAAGGTACGAAATTCAAAAAAAAATAAAAATTTAATTAATATTAAATTTACACTTATTTTAGTATAAAAAACATAATTGGCATATAAAGTAAATTTAAAAATTTTTTTGAGTTTCGTACCTTTCTATTGCAAAGACCCCATATATTAAACTATCCTATTTGCTAACTAAATGCACTAATTAAAAAGTTCCCTTTTCTTTTCTTTACTGACGTTCAAATTATATTGTCGTTAATGGTTTGGACATTGTTCCAGTTGGTTCAATTCTAACAAACAACTTTTAACTTTTTCGATTTAACAAAACACGTCAAAATGTGAAAATATTATCGCTCTTAAAGAAAACCATAGACCTATAATAAAAGAAAAGTGAAATATTAGCTGAATTTTCGTTTAAATAAAAAAAAATGAAATAATTTCGAAGATAAATACTTTGAAACCTTCGTCCAGAAGCCGTAAACCTACAAGAAACAAAATAAATGAAATGTTAGCAAATGTTTTATTAAGAAATTTCAAAAAAATAGTAAAAGGAACTTCGTAAAGTACCTTCGAAGTTTCATAACGTTCCAGGAAGCCCCAGACTTATAAAAATAAGCGTTAATAAAACATCTCGTTAAAAAGGAAATTAAACAAATTTCAAAGTTCTACCTTCAAAATTTCTTCTAGGAATCCAACCGCAGACCTACAAAAGAAAGAATAAGAAAATAAAGAACGTTAGTAAACGTTCATTGAATAAAAAAACCCAAAAATTAAAGGTACCTTCGAGAGATGTACAGTATTTCGACATCCAGGATCTAAAAAGAAAGAAAAAATTGAACGTTAGTAATGTTCATTATAATAGAAGTAAAAAGAAAGTTGAAAGTGATGAATTACCTTTGAATGGAGTTTGGGCTTCGTCTGGACCTAAAAAAATAAAAAACATCGAACGTTAGCAATGTTCGTTAAACAAAAAAATTAAATTTTTTTTTGAAGGTCATACCTTCAAAATAGTCTTCAAAAATGGTTACTAGATCTAAAAAAGAAAAAATGATGTTAATAAATATTCATTAGCATTCGTTAAATAAAAACAAAAAAAATAAATTGAAGGCCTTACCTTCGAATAGTGTCAAGTCTTCAAAATGGAACGTCTGGATCTAAAAAAATAAAAAAACAAATGTTAGTAACGTTCATTAAAATAAAATAAAAAAAAAAAGTAAAAATTTTTGAAGATATTATACCTTCGAAATATCATAGTCCGCCTCTAAAGAAGTTCCAGACTTAACAAATAAAAAAAATGAACGTTAGTTAACGTTCGTTGAAATAATAAAAAAAAGATATTTCGAAGTTTCTTTATCTTTGAAATATCATAATCTGCCCTAAAGGAGTTCCAGACCTAAAAAATGAAACGAAACATTAGTAATATTTCGTAAAATAAAAATATAAAAAAAAAATTTATTTCGAAGTTTTTTTACCTTTGAAATAACTCAGTCCACTTCTTCCAGACCTAAAAAAGAAAGAAAATGAACGTTAGTTAATGTTTGTTGAAATAAAAGTAAAAAAAAATTATTTTTTTTTTTTACTTACAGTAGTCCGCCTATAAAGGACTTCCAGACCTAAAAAATAAAAAAAAATGAAAATTAGTAATATTCGTTTAAATAAAACAAAAAAAATAATAATTTTCAAAGATATTTTACCTTTGAAATATCATATAATCCGCCTCTAAAGGAGTTCCAGATCTAAAAAAAGAAAGAAAATAAATGTTAGTTAACATTTGTTAAAATTAAAGTAAAAAAAATTGTTTTTTTTACTTAATGGTCTGCCTTGAAATGGAGTTCCAGACCTAAAAAAAGGGATAAAAGTGAAACGTTGCTAACATTTCGCTAAAATACAAAAAAAAATAAATTTTTTTTTACTTAAAGTAGTCCACCTCGAATGGAGTTCCAGACCTAAAAAAAGGAGAAAAGCGAAACGTTACTAACGTTTTGCTAAAATACAAAAAAAAATGAATTTTTTTTTACTCTTAAAGTAGTTCACCTCAAAATGGAGTTCTGGGACCTAAAAAAAAGGAAAAAAAGTGAAATGTTACTAACGTTTCACTAAAATACAAAAAAAAATGATTTTTTTTTTACTTAAAGTGGTCCACCTCAAATGGAGTTCTGAACCTAAAAAAAAGAAGAAAAGCAAAACGTTACTAACGTTTTGCTAAAATACAAAAAAAAAATAAATTTTTTTTTACTCTTATAGTGGTCCGCTCGAAATAGAGTTCCAGGACCTAAAAAAAAGGAAAAAAAAGTGAAACATTACTAACATTTCGCTAAAATACAAAAAAAAACATTTTTTTTTTTACTTGAAGTGGTCCGCCTCAAAATGGAGTTCTGGACCTAAAAAAAAAGAAAAAGAAATTGAATGTTAGTTAACGTTTGTTAAATTAAATCAATAAAAAAATCTGGAGCTGTACTTCAGCTTCCAGATCCCAAAAAAATTAAAAATAACAAAAAAAAAGTCCAGAGCTGTACTTTGGCTTCTGGACCTAAAAAAATATAAAAATCGAACATTTATAATGTTCGTTAAATAAATTAATATATTTGAAGGCTTTAACCTTTGAAATGGAGAGTCCAGAACCGTTCTTCAGTATCAAGGACTTCTAACCTTCGAAATGGAGAGTCCAGAACTGTTCTTCAACGTCAAGGATCTCTACCCTTCGAAGTGGAGAGTCCAGGGCTGTTCTTTAACATCCAGGACCTCTAACCTTCAAAATAGAGTCTGGAAAGGGCTTTGGGCTCGTCCAAAACTTAGAAAAAAAGCTACAAAAAAAAAAAATTTTTAAAATAACTTCGCAAGACAGATCTTGCCATTTTTGTCCATAAAACTTCGAAATTTGAAAACTTTTTAATTTCTCATTCATCTCGCACTTTAAAACCATAAGTAAAAATTTTTGTTTGAATCTGGAACTTATGCCTTTGATATTCTGTCAAACATTGAAAAACTTGTCTTAAAGATTTTGAACCTTATAAAGAAACAGTATTTTTTATTTTTTTTTTTTAAAAAAAAATTATTCTTA
The DNA here is from genome assembly GCA_015698045.1 of Rhizophagus clarus. Classification (NCBI taxonomy): domain Eukaryota; kingdom Fungi; phylum Glomeromycota; class Glomeromycetes; order Glomerales; family Glomeraceae; genus Rhizophagus; species Rhizophagus clarus. The sequence goes on along the minus strand of BLAL01000058.1, from coordinate 1,794,596 downwards.
AAGTCCGATTATCTGACAAGCTTCGAAGCTTAAAAAAGAATCCATTAAAAATTTATTTTTTTTTTCTTTAGTATCTTTAAACAAATTAATTTTTTTAAGGCGTTAAAAAATTATTTCTTTAAAAGTGTTAAAAAATTATTTCTTTGAAAGAATTATTTCTTTAAAAGTGTTAAAAAATTATTTCTTTGAAAGAATTATTTTTTTAAAAGTGTTATAAAATTATTTCTTTAAAGTGATAAAAAAAAATTGTTTCTTTAAAAAAGTTTAAAAAATTAGTGATGTAAAGTTTATCAAAATAAATATGCAAAGTTTATCAAATTAAAGAAGAAAATTGTGAAAATCTTTAAAGATTTTTGTACAAAGTATTTTTAAAAATCTGCAATTTTGGAGATTATCACAAATTTTTCATAAAAAAATCTTTGAAAAAATAAAAAAAATAATTTCTGCAGTATTGCGCAGATTCTTAACAAAATTGCATTAAAAAAATGCAGTAATCTGCTAAAATCACAGATCACCGCAGATCTGAACTGATATAACTTTCCCAATGTAAATTAATTGAAACAATGCCAGAAAGAATTCAAGATGTTATTAATGTTAAAAGTAATTACACAAGATAATAAAAATATTTTTAGAATCTTTTTAGTAATATTTTTTTAGTTTTTTTTTTAAAAAAAAACCTTAATTTTTATAATAATGCGAAATATGCATAAATGATGCACTATGATTTTAATAAATATTATGTAAATAAAGTAAAACTGATTTATTAAATATTATTAATTTTATTATATTTTTAATGCTTTTACATTATTTGGTAAATGATCAGACTGGTCTATAACTGGGAGTACTTATAATTAGTTAAAAGTGATTATTATTTATAATTCTCTCTTTATTTATCACTATTTTCAAAAATATGTGAAATTGTACAATGTAATATAAAATGATTTTGCAATACCTGCGATTTTCATATTTATCTTGCAATTTTATATATTTAGCTTACGATTAAGGGATGATTTTTCTTTGATTATGAAATTTTATAACTTGAAGTTACTAATTCTAAATAAAATTCTGTTTGTATCTTATAAAAAAGTGTGTGAACTTTTCAAATACTTTTTTTGAACTCTCACAAACTCCAAAATTTTTTCGTCTATTTTTCATGAGTTTCATATTCATATGATCAACAAATAATAAAAACTCAAATTTTAATTGGATTTTTGCAAAATCATGCATAATAATTGTGCTATCCCATAATTTACATGGATTCACATATTTTTGAAAACTGTGATAATAAATAAAAGTACATTTTCAACACCAAAAAAAAAAAAATGCTTTTACACTATATTATATATAAAATAAATATTATATTTATATATATTCATATTATCAATAAATATGTAATTTAATATTTGATATTGGTATGATGCATTACTTATGCAAGCCATTGTATTAATTTTTTTCTTTTGCTTCTTTAAGATGAATGATATTATTTCTTAATTAGCTTTAAGAAAATTTCTTATTTTAGCTTCCATTATACTCACATTATACTTAACAAGAAGATATACATATTTGATATAATACATGGGATTATTTAATTAATTTACAACTTATAAATTACAGAAATACTAGAATTTGGGATTTTAAAAATGATTTAAGATTTGGGATTTTTAAAATTATTATATGTTGAAATATATTTTGATTTTAATATATAGCCAAAATATTTTGGTACCTAAGTTTAGATTCAAGATAATTTATATAAAAGATTACTATCAATTTATAATGGAAGTTGGAAATGTATTTTATGTCATATTAAATTTAAAATTTTTTTTTTTTTTTTTTTTTTTGCAAAGTAATGCAATTTGTGAGTTTATTGATTATATGAGAATACAGATTTATCTGTTATTTATATAACTAATTTATTAAAACTTCAAACTGGTTTCCCATCCTAAAAGATTGCTCCTGTGCCCTACCATCACCCTATGAAATTCATTCATATCCTTCTATAGTAACTATTAAATTATATGGGATCATTATAACATATGGCTTCAGTATATGCTTTCACTACCCTCTAAACAAAAAAAAGAAAAAAAGAAGATTATATTGTATTTATATATTTTTATATTATTATATACTTTCCATGTTACTTTATTTCCTTCTCTAATTTGTTTATTTATATACTGTCTTGATTTTTCCAAAGTTATTGACCATTGTTCATTATGTTTTAGTATTTTCCTTCCTTTTAAATCATATGTATCTCCTTCTATTTGTGTGGTTAAAGTTCTATTATATTTTATATATTTATGTGATGATAATCTTCTTTTCTTTTCTTGTTTCTTGATACCCTTTGTCTGCTCCCATTCTGCTATTATTTTACAATGTGGTTGCCAGATAATATTGTGAAATTCATTAGTAAATACTTCTAGGTATAGAGTAGCAATTATTAATACTATTTTTTTTGATTTTACAATATTTTTAAGTTCTTTGTATTTCCCTTTTGGAAAGAAATTCCTTAATAATAGGTGAACAAAAGGAATAGGTAGTTCATAATTAATGCCTATTGTGTGTCTGAAGAAGTTTCTATTCCATAAGTGTAGTTATTGTATATCTTTTTGATTGAATTGAATTTGAATTTGTTTTTCTTGTGTTGTAAAGTTTGTAAGCACTTGATCACATTGGTGTACAGTATTATTGGTTATAGTTATCCATTTATCTTTAAGTTGTTAGCAGTAAATTATATGATCCTCATCTTCATTTTCTGTAAGACAGAGTCTGCATTTTGCATCTCTATATAGGTCATATCTTCTTTCTTTCATTATTTCTAGAGTTGGAAGCAAGTAATTTGTAAGTTTTAAATGTTTGATGAACCTGTTATTTGTTGCTGATGTTGTGCAATTAAATCTTGTATTTTTTTTGAAAAGTGCCCAAGTAACTTCCTCTTCTATTGTGAAAGTTGTATCTATAAAAATTGATCTATGTGTACAATTAAGAGACCATGCTGCATCTAATGTAGCTTCATATATACTATCTATAAATTTTCTTATGTGTCTATCAACTTTTTTACCATTCCAATAGATATCATACATTAAATCTTTCTGTTGTATATCTTTAATTGTGATGCAAATTAATTTTTCCCCTTCTTTTTTTGCTACTCTATCTGCTTCTTCATTTCTTTTAATTCCTAAATGACCTTTAACTTTTATAAACTTGATTTCCAGCTATTAAACTTGAAAATTATTAACATTTATGATCATATTCTGCTATACAAGATATTTATGCAGAAATTATTTAAAATTCTAAAAATTAATTATTTAAATTGATAGTTCCATTGATATAAGATAATACTAATATTAATACTAATGATATCATCAATATTATAGATTATCTTGGTTATTGGAATTCTTTTAATCCTGGTATATTATGTTTGACTAAAGGTTTTATACCTAGAAGTCTTTATATAATTTTCAAGAATTTAAGTATTCCTAAAAAAGATAGATATAAAATTGTAAAAGAAGTCATTAATACATTAATTTTACAGTTTAAACATTTTATTTGAAAGTACCATAACATATACCAACTTAAATTAAAAAAGTTATGGGATATAAATTGTTATCAAAAGAAAAGTTTAAAATTTAAAAGTAATAATGTTAATAGAATTGTTAATAATTCTAATAGTTTGTTAAATAGGTATAAGATTTGGATAAATAAATACTTTAATATATGTAGTTATTGGTTAAATTTTAAGTTTTTTATGATTTATATCACCATTAACTCATGGTGGCTAGTTGACTGTATTCTAATAGGAGTAGTAGCATAGATAATATAGTTAATAGAGAAATATTTTATATATAGTCTATATGTATATAGATTGTAATTTATTTCTTAATATTTGTATTATTAAACATGATTCATCATGTTGATAATAATAATAATAAAAAAAAAAGGAATGTAATTAAAAAAAATTATTCATAAATAATCTAAGATCAAAAGATTTAATTTGCCAGTTTTTTGATATCATGTATTAATTTTATATATTGACTTTATAAAATATTTCTGTTTATAATATTTAGTAAAAAACTTAAACATCATCTGACTCTTATATATATATTTTGAAGTTTTGATTTATCTGATCAATCTGATAAATTATCTAAATTCAGTCAAATTTTAGATAAATAATCAGATATTCAGATTAACCAGATTTAAAATATATTTTTATATTAAAGAATATTGAAAAATAATTAAAAGGAATTTTCTTAACAAATATATTAATTTCAATTGGATTTTATTATACATGTAAAATAATTTTTATCAATTATAAAAATTTGAACAAATTAAATCTGGAAAAAAAAATCCAAATAAATAAAACAATTAAAATCTAAATGAAAATAATTATCACTTTATTAAATTAGTAATATATAAAGCAGATGTAAATAAATGAATATATAGATACACATATTATTTAACAAGTTAATTTAATAAATGCAAGCATTTAAGCCAGGCCAAGCAAAAAGTGTGTTTAATATAATCCTTCCTTCCTTTCTGTTTTCAAAATAATTCTTAAACAACACTTATTTGCAATTTTAATTGGCAAAATTGATAAAAATCATGTAATTGTTTAAGATTTGTTATAATGTTCAAGTTTTAGCCAATCAATTAAACTCCCCTCTCATCTCTCTAACTTCAGATTTTATGTTAAACACATTATCTGCTTAGTCCAACCTTAAAAATTCACAAATCTTCATTTTTATCAAATATAAAACAACTACCAAAGCATTTATGCTTCTTCAAGAGAAAAAGTCTGCAAGTAATTATCAATAGATGAATGAAATTAAAAAAACTTCAAGCAGAGTATTCAAGCATACTAAATAGATTTTTAGTAGTTTGTAAGCTGACGACAATCTGCGAATCACGTGATAGTGAAATTTTTATATAACTGATAAGCCGTAATTAGTTACATAACTTTTAATTCCATCTTTTTAATGGCGTAATATTAATGTAAAAATACAGTAAGAAAAGACAATAGAAAAGAGCAAGGAAAATAAAGGAAAGGATAAATGAAAGAAATGATGAAAGGAAATCAAAAGGGGAATAAAAATGACGAAAAGGAATTAAAGGGAGCGAAAAGGGAATGAAAATAACGAAAAGGAATCAAAAGGAACGAAGGGGAATTAAAAAAATGATGAAAGTGAATCAAAGGGAATAAAAATAATGAAAGGAAGTGAAGGGGAATAAAAAAAAACAACGAAAGAAATGAAAAATAACAAAAAAGACAAAAGGAAATAAGCCATTAATGGAAAAAATTAGAGTAATGAAAATGAACAAAAGGAGGTGAATAAAAATAAAAAATAACGAAGTAAACGAAAGCCAAAACGCCCACCCATAGAAAAAGGAAAGAAAATGGTTAATATTACTATTTTAAAAGTGAAAAAAAAGCAAACCAATAAAAGAGATAAAAGAGCTTACCTTGAATTTCACTGAAATGCTACACCGTATACGCCTAAAAAAGAAATAAAAGGTTAATAAAAAGAGCTAAAAATAATAAACGCGTTAAAACTGAATTAAATAAACTTGATCAGTGATCAGTGTAACATATAAACACGTGATGTGGTGTTCAACACCAGGTACTCTAATCTATTTTAAGAATTAATTACAAGGATTTGCAAATTTATTAAATTGGCCATATTTAAGAAATCGTCAATTTATTTATTTTACATGGGTATTTTTACAATCACGTGAAATTTCTCAAATTCCACATTCACCTTTGGCGTACATACCGTACTACTACAGGTAAGTTGAACTTATCCAATAACCTTGTGAGAAAAAATATTTTTAATTCTTTTTAATATAATAGTATTTTAAAAACGTTTTACCGTTTTATACATTATTTTCTAGATGAAATCATGAAGATTTTTTTTTTATTATTAAAATAAACAAAAAAAAACAAATAGATTGATCATTTAAAAAAAAAACCTAATTTACTGTACAAAAAATGACATGTGATTGGCAATCAAATGGCAAATTTAAAGTTCAAATAGGCGATGCTCAGTTCTAATCATAAGATTGTGGGGGTTAACCTTTTGTTTTTTTTGTTTACTGTTTTTTTTTAGCGTCATACTATTTAAAAATTTCAGCCCGAATTTTAATTCTTTTGTCCAGTCTGCTGATTACAATTATCAAATAGTAATAATGAAAATATGTAAAACGTCATTAATTTATGGCGGATCTCTCATGAATATTTTTTGTGCCTTTTCTTTTTTATGGAAACACGTTTTTTGTGCTCATACCAAAATTAGATGATTTGTTTCACAAAAATTTCGGATGAATTTTCATTTTAGGACAAATCTTGCCAAAGTGGCTTTGTTTTTTTTTCGGAATTTTAAAACCGATTTTTACATAAACAATTATGGATATATTAATAAATAAAAAAAAAAAATTACATATATCTGATATACATATATTATAATAGATCTCATTTTTGATTTTGATTATGTAAATTGAAATTCAAAAAATTTTTAAATATTCATGATCGGAGATTACCTAGTATTATTCCTAAATATAATAATAAAAATCACCAATCAAATTCGAGAAAAAAATGCACCAAATATACGTTTCGTTGTGTGACAATATATGTGGCAGATGGGTGCTTTTTCTTTTTTAATCGAACAAGTGGTTCCCGATCAAATCATTGTTCAATTTTTCTTCTGAGAATTCGGATTTGCAAGTTCTAACCAATTTTTTTTTAAAAAAAAAATTCTAGAATTTCTAAATTTAGAATGTTCTTTGGTTTTCTCTAATCCCGTTCAAAATTAACGATGTGATACAAATTTATTAATTATTTTAGATACGTCAAATTACATGATCTGTGGGAATGAAAAATTCAATAAAAGTAAACAAAAAAAACCTTCTTTTTTAATTGACAAATCAACGGACTTCAATATTTGTCACTCGAGCGTGAAAAATAATTAAGGTTGTTCGATAATTAATAATATAGTTATAATAACTAAATAACAATCATTTATTAAAATAAAAAATTCCCGGTAAACATAAAAAAAAATCATTTATAGTAATTATCCCCCAATTCCCCAACATACGAGATTACAAATAATAGGCAAAAAAGTAGTTAATTAAACACAAGGAGCTCGAATCAAAGCGGATACGTTCCGTACGACATTTTAAATGATGTCATTTAAAAATACAGAGATGAATATATGACAGTTGTAATGCATTATTATTGTTGTTAAATAAAACGTATATAGATTTTAATTTGTAAAATATCTAACCATAAAAAGTGTGAAATTCTAAAGGTCACCTGTCGGATCAAATAAAAATTTAAAAATTTAAATTAAATAATGAACGGACAATTACCCGGTTCTAACTTATTACATGTGATAAATAATATACTTTTCCCTCCAAAAAGATTTTTTTTTTTTTTTTTTTCAAGGTGTAAAAATTTTGAGAATATCGAAGGGAATAACTGATAATGGTAAGGTTTTTGTTTTTTTGGTTTTTTTTTTATTGATAACGAGCAAAAAAAAAAAAAATTGTCACATGATTTTCTTTTTACGTAGAATCTGTTAACTCTGTTAATGAGCCACACACGTGCATAATAGTGTAAATTATTTATAAATAAATTAACCCTGTATATTTATTTTAAAATTTTATTTTTATTGTCCACTTTAATTTGCCTTTTTAAGGATATAAATAAAAAAAAAAAAAAATTTAAAATTATATAAAAATATAAAAATCGTTTATTCTACCCTCAACAAAAATTTTTTTTTTTTCCTCGAAAAAAGAATTTAATATTTTTTTTTTTTTATTCTAACAATTTTTTTTTTTTTTAAAAAAAAATATTTTTCATAAAAAAAAAACACTTATTTAAACCTTTTCATAATTTGAGTCAGAAATAAAAAAATAAAACGCGTCAAAAAGACGAGAAAAAGATACACCACTACTATTTACTACTACTTTTCTAATAATTAAAAATGTTCAAGAAAAGGCATTCGACATTGGGTATACCCTCGTTGGGTTTATCACGAACTCTTTCGTTACAAGAAACCTTTAGTAAGAAACGAAAAGGAAGTACGACGAACAAACCTTTTCACAGTGTTCCTACAGTTGCTACAATACCGATGGATAAATATTTAACGAATGAAGGTCATCAATTGGTAGCATCATATTTAAGATTAACTCAAGTACAAAATCATATAATAAAAGGGACATTGCATAAAATAACCGAGAAAGACGTTGACGATTTAATTAAAAGTTACGATGGTATAACTACTCCAGTTTTTGAAAATTTGTCATTTCAAGATTTAAACTTATCTTATAATGAATGTAAAATATTATCAAAATTATTGAAAGCTGATAAAGTTACGAATATACGTAACTTAAAACTAGCAAGAAATCATTTACTTGGTTCTTCTGTTAAAGTTATTGCGGATTCTTTACAAAAAAATACGACTGTTGAAGTATTGGATTTGTCTTATAATCATTTAACCGATAATGAAGCAAAATGGTTGGGTAAATTATTGAAAAAAAATAATACTATAAAGCAAGTTTATTTAGCTTTTAATCGTATAGGATCTGAAGGTGCAAAGAGAATTTCTAAAGCTTTAATGGTAAATAATACGGTTGAAAGATTAAGTTTAGAATCAAATCAACTAAATGCTGCAGGTGGTAAACATATTGCTGATATGTTAAAAGTTAATAATGGTTTAAAATATATTCATTTGGGAAGTAATAATTTACAGTTGGAAGGAATTCGTAATATATCTGATTCACTTAAATTTAATGATTCTTTAACCAGTTTAAGTCTTGATATAAATAATATGTCAGCATTAGGTGCTAAATATTTAAGTGAATCTTTAGAGATTAATCAAACTTTAACTCATCTTTATATACCAAGAAATAATATTGAAGATGAAGGGTTGAAATACATTTGTCAATCATTACAGAAAAATTCTACTATGACTTATATTGATTTTGAATTTAATAGTATTGGAACAAATGAAAATACTGAAGGGGCTAAAGCTTTGGGCGAATTATTAGAAAATCATGATATACCGAGAGCCATTAATTTATCTCAAAATTCTATTGGTAATGAAGGTTGTATAGAAATATTTAAAGGTTTTCACAAAAATACTACATTAGAATCCATCATTCTTTCTCAATGTAGTATCGGCTTAAGTGGTATCGAAGCTATAGCAGAATCATTAAAATTAAATAATGGATTACAAAATATTTCTCTTAGTAAGAATGCTAATATGGGAGCCGATGGACATTTAGCTTTGGCTAATGCTTTAGAAACAAATACTTCATTAAAAGGTGTACAATTGGATTATAATTTTGCCGAATGGGAAACCGTCAGTAAATCTATACAACAATCTCTTACTCGTAACCATCTCTTACAAAAAGAACGTTACAATACCGCTTGTAATATTCTTAAATCATCAAGAGTATTATTAAATCCTATTTTACAGCAACAATTACCAGTTTCGTCTTGTTCAACTTCTCCTTTAATTTCTCCTATGACGTCCCCTATGATGTCTCCTTTGATGACACCTTTAATGGATACTCCTTTCATGTCTCCTTTAACTTCCCCAATGATTTCTCCACCTCCTTCTCCTAAAAGGCTATCTGCAAAAGCACCAAAAAAGAAATTAATTACTAAATTGCCTTTTGAAATACAAGAACATATAATTTCTTATTTAGATACAAATATTGTTTTAACTGGTAGTCAAATTTTAAATATCGTTAATTATGCTATGAAGAAATCTACTTTGGGTTCTACCAAGGAACAATTTTTAATTAAAAGCCTTTCCGCTTATTATCCTTTAACATCTGATGTTAGGCTTTGGCCTACTGAATCTACTGATCAAGAATTTTCCTCTTCTCATCGTGTCTAAATTTATCATCAAAGTATATATGGTCACTACTCTAATTAAAATTATTTCAATTCTTGTATCATAGTTTTATATTTATTATTTTATTTATTATATTATATATATTTATTTATCAATTATCATTTCAAATTTGACTGTGGTATATTAAGAAGATTGTTATAGGTTGTATTACAAAATGAAGATGTTGAAAAAAAAGGAGGATTGCATGTCATTTTATTCGAATTATATTAAAAACATTTTAGGAATATATTATTATCGTTTTTTTTTATCTGTAAAATTATTCTTTTTTGTTATTTCAAATGGACAATTTTATCATTCTTATTATTATACATATATATTTATTGATTTTACAAAATAAATGAAATTTTATTTTTATAGTGAACGTAATGTCTAACTTTTATACCATACCGGTACATATCAGAAAAAGAAAATTTTATTAATCGTGAATTAAGTTAAATCAGTTGGACTGTATTTCCAATTATAATTTTTTTTCTTTATAAAATAAGACTGAAATCTAAAATCTGCAATAAATTTTATTTCTCTGTTAGCCTTGGCAATCAAAAATCGGCTCACAGAATTGTAATCTCGGCCTGCATTATGTTCTAGAATTTAATTGGTTGATTTCTGAAATTTTTTTTTTTTTAAATCAATCAAACACGAGAAATCGTAGTCTTCCTTCTCAATCCATCGCTTCGTCTTAATTAAAGGTAAATATTGAATTCTTGATATGTAATATATATATGTATTGTTTTAAGAACATAAGAACTAAATCAACTGTAAAAGAATTTAACCTTTTAAATTATTTTTACGGGAAAGTTTTTTTAATTAAATACAAATATAATAATTTTTTTTTTTTTTTTTTTTGTATGTGAACGAATTTCTTACAGTTCGAGAACTTAGGACAACATGGGTGGTACGTATCGAAAGAAAATTGTTTTGATTTGAAATATGTATATATGTATATAGTATATTTTGTTGATTTTTTAAAATAAAAAAATTTTTTTTTTTTTTTTTTTATTATTTCTAAATAAATAGCCTACAAATATCTTGAAGAACTTTACAAGAAGAAGCAGTCTGATGTCCTTCGTTTCTTACTTCGTGTAAGATGTTGGGAGTACAGGTAGTCTATTCCTTCCATTTCCCTCTATTTCTTTCTCAACGATCGGGAAAAAAGAAAAAAAAAAAAATATATTTTTATATATATATTTTTTTTTTCGATTTGATTGATCCATCGTTTTTTTTTTAATGTGGAAAAATCAAAAAGAATTTTTTTTTTCTTTTTTGAAGATCTTGGGAAAAGAATTATTTTTTTTTTTTTTAGGCAATGAAATAAAATGTTTTCCATGTTTAAAATATTATTTGGGATAAGTATATATATATATAATATATACGATGCATATTATGGAACATTTAAAATATTTCATTTGCCAATGAACCAAATAATAATAAATTATTAAAACATATCCCACATACGGTATGGTCTTTTTTCTTTCTTTCTTTTTATCACTACTACAATACCCATCGCAAAACAATATACATATACATATATGTACATCACATACACCAAAAAAAAAAAAAAAAAAAAAAAAAAATTTTAGGCAATTGAATGTTATTCACCGAGCTTCTCGTCCATCTCGACCTGATAAGGCTCGTAGATTAGGTTATAAGGTGGGTTAAAAAAAAAAATTTTGGTTTAAGTTATTAATAATTTTTCAACATATTGATTATGTATTTCTATATATATATATATATAGGCAAAACAAGGATACGTTGTTTACAGAATTCGTGTTCGTCGTGGTGGTCGTAAGAGACCAGTACCAAAAGGTGCTACTTATGGTAAACCGGTCAATCAGGGTGTGAATCAACTTAAATATCAACGTTCTCTTAAGGCGACAGCTGAAGAACGTGTTGGTCGTAGATGCAGCAATTTACGTGTTTTGAATTCATACTGGATTAATCAAGTAATTAATACCAAATTAATAATTTATTTAAACTTAATGAACATATTCTCATTACAATACATATATATACAAAAAAATTTTTTTTTTTTTTTTTCAGGATTCTACTTATAAATATTATGAAGTTATTCTTGTTGATCCTGAACATAAAGCTATTCGTCGTGATCCGAGAATTAATTGGATAGCTTCTGCTAAACATAAACATCGTGAGGCTCGTGGTCTTACTAGTATTGGCAAGAAAAATCGTGGTATTGGAAAAGGGCATCGTTACAACAAGACAAAAGGTGGTGGTCGTTATGCCAGTTGGCTCAGACGAAACACACTTTCTCTTCGTCGCTATCGTTAAACAATTGTTTTATAATATGTTTTTTATACCTTAATAAAAAAAACTTTTTTATCTTATAATTTACATTCTCTAAATTTAAATGTTCAATAATTTATATTTAATGTTAACAAAGTGATAAAGTGTACAATTATTGCAAAAGTTTATACTTAAGTTATTCTAAATGTTATAATAACGAAATCTAACTAGAACTGGAAGGTAGCATTGGTGATGGTTGACATAATAATAATGTACATACGGTATATTATCTATTCATTTACTCTATATGGATCATTATTTAGGGATTCTATCACGTAAATACTCCATTATAGCAGAAGTACCTTGTTGAACAATGGTGTATCTGGGCACCCTAAAAGAATTCCCTTCTACTAATAAAGTTTTAATAGTTTTAACATTACCTAACGTTGGAGGTAAATGTCCAATGTTATTGTTTGATATGTCCACTATTTCCATGTTTTCGAAAGTTGAAGGAGTAATTGAAGTTAAACTATTAGAGGTAGCGAGAAATGTTATAAGTTTAGGGAAAGCCAATTTTGTTGGTAATTCAGCAATACGATTGTTATTAATGTTAAGAATTTGTAAATTTGGAAAGGCTGTATGGTCAGATTCACCAGGTAAAGAAGTAAGTTGATTCGCTGATAAATCCAACGTATTAACATTTGGAAAAACTATGGAATGATCATCGAATGATGGGAAAGAAGTAAATTTGTTATGATCCAATTGAAAAGTTGTAATTGTATTTTGGTACATTTTGAATCCGACCGGAATTGCTTGAAATGTATTAAATGACAATAAAACTGTCTTGGGTTCAAATGTAAGTTCTTCCAAATCCTCTTGGATGATATCAGATAAATTTTTCTTTGAAAGATCTAAAGATTTAGATGATACTCCTTGTTGGCTGATATTTCCTAAAGTTCCTGAAGTTTTTAACCCGGCATCACTAGGAGATCTTTGACCAAGATGTTGACCTGATTCAGGAATTGTAGGACCTTCCATATTATTAAAGTCTAAATAAAACAAAATAAATTCGCTTAATAATATCAAAAACATAACACACGCATTTTTTTCACATTATAAACTTACCAACTGTAGTAAGTCTATCCTTTAATGTTTTCAATAATGCAGCTGTTGACTTGGGTCCTTTTAGAGCATTTTTAAGAGGATTTCCTTCCCATACCAAAACATCCAAAGTCAATAAACCCAGTTCAGCAGGTAAAAGTTTTAGTGAATTATTACTTAAATCCAATCTTTTAAGATGTTTTAATGCAATCAATCCTTCGGGAATTTCTGAAAATTTGTTATCTCCCATATCCAGAATTTCAAGATCCGGTGTTGTATGTAATAAAGGACCAAAAGATTCAATTTTATTTAATGAAACAAGTAATTCTTTAAGTTTTGGCAATTTGACTGATGGATGGAAAATTGTTGAATCCTGCGATTCATCTAAAGCACTTAATTTGTTTTGTCGAACATTCAATCTATTTTTAAATTGTATTAAAATAAATGAATAAATTGATATTTTCGAAAAAAAATGAAAAAAAAAAATTTTAGGACTTTCCTTTATATTATTACCTTGTCAAGGATGGTAGATTAACAGTTTGACCATCCAAATCTTTAAAAACTATTTCAAGTTGATTTTCACTAATTTCCAATTCTTCTAAATATGTCATTCCACTTAAAGCTGCACCAGGGATTTCTTTTAATTTATTTTTCGAAAGATTAAGTTTTCTTAAATTTTTTAAATTTGAAATTTCCAATGGTAATCCAGCAATTTCATTTTGTGAGATATCAAGAGTTTCTAATTTAGTTAAGTTACCAAAAGCTGGATCTAATTCACCTGAAAGATTATTTGATGCTATCTGTAATTCCACTAATGATTGAAGAGATGTTAAACAACTTGGAAGCTTGTTAAATTTATTGTATGATAAATTAAGTATTCCCAGTTTTTGTAATTGACCAAATTCATCAGGAAGAGATGATAAATTATTATTGTGAAACTAGACAAAATTCAAAAATAAACGATTAACGTTAGTGTATTATCAAAGCTAGAATGATTAATTATTCAACAATTCGATTCGGATTAACTTACATCTATAAAAGTCAATGCAGCAAATTCAATTATCCTTTTATCAATTTTTTCGAGGATATTATCAGCGGCAACTAAACGAACCAGATCTATTTGTTCGTACCAAACATCCGAAGAACTCCCATTAAAATCAACAGAAATACTTTTCGGATCAATTTCATACATCCTCCATACTTCTTCTGGGATCTCTTTTAATGAACGATGGGATATATTGAGACGTCCTAAATTTGGCGAAATAATCAGTTAAAATATTAAGAAACAATACATTGAAAATAAATAAATAAATAAATAATAATATATACCTGAAGACTTGGCTTGTTTAACAATAACATTCAGGCTTCTCAATCCTCCATCATTTTGCTCTTCTTGTTGACTAGCCTTATTATTTGCTTTCTTTAATCTTGCTTGAGCAATAGCATCTCTAACAGATGATCTTGGTGTTGTAGATGAAGGTGATGGCGATCTAGAAGTTCGGGATGGCTTTTTTGGTGATAAAGTATTGGATGATGATGATCCAGTTAATTGTGATGATCCTTTAGGTTTAAGTTTTGCAGTAGTATTGTCATTCTTTGGTGGTCCACGAGATCCACTTGGTGTTTTTCGCATTGTTAAATTATTTTTGCTCGAATTTAACGTTAAAAAAGTTAAATATTTATAAAAAAAAAAAAATCGAATAAATTTTGATAGGTTGACAAATCTTATGGTGCCAGAAAAAGATATAAAAATAATCGAGTATTTTATAAAAGTTTTAAGGTTTTACGCGAACAATAAATAAATCCTATTTGATATTTGTCTTTGTAATTATATTGCCTGGAAAATCGTGAAGGATTGACACCTTTACAATATCGATCAATATATATATTCTTAGAAACGCTGCAAATAAATATTTTTTTTTTTTTTTTTAAAAAAAAAACAGAGAAAAAAAAAAAGAATTGACCAATCGATCGGTAAAATAATTTTTTTTATGCTTAGCATTTTTGTGACACAGAACCAATAAAATTAGGAAATTTTTTGAATGATCATTCTTAATTAAAATCACGTTAATTCAATGGTTTAAAGTATGCTAAGTAATTAAAGGACTTACCCTAAACAAAATAAACTGCGAAAATGTGTCAAACAATCAATAATTTTCACATGAAATTCCTACAGACAAATAGGCAAAATGACAACTTATACAAGATCCAAATGTAGTCTTAAGTTTTTTTTTTTGGGTACTAGTTCATCATAAGTGTTACTATCTCCATGGTCTAAACGTTTGATTTGAGAGTTGATCCTAATTCCAATTAATTCATGAAACATCATACACACTTACCGTACAGCGCATACAGTACCCCAGCAATAATATCTCCCTCGGCTTGTAAAGTACCGGTACTATTCAACTCACGATTCGTGTTAACTTGGTCAAAATTTAATAATTGGCCAAATTATTATCCCCCGGAGTACTACTGATTCAAGCTCTATACGACATACGGTATCCAATTTATTAATGATTCATATCAAGATAATCTATTTGAGATGAAATAATAATTCAATATTTTAGTGTATGTACGGTAAATGAATATAATAATAGTAATATCAATAAATAACATTTAAAGAATTTTTTTTTTTTTATTACTTTTCAAGGTGTTTAGTTACATGCTATAAATCAATAATTCTACCACCGACGATCTTCGGCAGAATTTTATGTTTACATAAATGGGATAATGCTACGTGCCGCTGATAACTGGCGTTCACTAGCGTCTTTTGGGTCATTACTCATTCGTAACAAATATAATATCCTAATTGGCAATGTTCCGCAGCAGCTTTTGCAGAAAGTTGAATAACTCATAACACTTTATAATAAACATTGATAATGGAGTGTAGTGCTAATTTCTTCTCATTTATGAAATACTTTTTCCAGTCATTTTCATAGCCATGAGAATAGTCCTTCGATAAAACTAAATTCATCGGATGATTCAAAATACATTGTTGTCGTCAAAGTAATCAGTGCAGTTTTACCAACACCTTGAGGTCCAATTAATAAATAATAATAATTTTCAGTTGGTTTATCACGATCAAAAATTTCTTTCATTTCTTTCTCTTCAGAAATCGTATTGATAGTATTAAATATAACTAATGAAGCATCTTCTTTCCGATAAGTGAGCATTAACCTAAATTAAGGAAATCTCTATATTATCCGTGGATAAATTTGAAGTATTTCATTAGCGTAAAAAATCATAAAAACATGATCACCACGCTTTAAATATAATTTTTCCCTATTACAAAGAAACTTTTGGTAAAATTCTTAGAAGGCCGTCAAAAATGAATTAGTAAACATCAAACACCAGTTTTCACGCGTTACATATTTGGAATGAATAACCATTAACCAAAAATGGAAGATTGTAATTTTGAAACTAAAATAAAAATGTCACTATTTCACATCCAAATTCTGCATATCCAATACCAGTAGACTGGATGATTGTTCAATTATATCATTCGTAGCCAGCCTATTAGAAAATCGAATATATGGTGTAATCAATTTATTTGCGATTAATGAATAAAAATAGAATAGATAATAATGAAAATATGTTATTTTCATTTTTTTTTTTTTTTTTTTACAAAAAGTTGACGTTATTTAATATGCTTTCGGAACAAAAAACTTTATACTTACAAATTTTCAAAATGAATGATGCATTTACTATTTGAGAATGAAAAAAAAAAACGTCATTTAAGTAAAATTCTCAGCAGGTTCATTCTAATTTAAACATAAGAGGTCGATTGTCATACTATGCAACTAGCATAATAAAACTATTGGTGACATCCGTTATTGGATGATTTTTACCCAATTATAATCTAACTAGCGGAACTACATCATACTTTATTTTAGTGCTATTTAATATTTCTATAATTGTGTAATGCTATTTAATGTTGTTCTTTTTTTAACTAAATGTTGCAGGAGAAACAATTGTTATTGCTCTAGATCATACATTCGATAAATATCAAAACGCGCATCGCTTCCATGAGTAATAATTATAAACAATGAATATTTTTTTGGGTCATGAGAATTATTATTCAAGTCTTGGCTATTTTATGCAAGTTTAAATTCAAGGCTGAAGAAAAAATTGTCACACAAATAATTTTGGGTTAGCTATTCTTCATTTAGAAACCCTTTTTGGACATAATGTTCCTGTCGAAAATAACAAAGACGAATGATTTCTGCATTAATTGGGTCGTTATTCATTCTGTTACCTATTTTTGTATTCAACATATTAACATTTTTAAAATTTCGCTACAAAAAAAAGTAATTCTATTTAGATTTCACTTTTAAAGTAATTTTTCCGTAAAACATTAAGATAGATAATCTGTTTCAGGGGGCTGTACAATTGACACTATTCATGATAATATCACATATTGGCGTATAGTTTATTATATCACGTTCCTTTTGAATTAACTATAAGAGGTAGTCGGCCGATTAGGCAAAGCATAATCCCTTCTTTCTCAATTTCTATTACTTTCTATTATTCAGTTGTGACACCACACACGACATAATTGCATGATTTGAATATCTTTGTACAACTCCTATGAGATATATTAATTACCAATCTTCAATAAAAAAAAAAAATAAAAAAATAATTTTAAAAAAATCGATCGTCAAAAATGTCGTTAGATAAATCATTACAAGATCAAACTGTTAAAAATGATGAATTTAATTATGATAAGGAATCAGACACAGAAAGAATACAACGCAATAGAGCTGATTCAGAACGAACATTATATGTCCCTTATGTTTCTTATTCCGACCTCCGAGATGCTATTGAGAGTAGTATACACGACAAACCTGAAATACGTACTTGTGACTGCGCCACAAAACTTGCGAAAAATAAGTTAGAAACTCAAAGTCAAATAGCTCAAAGTGAACCAAGTCAACCGCAGCAAGAACAACAAGTCTATCTATTATTATTTCTTATGTCAATTATTTCTTATGCCATAGGGTATTTTGGACTCACTTTTATTTGGCTCTTGATAGTATTATATCAATTTATAATATGGTATATTAATATGGTTAAAGATAATAAAGAGCGAGTGCGTTGGGAGGTCAAGAGAGAGATGTCAATCGATAAGGTAACTTATTAAATTATTTTGTTAAATTTGTTTATTATTGTAATTTATGTTAATTTTAATATAAAATAAAAAGTTGTTAAGAGATGATGGTGAAACTGTCGAATGGTAATTATAATTTTATAATTTTTAATTTGAATAAAGTTAAATTCATGAGAAATTGATCGTCCTTTTTTTTTTATTTTAGGCTGAATTTTTTGCTTCAACAAATATGGAGAACATTTGACCCATCACTTTTGATTGGACTTCGAGATATGCTTGAGGATGCAATGGCTCGTAGTGCACCTTCTTTTGTCGTATGTATTTAGATGGTTATTGTTTTTCTATTTTATCAATGTTTCTCAACTTATTTTTCATTGTGGCGCAGTGTGCGACTGATATAGAGGCTTTTGAAATCGGCCTTATTGCCCCACGTATTGAAAAGTAAGCTTCAATTATGATTATTATTATTATCTTTTTTTTTTTTTTGTACAATTACTCTATAAATATTATATTAATAAAACTTTTAAAAGTATCAAAATTCTGCCACGACGCGAAAATCAGGATGACGAAGATGTAGTAGTAAGTTACATTTTATGAAATTAATGTTATTGATTTAATTATTTAAGGGCAAGCGATACTTAATGATTATCCTATACTTTAGGTTGGAGAAGCTACATTTTCTTTTCGCGCACGTTCATCTACCATGACCCGTAATGACGCTCCGCCGCATATTTTAGCGTGGATCAAAACTGGAATTTCTGCAATAGTTCCTTTAAAAGTTGAATTAATAGGTTTTAAAGCTTCAATTCATTTTGAAATCAAAATTACTGGAACTTCGCCATTTATTTCCACAGGAAGATTTAGTTTTCTCGTCCCTCCATTATATGATATAAGTATTATGCCATTAGTACCTATGAATATTGCACAGGTATTTAAGTTAGAAATAATGTTGTTTTTAATATCAAGGAAAAAAAAAGTTTTCATTCTTATCATTTTATTTTCAAACGAAAGGTTCCTATTATAAAAAGTTTCATTCACAGTGCAGTGAAAACTGTAGTGGAACAATTCACATCTCCTAATTTTATTGATATGGATTTGGGACAAATGCTTACGGGAGATGATTTACTACATGGTAAATTATAAAAATAATTTTTTTTTTAATAAGTTTTAATAAGCAATAATTTTTTATTAATATATTTATTTATAGAAACACAAACCATTGGGATAATGAGAGTCGATATAATCGAAGCAAGAAATCTGACACATGTTGATGTATCTGGTAAATCTTTTAGTTTTTTTCTTTTTTTTTTTTTATAAAATTTAACTAATTTATTTAATATATTTATTTATTTAAGGTGATAATGACCCATATGTAACATCATCATTGGAGCCTTCACCTTATATGAATACACATTCTACTACACGTGTAATTGAGGATTGTGCGAAGCCAGTGTGGAGAGAAACTTTTTTCCATAAAATACCAGAACTTGATATTGTAGATCAACATATTAAATTTAAACTTGGTGTTATGGACTGGGATAGGTTCACGGCTGATGATCATATTGGATCAGTGTGGATTGACATTAAAGATGCGATTGGTAATGGAGATCATGAAGAATTAATTCATGATGGGTATGAATTTATATCAAAAAATTAATCTTTTCATCAAGATATAAATTTATTTACGAAAAAAAAAAAAAAAATATAGGTGGGTAGATATTAAACTCAAGCCAAATGATAAAAATACACGTGGTGAACTTCGTTTCCGTCTTAGATATTATCCAAAATTACCAATTAAAGCTGAACCGAAACCTGAACAGACGTGTAAGAATATCACTTTTACATTGATAATTATATTTATTACTTCTTGCTTAAAAATTTTAATATATTATCATAGCTGGAATTATCGGGTTGAAAATACATCAAGCAATGAATTTACAGATAACAACTGCACCTTATACCGAAGAGTCGACAATAGTAATGTCAGATAATCATTATAACGCGTCTTATCCTAATCCATACGCTGTTGTTTATATTAATGACAGTAGAGGTATAAATTATATTTATTAATTAATTTTATGTATTTTTTTCGTTTTATCGAAATTATTACTAATCATTAATGTCGTGATAGTATTCCGTACAAGAGCAAAATTAAACAAGTAAATTAAACTTTAATTTATATTCGACTTCCATAATTGTTTGTTTACTTATTTCCTTAATTTGTAATTTTTTTTTTCTATATAAGTATTGCTCCATTCTGGAATGCGTCAACGGAACAATTCGTGAGGGATTGGAAGACTGCCGTAGTAAGAGTGGTAGTTAAAGACCACAAAGATCTTGAGTATGATCCAGTAATTGGAATGGTCACATTACCTTTGAAGGAATTATTTGGACAAAAAGATAAGGTGATGAGCACGGAATTTTATTTTAATATAGAACAAAATTTTTCTTTATTTATTAATATCGATTTTAAATTACTCATTCTAACAGAAAGAATCAAATAAATGGTATCCATTACGTTATGGAGTTGGTTGTGGGAAGGTGCGACTAAGTTTCCTCTTCAGAACAATTAGTATGGTATTACCTCCTGAAGAGAAAGGCTATGATGTTGGAACACTGTTTGTTCATTCCATTGTTGCTAATGGATTAGATAATGACCAAGCAAGTTAGTTGATTTTTAATTATACTATTATCATATTTAACTTGATAAAGAAACACTAATTCATGTTTGATTCATCTAGGTCGAAGTGTGTACTTAACGTTAACTATAAGAAATACGGAAATTGAACAAGAAACCAATGTGTCGAATTTACATCCACCAAGATGGCTCGAACGACAATCAAAAAATGATACGAAAAATCGTATGGAATTTGCAGTATTTCGTCGATATAGAACTTCCTTAATAATTACAGTGAAGCGTAAAGGATTATTAGGGATTTATTATACTGTAGGCATGGCAGAATATTGGCTAACAAATATTAAAGATAGCTGTGAAACCGAAGTGGAAATTCCTATATTTGAAACTTTACCAAAATGTTTCCCTCCTTCAGATGCAGATGATGTAGATGATTCTCGAGAATCGACCAATTTTGATGATATTAATATGGCTAGATGTGAATCTCCTGAACCTTGTGATTCTTCTTTACAAAAGGATGAATCTCAAACAATTGACGATTCTAGCTTAATTACTCAAGAGAAGGTGTTAGAGAAAGTAACCGAAAATGATCAATCGACTGTCTGTTCAGCAGATGTAATCCAACCTGAAGAAGTTGGTGAATCATCACAAAGCGATGAAAAAATTGGACAAAAGGACGCTAATAATACAGAATCTGTTTCAGAAGATAATAAAAATGAAAAGTCTTCCGACCAATTACCATTAAATTCAACAAAGGTCCCTTCAGAAGAATTAGCTCTTAATACTTCAACAGAAACAATTCCTGCTTCTAATTCTTTGGCAGAGAAATCAACGACCAATATCTCGTCATCATCAGGAGTTGCTGATGTTCCACAAAAATCATCTTCCGTAGAAAATATTACTTCCGATGTACCAAGTAACAATTCAACGACATATTCAGATTTAGGTAAAATTAAAGGATTTTTAAATCTTAAAGTATATTTCAGACCGGGATTGTCATTATCACATGAGAAGGATGTAATGCGTAGTTTAACGGGAGCTGATGCAAGTATTTTATGCCAAAATCCTTTGGAAGATACTGAAGAACAGAGAAAAAGATCTGTTAGACGAGACTCTGATATATATAAAGATCGAACCTTATATGGTAATTATGAACCTGAAAAGAGAATTAATACGATGCATAGTCGTAGAACGATGAGACAATTACAATGGGTGAAAGATTTGTTAAAGGCCAAAGCTATTTCCATGAGTGGAAAACGTGATTGGGAAGATCAGGAAATTATCGAATATGAAGCGTAAAAAATGATTTCTATTTAATATAACTTAAATTGTGTAAATAATTCAAACCAGAATAGAACTGTGTATAGTATTTTAGTAGGAAAAAAAAGATAGAAGAAATTTTGTATATATCGTGGCAGGCATAAAAAGAAATAAAAATTATTTATTCTATTTTAAACTGAGCAAGGAAAAAGGGAAACAAATATTTTGTCCATCTTTATCATATATTGTAAAGCATGTTATTATTAAATAAAATAGCAATTAATATGCGTGGAAAAGCATTGGACAGAGAAATGAAAGACAAGTGAAAAATAGGAACAATGTACACCTAAAAAACATACTATTATACGGTCTTGGTACTTTACCAGTAATAATATATTTGTAACGATTATTTATTATAATGATACATAAAAATAAAAATATAACAAAGTTAAATAAATAAAAGTTAAATAAATATTGTAATGAATAATTTTTTTCTTTTTTAATAAGAAAAAAAGTAAAATTTGACTAAATATTTAAGAGAAATTGCTTCCTGCAAGTTCTCCAAATTTATCAGTCATAGACTTTCTTTTTTGAGCTTTCGAAAGTTGTTTAATGGATGATGTACTTGGTTCTTCATTTGATGTAACAATTTGTTCAGGTTCTACTACAAGTTGTTCAGAAATCGGCCGACTAGTACTAACTGCTCCATAAGTTGTGCTAGGTCCTGAGGAAGAACTAGACGTTCCACCTCCTACAAATTGTTCTATTGTCACTTTCTTATTTGAATCAGTTGTAGAACCAATTTCTGATTCCGACTGCGATGTAGAAATTGGTGGTGAAGCTATTTCATTCATTCCTAACAATTTACTAATGAACCCCCCACTTTTAATTTCTTGTTTTGTTCTTTTAACCGGAAGCCATAACCATGGTAAGGTTCCCTTTAGTTCTGGAGGTGAATAATCTCTCATTCCCGTGTTAAGTATACCATTATATAATGTCATTGGAGGTTGAATATAATTTGTATAAAGATCAGGAGCTGCGTGGTATAAATCGTCATCTAATAAATCTCTTTGAGAAAGTCTTTGTTCACTTATATTACTTTCATTATTAGTTGAAGTATTGGTTTCCCCCGAAGTATTACTTGTCGCTGTTGACTTTTGCGACTTTGGTATAACATTAACATCGGATGTATTAGTAGGCAATTTCTTTTGGTCCTCGCGTAAAAGACTTAATGGTACATATTCTGAACTTCTGCTGTATGCTTCTTTCACAATATAGTAGTAAATAGCTGTAATAACTAAAAGGGGCATTAAAGATGCAGACAAATAATATGACTTTCTTAATGACATATATCCAATCATTAATAGCTGAAAAATGTATAAGCCGATTATAATTCCTCGAAACATTTTAGGCCACAAATTACCAGCGGATTCGTAAGGATGGAAATATACTGTAAAAAAAAGAAAAGATTTTTAAAAAAAAAAAAAATTTACAAGAAATAATATAAAAATGACATACCATATAATAACAAGTATTTATAACAAATATAGCCAAAGAAGAAATAAATTGTGCCAAAAAGGAGAATGATCGGCGTAATAGAAGAATATACGAGAACAAGAACGAAAACGAATACAGCAGGTGGAAGTTCTTGTCCATAATATATAAGTGGTGGAGTACTACTTTCGGCAAAATCTCTGGGCGTACTTGCAACAACAACGCGTAATAAGCAAGCCATAGCAATATCTTTTATCATTAATATACGAGATGGGTATATAGCAATTCCTTGGAGAACAACATAATTGATAAAGAATGGGGCCACCTAAATTAGATATTTGATATTTTAAGAATTAATTCTTAAAAGAAAAATGAATGAAAGAAAGAAACTAATATTTACTCGAGGTAAATTTTTCGCTAAGGTAATAGTAATCTTTGTTGGATTTTGTGCAATATCTTCAAATGCACTAAGCCAAGTACCGACGACGGTGAAAATAAGCAAAACAGTTACCAGCAAAAAAGAGAAATATCTAGTCAAATAATAACCATAATGTATTAATATAATTTTATAAAATAATATATCTTTAAAGCCTTAAAAGTTAATATACATACTTGTTGAATGTTGAAGATTCAATTGCACTACGAGATTTGAGTCCCTCAAGTTTAGAGAAAACTGAAGATGATTATAAAGTTAGTCATTGGTAAAAACTAATAACAACAACTTATATTAAATTTAATAAACTTACATTCCATAAGCATTGGAATTATTGCGTTAAGTGTGACAACAGCAAGAGTAGGCAAAGTACCTTGGATAAAACTTTTCAGAATTTCATTCGATTCTGCCAATTTTTCTAACCATGGGAAGAATTTCTTCAACGTATTTAAACTCAAAAGAGTAGCAACGAAAGAAGAAGGTACAGTCCAGGAAAATATGATTATTGCAACTAAGCAATTTACTAATACACCACGAACTATCACCTCTCGTTTTCGAATGCTTAGTTTAGGCCAGAATCTGTTGTAATAAATAGGATTATTTACGTCAAATATAAGCAAAAAAAAAAAATTTTTTTTTTATAAAGAAGTACTAATAAATTACAACTTACACATCACGAGGTTCTGGTGCGAGTTCGGTATTACATTGGAAAGGTTCTGGATATAAAAGTACTTGTGACGCTAATTGCTATAAAACGGTGAAAAATAAATTAATAAATAAGTTATTTTGGACATACATATTTATCCCTAATAAATTTCCTTTACCGTACCGCGCTAGTAATATCCTTGAAAGTTACAAAGCCAGTTGAAGTAGAAACATAAGCACCATTTCTACCTCGTCTCACTAATTGGTCATAATAAATAAATTTATCGGTATAATAACCAATTTTGTCAATTTTTTTGCCAAATAATCCAAGAAAACCTGATCTTGTTGTAGGCCTAATTGCTTTAACATTTTTGAGAGCTTCTGCAGTTACAGCATTTGCGGTAGAAGGGTCATTGTTAAGAGCATCTTGAAACGTTTCAATTACTTTTTTTGGATCATAATTTGGATCATCACAAGGATTTCCCAAATATTCAGTATAAGCACTTTCCAACTTTCTTAAATATTGTGCTCGTTTCTCGATCGCATGTCTAAGCTTTCGAACTTGACGATATACTGTAGCATTTTCAACCTGGCCCAAATCTAAAGAAGTATAAAATTCTTCTAACTCTTGATCTGTTTCCAAATCCTTTGGAATAACCGTAACCATTACGGATCTTGTACTAACAGCATCCTTCCATGTAAGATAATAATTGTGACGTACTTCTGAAAATTCTCTATAATTATAAAATGCGAAATAATATGTCGCACAAGAAAACATCCAGGTAAAAAGCACATATGATATTAGTATTTCTGATGATTCAGGAGGATAATTTGGATTGGTGGGATCGGTCGGATCTTTTGGGTCATCGTCAAGTACGCCATCATCACCTTTGCCAAATCCTGGTAAGAAGTTGTAGACCTTTATCGGAGATAATATAATTAATGCGAAAAACCCACAGAATGCAAAAAGTTTAAAAGACATTTTAAAGAACGCTAGAAGCTAAAACAAAACAATATTAAATTAATCCGTTAGTAATAGATTTTTAGATATTGATTTCAATTGACACATAACATACCACAGCAGCATCCAATCCCACACTATATAACACTTCAGATTCGGGGATATTAAATAAAGGCTTTATCCATCCAAAGAAAGTGCCTGGTAAAGGCTTTGGTGCTAATCTATAATAAGTACAATTAATATTATTCAATAGAATCAATTGAAAAAAGGAAGTTAACTTTTACATACCTACTCAACCTACTTCGTGGAGCATACATAACATTCCACCTAGCCCGAAGTAAACAAAAAAGCAAAATACATATTGTACCAATAGGTATCGCGACTGCAAGTTGAGTTGTTAAAAGAGCAGTTTTACCTAAAATATTATTAGGTGAAAATTAATAAAAACTTTATTTATATTCAAATATCTTTAGATAATTAACTTACTTGCATCGTGGCGTATATCACCAGTAGTATCATTGGAATCTAGGAATGATATATCAAGAATAATTTGATCTTCTGACGACATTGAATACGACATTTTTCTTAATCATATATGAAATTTTCAATCATTAATTAATATTTACTACGTTTGTTTTGAAATCCATAAAAACTGGCAGAGATATCAGTCCCAATTCTTTCTGTTATATTTTCTACTTATTTTAAATATATATATTTCAAATTACGGAATAAATAATTAAATAAAATTTCTTACTATAATACCAAAAAAAAAAAAAAACAAACTTACAAGAATTATCTTTTTTTCTGAAGGGTCATGACCATACAGCACACTTTTAATCTAATCTATGAGGCCTGGAATGGGCGTTTTTATAGTGTAACAAAAACCACACAACAACTCACACGTGATTAAAATGTGTGCAACGCCAGTACTTTATATAGTGAATTTTGAGCTATGATTGGTTTATTCATGCATTATTCTCCAGAAATGCGTAAGCGCTAAATTAACTATTATATAAAATAAATCTTACAATACTGTATACATAACGAATTGTAGTAAATGCTAAAAAGCTATAGCTAATAAACTATACTGAAATTAATACAAAAATTAGTCGTCGGTTCTATCGTTAATAACTCCAACTGATGCTTATCTTCTCACTAACGTGTCATAGTACGTCTTGTAGAACGGAATTTTTGAAGAGCTTTATAATCCTTGTTTTCATTTCCCAATTCAAACTGAATATTTTTTTTATAAAATTCAAGCATCTAATCATAATAAATAGATAAAAATTAATCAATAAAAAAAAGGTAAAAAATAAGCGCCTATTATGTGATTAAAAAATACCTTTTGAGGACATTTAGCATGAAGTTCCTCAAGGAAATGCCTAGATCTATTTCCAGATTTCCTAAAGATATATAACTTATTTTATAATTTTTCTTAATTTTTATTAAAGATTTCAATTTTTTATATTTACCAGTTAAGATATCCCACTATTCTTCCTTGATCGTCAAGCTCAAGAAATTCAATGTCGGTAGAATCTTCGTCCCAATTAAGACTTTCTTTAGGATCGCGAATTTCAGGATCTAACAACTCTTTCATTAAAGAAGATTTAATTCTTTGCAAAAACATAGGTGGTGGATATAATTGGGTTTGGGAAGAATGCGCAACAGTGGGTGTACTTGGTCTTGCAGTTAATTTTGAAGTTGTTAACGTTTCCTGCTTAGATTGAGCTCTCTTATCAGGGTAAGGAATTTCAGCGGTAATAGTATTTGCAGAATTATTAATGGTATTATCATCTGAACTATCATCAACATTGAGAATATCCCGATTTATCTTTCTATGGTAGTGAGATTTTGTTGAATTAAGTGAATGAGGAGAAAGTATTTCTTCATCATTTCTATTATTACCATCATCGAAATTATTTGTTTTTTTAGATTGCAAGGATTCACTTTCATTAAAATCATTTTCGATTTCGATTTCTTTCTCTAAAGATGGACTCTTCCTAGACCTTCTTCCTGAATCAACTTTTTTCCAATATTTCTTAATCAAAGTATCTGCAAATCTACACAGGTTTTAAAGTTTTAAATGGAATAAAATTATAAAAAGAATTATGATTGAAGTAAATACACTTACATATTCTCGTGGTTTTCCCATGTGTTATGTTCTGGTGACCATCCTTTCCATTTCAATAGATATTGTAACTTTCCCTAAAACAATGTAATATAACTTTTAAAACATTTGAAATAGGTAATAAACATTTAAAATATATATATTACTTTATTAAATCTATGACTAAGCACTTCTTCAACAGTGTACTCCGTTGACAATTCATTTTCACAATCATCATCTTCAATTATATCTTGTTTCGCGTCTCGATCTAATCTTTCTTTTTCAATATCTTGTTCTACATATTCAAAATCATTAATACCTCCTCGTTCATCGTCTATATCACCAAGAAATAATGGATCATCATGAATTGACATTTTAAGAAACTGATGTATTGGGACTTTGTTTGAATTGGAAAAAAATCTTGGACTATTATCACCAACGTAAAACATAGCCTATGTTATAAAATTCACGAAATAAAAGAAAAGGTTAAATATAATAATACATGTTGTCAGTATATTGTAAATATTGCAAGATGACTTGAACATGATGTCATTGTATCCAAATATTCGTTTCAAATCGAATTAGTAATATTGTCATCTATCGAATTAGTCAATATATAGGACAATATTTTAAAAAAAAATTCTTATATTTTATCTTAGGAAATCGAAAGAATACGGAATAATTGTTTCAAAATAAAAATAATAAAATAGATAATTTATTCGTTTTTTTTTCTCGTTACGATTGATAATAGATTCGTTGAAAAATTCTCAATAAACTGAACTACACTAACATTGTTTGTTATATCTTCTGTAGTGTGAGTATTGAATATAGAATTTTTGAAAATTTGGTCTCGAACGTAAAGTGCTCCATTATTCAAAATTTTCACCAAACCATAATATAATAGATCAAAAAACGTGTGTGCTAGTAGTAAGTTTAACTACAATAGTATCATTAGTATTATTATCAATTATAATTTGAGTATTAAACTTTACTTACGAAACCAATTAATTTACAATAGGAATAATAGGAATCAATAAATTTGAATTATTCAAATGAGCGTATCAAATACGATATTTTCGCTCATTGTGCATTAAAAAGGAAATTTATCAAAATTTGCTTTAAAATAATGATGAGAACATCATGTTGCAGCGTGCAGTATAAATGGCGTACTGTGTCTCCTTTCTCGTGGAAGAAGGCAGCACTTCAGCGGTTTATGAAATCGTATATCATGGGCCACAGGTAATATTTTTTTTATTCGAAAAAATCATTTCTATTAACTTTGTTTTCTAAATAAGCCATTACGCATAAATATTATAGTC
Source organism: Rhizophagus clarus (assembly GCA_015698045.1). NCBI lineage: Eukaryota > Fungi > Glomeromycota > Glomeromycetes > Glomerales > Glomeraceae > Rhizophagus > Rhizophagus clarus. The sequence continues at coordinate 1,765,382 of BLAL01000058.1, read as the reverse complement.
CGTGTATAGATCTGGTGGTACAATTCAATTTTGCATCATGTCTGGTCCTTAATTAATTCAATGAAGATACGCGATCTGATTATTTAAGTATTTTCTTTTTTTATCTACGGTCTAATATTGCTAAGAATATAACAGGTAGAAATTAATACATTGATTCTTAAAGACGGCAAGTTGACAGGGATTTAGAGGTTTGTTTATTTATTGCAATAGTTTTTGCATCTCAATTTTAATATATGCGTATAATAGATGTGCAAATAGAATTTATGGATACTGACACGTGTAACGTGCCGGAACTTCGAAACGACTTAGTTGAAAATGCCGGATTGACATAATGTAATGTTGGCAACGTACTAATTCTCTTGTGTATATACTTGTGTACACTGTATCATCTTTAATGATATCATAAATCAATGCCAAAAGATATTCTTTGATAAGGCGTGTAAATTAAAATAAGAAGAAACTTTCCAAGCTACTTTAGGGACGCTGTACAAGCTAACGAGTAATTTTTCGGAGAGTACCGTATGTCAGTATCACGAAAAAACAAATTAGGCAAAGTTATGATCATTCTAATTTAACTCCTGAAATCCATGGCCCGAAAATAAGCACCTCGCACCGCCCGGAACATATAAAAATCCCGGACCATTTTTCAACCTAGCCACGGATAATTTGATTGGATACAAATAATTTGTAACAAATAGGATTTCACCCCTCCGATGTTTGTATGTTGTTTTTTTTTGAATTCTCCTTACCGTAATACTAACTATAATTTGCTTTTGTATTTCCGATTTGTAATGTTTTTAATGAACATACATACATATTTTATTGTTAAAATTATATATTTGTTCTTAAAAAAAAATTAAATAATATTCCCTATTTTGACTGTTCTACAACTTTATTTAAAGGATTAAAGAATTGTAACATCAATGAACCTTGACTAAAACACTTATTTAATCTTGCCAATGATATATAATTATTATTAATGTTATCAAATTATCAATGAATCTTTACAAATTAAAAAAAAAAAACATTTATACAATATACCAAAACAGGAGAATAAGAAAAATTATATTTAAGGTATATTAAATATCGGGTAAATTAAATCAATTAAATCGGAAAATGTTTAAAATTTTTTGAACGTACAAAATGTACGAAATGTACATGTGGATACTATGTCATTGTTGAACATTTTTTAGTATACAAAGAAACTTAATGAGTTTTTTTACGCGCTATATTCGCGAAATTAACTATAATCCACAATTACTTAATATGGCAAATTTTAATAACGTGATGCGAAATGATTAACAAGCTTTTATCAATAAAACAAAGAATCAATAAAAGTATTAATAGTGTCACCTTTATTACTTGCACAACATTTTTTTTTTTCCTTGTTCAAAAATAAACAAGGAAATTTAAGAATTTTTTTTACGGAGTAAAAAATCTAAAATTATTAATATTTTTAACCTGTATTCCAAATAAAGTGATTATTGATTTTAAGTTGTAACGAATGTAACGTACCCTTTATTTATGTCATTGCTTTTTTTAGGTTTCCCTTGCATTTTACATTTTATAGAAAAAGATTTACATTAAACGATAATTTTGTTTGGTTTTTGAAAATACAAAGAAAAGGATGTAATACAATGATTAACAAAGATCTGGAGATTTTCAAATTTTTTATTCGAACATTTTAACAATGACCCCTATTAACTAAATGATATATATATTCGATGATTTTTTTTTTTTTTTAGATAAATACAACGAAAAAAATTTTATCTTTTTTGAAAAAAAAAAAAACCAAGTTTCTACATTCTTTCCTTTTTAACCTTTACTCTCTCCCAAATCTCCTCATATTTACAATAAATAATTGTTTCCATTTTCAAAATGCCGTCATTAGATATTGAAATGGAACCGATGATAATAGAAAATAATGATGAAAAAACACCTTTATTACCAATATTAAAAACTTATGTTATTACTACTCCAAAATCCGCTAAAAAGGGTTTTTTTTCAAAAATTACTTCTTATCTCCCGGAAAGTACTTTACCATATATCAATAATTTGAGTAATTTGTTGATTCAAATTAAAAATAAATTACCTCTTTCTAAATTACCTAAATTATCATCATCTTCATTTTCTAAAAAACGTTTATTAATTTATTTTACATTATTAAATTTATTCTTTTTGTATCGATATATTAACGGTGGTCCATTTCATCCATTATCATGTCAAATGATTGGTTTAGGATGTCCTAGTAATATCATTGGTGGTTTTACCACTCCTGAATTTTCTGATGTTCGTCAAGTTTTTTTGAAAAATTTTGAAGATGGTCAAGAAGTTGGTGCTCAAGTTAGCGTTTATTATAATAATGATTTAGTAGTTGATTTATCTTGTGGTTTCGCTGATGTTTCTACTGGTAAACCTTATGATGAAACAACTTTGCAATTAGTATTTTCTAGTACAAAAGTACTTTCTGGTATAGTAGTAGCAAGATTAGTTGAACAAGGTTTATTAGATTATCATTCTCCTATTTCTAATTATTGGCCTGAATTCGCTCAAGGTGGTAAAGAAAATGTTACTCTTTTGGATTTAATGGTACATAGAGCTGGTGTTGGTTATATTGATTCTTTTGATATATCAGTTCATGATTTATATGATCTTGATCAATTTTCGGAAATTCTTGCAAAACAACCTCATAATTTTAATGGTGTTCCAAAAAGAGCTTATCATGGTATTTCTCGTGGTTGGTATTTAAATGAAATTGTTAGAAGAGTTGATCCTCGTCATCGTACTATCGGTAGAATTGTATCCGAAGAAATTGTTCCTCAATATGATATTGAATTTTATTTAAGTACAAATAAGCTTTTCAACGATCGTTTATCAAATATTTATACTTATCCATTAGTAAGAATGTTATCTAAAATGATTTTACCTGAAAAATTCCTTAGTGAACCATTACATCCTATTTTCTTTCAAATGATGGATCAATCTAGTGATGCTTATAAATCTTTAATATTAACTGCTCCTGATCGTACTCAACAACCACAAGATTGGAATCATTTAGATATGTTAATGCCTGAAGGTCCTTCTTATAATGGTGTAACTAATTCTCGTTCTATGGCTAAACTTGCTGCTATTATGGCAAACAAAGGTGAAAGTCTTCCGATTTCAACTTTAATTCCAGTCGATGAAAATGTCCTTCCTCTTGATATACAACAAAATTCATTATTGAAAGAACCTAGATTAATGTCTGAAGAAACTTATGATTTAATCGCTACTAGATTGGAACCAACATTTGATAGTGTGTTACAAGAAACTATTACCCCAAGTGTTGGTGGTTTTGGTTATTTCCGTCTTGAAGGTTTAGAAGATGTTGAATTCTTAGGTTGGGGTGGTTCTGGTGGTAGTATTTTCTTATGGAATCAAGAATTAAAAATTGGTTTCTCTTACGTGATGAACGCTTTTCATACTGCTCTTCTTGGTGATAAGAGGAGTCTTGGATTATTAAGAAAAGTAGTCGATATTGTTAAAGAACAACAACAAAAAAATTAATCCTATTATTTTATATAAACTCTAGGATTTCATTGTATATTATTTTTTTTTTTAGCATATTTACAAACTTTTATATACACTCATTTTTTTTCAATCAATGTACACTAATCATCATTCATTTTTTGCATTATCATCACAATAGAATTATCATAATATAGAACACACACATTCATTATTCAACTTTTTCATTAATATATATATATATATGTATAACATTTACTTATTTCGTTTGTATTTATTACTTGGTTTTTTTTTTACTTAATGTAAAACTTTATATATATACACACGATATATATAGTTTAATATAACTACATATTTTTTTTTTTTTCTTTTCATTCAAATTCAATTGTAAATGAACAATTAAATTCTAAAGTAAAAAAAAAAAATTTTTTTTTAAACAATCTTTAATAATAAATAATAAGAATAAGAATAATAAAAAAAAAAAAAAATAAATAAATATAAAATATACACATATGATATTATACATATATTTGCCATTTGATTTCTAAATTGAAACTATCAATCTTCGTTGAGTGCTAACATAATTTTCATCAAGTTCATAATTTCAAAAATTGGATGTTGCTGATACAATAGTTATTATTAAAAGGAACGGATTTGAGAGTTTTTTTCACTTATATTTGAACTGATTCTTGACAATGGGTATCGATTGCAACTACTTTTACTTACCCGATGTTGTAATGTTGTACTTTTATGACATTAGAGTTTATATTAAGAAATGAACTTGAGTTGCGTAAAAAACGTGAAAAAGTAAATTCGTGGTTCTTCATATTTATTGTATAAAATAATAACAAAAGTAACATTGATAACACGTAGAATAAAAATATTTAGATTCATATTCTAGTGATCAAACAAAAATTGAAGAAACCTAATCTTCATTTCTGTCGTTATCATTTATTTCTTTGATAAATACATCATACCACAAGAGTAATCCGGGAATGTGGACATACATTTTTATTAGAGAATAATTAATAATTTGTCGTCAAAATGATAATATTTTTGATGTCTGTCAAAAATGCCGAAATAGTTTCGACATGTCGAAATTGTCATAAAAGCCGAAATTGTTTCGACATGTCGAAATTGTCATGAACGCCGAAATAGTTTCGACATGTCGAAATTGTCATAAAAGCCGAAATTATTTCGGCATGTCGAAATTGTCATGAACGCCGAAATAGTTTCGACACGTCGAAATCATTGAAAAATGCCGAAATAGTTTCGGCATGTCGAAATTGTTGATAAAAGCCGAAATTGTTTCGACATGTCGAAATCGTTGAAAAATGCCGAAATAGTTTCGACATGTCGAAATCGTTGATAAATACCGAAATTGTTTTGACATGTCGAAATTGTCATAAATGCCGAAATAGTTTCGACATGTCGAAATCGTTGATAAATGCCGAAATTGTTTCGGCATGTCGAAATTGTCATAAATGCCGAAATAGTTTCGACATGTCGAAATCGTTGATAAATGCCGAAATTGTTTCGGCATGTCGAAATTGTCAAAAATGCCAAAACAGGTTCGACGCGTCGAAACTATTCTGATAATTTCAGAATTTTGTCATGTCTAATTGTCTAAACTGTCTTGACTTTTTGATTCAATCGATATCATCCTGAATGGTATTATAATTTATGATGTAAGATCAATCAAATCATGCTATTTTTCTTGGACTTTTCCAATCTTATTATTTAATATTTACATACAGTATTTATTCACTTTTTTGTTAATAATATAGTAACATGTTAAATTAGGGGAAAGGAAAGACGAGTATAATTATTTTTATTGTATGATCAGATAACTAACTTTTTACAGTAAATAAATCTAAAACGAATTTCGTTTTTTCGTTTTAAAAAGATATGTATAACCACAATTTTAAAAAGGAGAAAAAAAAAATATAACAAAAAATCCCAACTATATAATAAGCTTGAGTATAGTTGCCAAGTATTTAACATATATTATATACATATACATAAATAGATAGATCATTTGACAATTTTGAAATGATCTCTGAATGGGCTTTCGCATGATTTTTCACACTATAAAATGATGAAAATGTATTATCGAGAACTTTCATACCATGATGTGTATTGTTGATAATATCATCATCAAGGAACTTAGATCTATTTCCAACACATTTTCAACAACCATACATACTTGTTTGTCAGCAAATTTGAAGCCATTGAATTAAATCGTTCATATGTGGTTTCATAAGTAAGCGTGTAAAAAAAAAGAAAATATCTATTACCAAAAGCAAAAGAAAAGAATTGGAAATTACACGTCAACGCGCATATTAAAAACTATAACATAATTCAAAATTTATATGGTCTTTCTCCAGTTCAAAATGGGCCAGAATTAAGAATATAAAAAAAAATACTAGAATTATCACGTTCCAAATGCTAATAGATATAATATAATTTTCTATATATAAGTTTATGATCCCAATTTTTTTTTTTTTTTGCGTTTTGATAATTGCCAACTCTAATCCAATTTCGAATTCGCTTGTCATTTGCCATTTAACTTTAAATGACATTAACGACATAATCATTCGAGTTATCTGATGTTTTTCAGACACTTGTTACCACTGGTCCTGAACCATTATTAATCTTTCACATTCTCAAGTTTCTGTCGCATTATTATGAAGTAGCGACTCTTTGGTCTGGTGAAATAGGTGGCATACAGATGAAATTAAACTTCATCGCAAATCGTTCAGAAAGGTCACTGTTGAGAAATGAAAAATGTTAGATGGTTAGATCCATTATAATCACCAAAGCTAAAGATGTCAAACAGTTGTATGCTAAGATGATGCCTTAAAGTCCGAACTCATACCGCGATCTGATCAATATGCTCATAATGGAAAAAAAATTATAAATATGCTCACCAAATTTTTCCGCTATATTTATTATCGGTCGTCCACAATATTCGCTCTTTCTTCATATCTTTAGACGATTAAATAATAGACATGAATATGTATGTCTTTTGTTTAAAAAATGAATTTAAATAATTCTTTTATAATTTAGAAACTTAATAGTTTATGAATAGATGATAAATATGTAATAAGTGCAGAGTCATTTTCTATGATATGGGAAAATGGCAATTTCAGACTTCAAAATTGTTTCATTTTCGTTCTACTTCCGTGAACATTCTTCTCACTTGTATGGCTTCAATAATCTGCAAACGTGAAACATAGTTTTAAAGATAAGAGCAAAATAACATAAGGAGTAGATTTTTTTAACCTACCGAAACCGTGAATGTTTTGATGGATCAACGAGAGCTAATTTCTTTTATCGCACAGCGGCGTATCGTATGGTTGATCCATAAATGAATAATATAAACAATTACAAATCGTTTGAATTTTAACGTCACCTCAACTAAACAGTAAACGATAAATTGTTTTAAAACAATAGAGACAACAGAATAGAAAACTTTTGTTTTGGTATGTTACTCAACTGATGATTCATGTTTGTTTCCGTAATGATTAAATGATCACATGCGTTATATATATTTAAAAAAAAAAAAATGAATCAAACAAACGATATATTAGGAAACAGCCTCGTTTTGATTTCCCTGAATAGTCATTCCTGTTTGATTAAATTAATTGAAAAAATTTTATTTGATTTTTAACTATAAAAAAAAAATTGTTTCAAACTTCTATATTATTACTATAAATTACATTCTTTTTTCTTTTATTATTTTAATTAATTTTATTATTATTATATTATCTGTTATTATTATTGTTCTTTTGTTTTCTTTTTTCTCACTTTTTTTAATTACTTAAGTTTCTATCAGGAAAATAGATCCCTTCTTGAGCAGCCCATTCTGTATTTTGACCAGCTTTCTTACTAGCAGATACTTCTATTTGTCCACTAATAGGATTATTATATGTATAATCTTCATTTGCAAATAAATATGCAGAAGTTTCTTCATGTAATAATTGAAATTTTTGTTCTCTTAACCAATATGTTGCAGATTTATTTAAACAAATTACTTTCCAATTATCTCCTACGAAAAGAAAAAGAAAATTATCTTATCAAATTTGAACTTTCATAATATAAGTACATGTGCATAAAAATCATTGAATTACCTGTATCTAATCCATCAAATGCACTAACTTCTTGTTGTTTTGATATTGGTGAACGATGAAGATGACTATGTAAAAATTTACTAGTACCCGAATGTTTTAATCTAATAATAGTCCCACATTTAATTGGTTCTCTATAAATAAAAAACATAAATATATGTTATTTACGAATAAACGAGAGAAATTGGTTGGAATTTTAGATTATAAAAAAAAATTTACCCTCTTGGACATGTTTTACCGTGAGCTCCCTTTATTATCCAAAGTGATTCCGGGTCATCGGCATCCGGAAGCCCTGTAACACTTTGTTGTCCTGATCCACTCCCTGTAAAAAAAAAAGAGTTTTTTTTTTTAGTTTTGATCATTTTGTTCCTTCTTGTTGAATAATTCTTTTGATTGTAATTACCATATGCTATAGAATGTGAATGTAATTTGTAACTTGAAGGTATATGGGTCATTTTAATTGCCGAACCACATGTAACTACAATAAAGAAAATTGATTAGATATAATAAAAAATGTATGTAAATACAAATATATATTTTCAAATATTAAATTACCTTTTTCGAATTCTGTAATGGAGTTGATCGATCATATATATAGATAGGTGAAATCAATCAGAATCAACCGAAGAAAAAAATGAAAACTTTGTTAGTAAATGAAACGTTATCAAAAAACAAATGAATGAAATTTAAAACTTTTATTATCAGAAAAAAAAAAATAACCTTCATCAATTTCCAGAACTTGACTATTTATCATTACTGATATCACGAGAAAAGTAGTTATAGCAAAAATTATCTTGAACTTCATTTTTTTTTTTTTCTTTCCTTTCTTTCTTTTTATTATTAAAAAAATTTCAATTAATTAAATTATAAAACAAAATATTGATTTTTAATTTGATATATTTTCTTTTTGTTTTTATAATTTCTAATTTTTAATTAAATTCTATAATTCAATTTTTAACTTAAAAAAAAGGTTATGGGAGAGGATAAAATGTTAAAATTGTTGAAAATGCAAATTTATCTTTTTTGTAAAATTGATACTTGGTCGAACGTGGTTGGTTAAACAGAATAATTAATTTTTATTGGCCGTGTAACATAGAAAAAATCTAAATTTAATAAAATAATTGTAACGAATCTTAAAAGAATAAATAATATACATATAATAAAAGATATTGCTCGTTATTTTTATGTCTTCTTTCTTTCTCTTTTGTTGTTTTATATATCTTATGGTAATAATTTAGTATCTTAAGAGGTAAATATATACTTAATACGTAACTTAATAACATACATATAATAGTGATTAAGGGAAAAAAAATACTTAAAAGCAGATTAACATAATAGTGATTAAGGGAAAAAAAATACTTAAAGCAGATTACAATATAATAATGATTAAGGGAAAATATATACATATATCAAAATATTATTATTACATAATGTGACAACCATTTCTGCCAAATTGACATCTTGTAAGAATTTCCATATCTTCCCTAGCTTCTTCTCTACCATTTTCTTCTCTTTTAGCTTTTACTTCTCGTGGGAAGTAGAGTTTTATGAAATTCTGTAAGGGTATATCCAAATTGCCTTTTGTTAAAAAGAGACAAATGTTAAACGTAAATGTTAGAATATGTAAGATTAAAATATTAATCAGTTTCTTTTCTATATATATTAAAAAAAAAAAAAAGAATTTGAATACTAACCCGCGTCTGCATTGTGCACCGCATCTTCGTATCGACAAATTGGACAATTGCGCAACTTTTTACGTTCGGATTTAACGAGACAACGTACACAAAATACGTGTCCACAACATAATCGAATTGGTTTCCAGTAAATGACTAACATTATATTTGGTGAAAAAAAAAGAGAATTTATTATTATAAGATCAAATAAATTCAAACATCTAGAATTAAAATGAAACGTACAGGTGCAAATAGGACATGTATGATCCTCTATTTGTGGAGTAATTGTAGATAACTGCTTCTATAATAAATAAAAAGTTTTTAAACAACGTATTTTTAGTCGGTGACAAATTAAAGTGGAATAAAAAAAAACTTACATTCATTATGTGACACAGGGATTTACCCATATGTCCGGTAAAATATGAATCATGTTCTAATAACTTTCCAAAGTTAAGGCTAGCGCTACAAATATATTATAATTTTATAAAACATGAGTGTGAAAAGTTTTGTGATTAGTACGAATAATAAAGAATACATACGTTAAATATGTTTGTTTATCGTGTTTTTTAAGAATCTTTGACATGGCAGTCTTATTGATAAATTGAAATTGTTTCATCATTATCAAATCATTGTTAATCTATTGGAAATTTAATTAAACATAAGTTCAGAGTACCTTCATGTGTCATTTAAAAAATCATTTTTTATACTTGCTCTTAAAAATTCTTGAAATGCTTCTTTAGAAGAACTTAATTTAAATTTATGTATCTATAAAAATATTGAAATGTTAAGTTTTTTTTTTAAGATAACATAAATTAGAACGTAGTTAGTATGATTAAAATTACCAAATTTGTTTTAGATAGTTCATTAGAAAACCACTGAAATTGTTTTCGAGTAATTTCCAAGTCGTGTTCATCACGATCTGCTTCGGTGTTCCCAATGAAGATTTCTGCTTGCAAATAAAGTTGGAAAATTTCGCGCCACGTATACATATCTTTTTTATACGGGGAAGTCTTTAAAGAGAAAAATAAAATAAGTTAAAAATGAATAATTACTATTAATAATACAAGTAAATTTATAAAAACTTACCACTTTAATCAAAATATCACCAAGTTTCTTAACCCTATCCACGTATACGTCTTTATTTTGTTGTTGAAGTTTATTTAGTTGCGAGACTTCTTCTAAAAGAGTATCAAAGAATTCGCTATCTCTTTCAAGTTCAATATATGCCATTCTAATATACAAATAAATGTTTAATTTTATATTCATTTAAATTACAAATAATATTGAGTAAAATAAGCGAAGAATGTCACCTGTGTAATGATTGATCCATAGTAGAATTATTACAGAAAGAAATATTTCCCGCAGTAATGTCATCGTACGAGTCAGAAGAAGAAGTAGTAGAATCCGTATCGCTTGAGTCGGTTGAAGGTAAGGAAAGCAATGACGATACATAATCCGGATTATATTTCAAGAAATTATATTGAACGCTTTCAATGGTATGTTCTGTTAGAGGATGAAACGACTGGATATCATGAGAATAAGAATCCAAATCGAGTTGAATATAGGATCGAATATGAATTGGGTTGACTATAAAGGAAAAAAAATATTCAAAATTTTTTTTTAAAAAAAAAAAAAAATTATGCTGTATAAAGCAAAATTTAATAAAAAACTTTTTTTACTTTCAGAGGAATATTCCATTTTATAGCCTTCCGCAGCATTCAACATAGTTTTACGAATATCTAGAGAAATTCCTTTGTCATTCAATTCTTGAACGATATTACGAATGCATTTCTTTAATGTTTTGTATTGAATGGCAAAAGGTCTCCATTCAGAAGGAACGTCCTCAATAGTTCGCCCTAAACACTTTCCAAATTTCATTTTTTGAAAATGGGGAAACTTAATGGGTTAAAAATGGATAAATAGGGGAGCGACTTTTTAGATGTTAGTAGTAGTTTAGGAAAAACAAGAAGGGGAGGGGTGCGAAGGGCTTGGATGAATCGTGCTTTTTTTAAATGCAAAAATAATCTGCAAAAAAAAAAACTAAATTCGGATTATAAAATTTAGATACTAAGATCGAATTTAAAATAATCATTGAAATTCTTTTAGAATTCTATTATTATATATATAAAAAAAAAAGCTTTTACAGAAAACCTAGTTTGGATTTTACTTAAATAATGAAAAATTTAAGATTAGCCGTAATTGGTTATTTTGTTAATTGATCAACAATCAAAGTGTGAACAAAATTGGAAGTCTCGAGACCTCACATGACTGCCTTTTATGGCCTTTAAAAATGCAGTGGCGCGACTAGCGCCCTGTAACAGAGTCTTGTGAAAATGGCATCATTATAACACACATAAACGCCTTCAAGAAGTATTATTATTGTCCCCATGAGAGAATTCTATAAAAGAAAGGTATCGACTGGGAATTATAATTATTTTTCATTGTTCAATTGATTACAATCGTAATAACCCAATTTGTCTCTGTGTTCGCTGTGTTCAAATAATAATTTTTTCATTTTTTTTTTTTCACATTCTTTCATGGTAAATATTACATTAACATTTCATTCGTTTTTTAAAATGGTCCATTCTTACTTGATCTATCGGAATTTTTTTTAAAATAAAACGCGTGTATAAAAAAAATTACCTATAATAGTTACGCTAGGACCCATGAATTTTTAATTCTTACAGCTTTGTAATTGTTTGCATTTTTCAAGGAGTGTGGAGTATTAAGAAGAAGTCATCTGTAAATGGTCGGATTTTCATATTATTTATGCATTTAAAGAAAACAAACAACTGCAAAAAAATTAATTCAATAAATCACATGATATTCATATTTAATATACTGTAAATACTAAATAGCTTGAGTATGTGTAAAGTGCAGTTTTAACAATTTTAATCGTCCTCTTAATCGTCTTTCTCCCTCTCTTCTCGTGAAATCAAGTAATTATTTCACCGAACGGTTTATTTTTTTTTTTTTTTTTTTTTTTTTTTTTTATTCATATGTAAAATATGTCGGTAATAAGAAAGTATTTTTTCAATGAAGATCATGAGATCAGCAATCCATTCAGAAAATATTTTAAAAATAGAAATTATCACTATGCAGCAAATATTTGGATTCAAAAAGTGGTAAATTTTATGTGTCAAAGAAGCACAATAGAAGCCACATGTCCAAAGTATTATTTGATTATGCGGAATCGCTGTATCTTCCATGTAGAATTATGCAGTGATCACACTTTTTCTGCAAATTACACAGGAAAATTCTCTTAAATATTTACAAAAAAAATTTTTTCGGTTATAGTAACTGACAGGATTGGCTCTTCAATTTATCGAATCTCTTAAATTATATATATATATATATATGTATAATGGTTAGGGCAGTGACATATATTAGCTAATATTTTAGGGAGGGGGGGTAAGCGAAAATCTTATGTTACACAATTTTTAAAAATGTGATTGGTTGCACGTGACCAAGATATCTTACGCCTATAATAAAAAAATATTAGCTAATATACTGTATGTCACCGCCCTTAATTCGAAAGAAAAAAAAAAAAAAAATCTGGGAACCAAGGAAAAACAATATAAAATTCAAACGTTGTTTCTCTATAAAGTTAGATAACAACAACTAAAGTTTGAATTAAGCTGGGGAATATCGGCACTTACCGCGTTCTAAAGATAAGATAACATACGTAAATGATTAAATGATCCTTTTTTATGGTTGGTTGTACACGATAACAGTATTTATATAATTTCATTTTTAAAGTTAAAATAACGAAATAACGCGTATATTTGAGATTAACAAATTCATAGTCCTTAATATTACTAAATAAAGTATTGAATTTATCATCATAATTAGAATACCGGTTATATTCTTGCTCTTCCCCATCTGTATTACTCTATAACTTTAAACGATTGAAAATTCCTTTTCTTGAGTTAATTCAGGTTCTTTTTGATTTTCTAAATCAAGACAATAAGTCTTTTAATTATTTGATGAACATCTTTTTATTTAATAAGAATATTTGCAAGAAAAAGTGTTTTAATTTTAATTTGAATTCTTTAATTTTATTCACTCAACGAAATGATTTATAACCTATACGACGTAAAGCATTCCTTTTCCGTTAAGCTTATACCTCTAGCTTGATTTACCAATTTTTTATTTAGACTCTGCAAGAAAAATGATCCAAATGAACATAAAGATTGCGGGGTTAATGTTAGTAGGAAAGCTCAATATAATTTAAGCATAGTGAATTATCGATTTGGAAAAACTAAACTATCCCGGGATTTTCGAACCAAAATTTATTTTACAAGATATCTGTCAAAATTTTATGTAAAGATTAGTCAAGCATTACAGTCAATTCTCTCTAAGTCCACCCCCCTTGGGACCATAGTGAAAATTTGAATTTGAAAAATGTGCATTTAGAGAGAGTGCACTTAGAGAGAGTTGACTGTAGTTGGATTGGTTAGAATCTGATTTAGAAAAACGGATTAAACGTCACCAACTCGTTAGATTTTAATTTTGGTAAAGCCAAAGTGTATCATAATCAATACAAAAACAGTAAAGATTGCTTTACATATGGTTACACGTTAGTATGAGCGTCTGAAAATCACCATCATTTTCTCTTTAGATTAAAAGAATCACCAACCAGTTTTACTATATGCTAATTCTGCTTTTTTTCTAAAAACAAAAATTGTCTATATCAAAGATTTTATTATGGATTCGCATGATTTTAATAATACTAGAAATGATAATGAATTATCAGGTACTGTTTTTCTGTTTTTTAAAAATAAATAAGTAAATATAGTAAAATAAGATAAAAATATTTTTACCTCCGAATTTTTTTTAAAAAAAAAATAATGAAATTTAATTCATGGGATGTTGGTTATTACCAAATTTAATAACCAGGAAAGAAAATTTTTGATTAATAAAACTCTTTTTATTTTTTGGGACAGTATAGTTATTGTTGAAAGATTAAAGTCATCAGATGAAAAAAATTTAGATGACCCGGATTGTACCATAAATGAAGTTGAAGTATCATCAGGGGATTTCCTATTAAAATATCCAAGAGGAGCTTACACATCTGCTAGAACTGTTAAAAGAAAATCTGTTATGGATTTACAAAGTCATATTGATCGTATGGTACATTCTCTACGATTAATGAAATTTATTTCCGAAGAAGTAGTTCCTACCGAAAAATGCCAGGATGATAAAGAAAATAATAGTTTTGAAGCGGAAGAGTCATCACAAGTTACACGAGAATTGATTTCATATAGAAAATCGGATACTTTTAAGCTGATGATTATTCCTCTATTGAGAAAAGGTTTATCAAGGTATTGTGAAATCAAAGAACAGAATAATAAAGGTGAATGTGAAGATGAAATTAAAATTACCATTCTTGTTTGTTATTCCTTTAAGGTAAAAAGTGTTTCAAAAGTTCTCTTTTTTTATATTTATTAATAACGACTATAATTATTTTTAAAGGAGAAGAGGCCTATTTTAGTTGCTCATTTTATAAATCTACATTCTTTAAAAATATCTAGTTGCAAGGTAAATATTTGTTTTTAAAGAAAAGATTTTTGACCATTTTTTTTTTTTTAAAAAAAAAAAAAATTATTTCATTTATAGGTTGAAGTTTATGGTGAACCAAGGAAATCTGCTGAAGCGAAAGATTCACAATGGGTTCGGTACGTTTTTATTTCACAATTAAATTTAAATTATCACTTAATTAAACTGAATTTAAGTTTCCTTATAGTGATCGTAAATCACTTGAATCAAGTATGCAACCTGGATTTAATGAAATCATACTTTCAGATTCTTGTACGCACAACATTTATGAGGGTTTAAGTTCAAATTTTTTTGCAGTATTATATAATCCTGATAAGAAGGAACCATTAGTTGTAACAGCGCCTTTACAATATGTTCTTGAAGGGACCATATTAAAAATTGTTAAAATCGTCTGTGAAAGAGACAAAATTGATTTCCAATTTTGGTTTCCTAATGCTAATGATGCTGAGCAATGGAAAGGCGCGTTTATAACGAGTAAGTTATTTAGATTCTACGGATGCATTTCCGTTATAACGGATATTAACTTATCATTATTTATTTTCAGGCACATCTCGGTTAGTTCTGCCAATTGAGCTAATTAAGTTTCGTGATGGAAGGTTTGTTACATAAAGTAATTCTTTTTTATATTATTCGCAAAAAAAAAAAAAATATTAATATTTTCTTTGGAATCTTAGACCATTTGCGAAATTACCCTCGCATAATGATACAATTGACCATATAAAAAATGAAGTGGAAAAAGAAATTTTTCACAGAGCATACCGTATTTTACGGTAGAATCCTTATTATTATAATAATCCGGCCTACAATTAAACACACTTTAGGATCTTCGTGATCATTATTTATTACTAATAAAAATTATAAAAAAACTTTTAAAAAATATTTTCTAATTATTGGATCCCTTTAAATATCTTCTTGATCGTCAAAATATTTATTTGCGTCAATATAACTTTGTAAGCCACCGACATCAATTCTGCCTTGAACATTTTCAGCAAAAAATTTAAATTTATTATTATTTATAACCCAAGCTAAAAATTTTCCTGTGGCATCACGATCTTCTAAAATATGATTAGGATTATTTTTTGATTCTTCTAAAAATTCTTTAAGTAATTCTAGAGATTTGTAATGTAAAAAATAAAAACAGGGACAAGCTGTACGTGAATTTGTTGATTGTGAAGAAGGTTTTTCTAAAAAATTAATTACTTGATTATTTTCATCAAGTTCTAAAATACCAAACTTATTTACATTATCATCATTAACTTTATATGTTGTGACTAAACATGCTAAATCATCATTAGAATTAATTAAATTAAATTTTTCATTTAATTTATTAAAATTAAAATCTTTTAAAAATAATGTGTCACCTCCTATAATTAATAAATTTGAATTTTGTAATGAAAGTGTTTTGATAGTAAAGTATATATCTTCCACAGCTCCTAACCTATTTTCATTTGATGTACTACCATCATTAATAATATTTTTAGTAGGAATATTATGTACCTCCGCCCATGAAATAAATGATGAATATGCCATTGAATTTGTTACAATATATAATGACGACGTGATATCAATGTTGGATTCGATTAATGTATCGAGCCAGTGTGTTATTAAAGCATCTTTACCACCTAAAGGTAAAAGTGCTTTAGGAACTCCTAAAAGATGTGAATATTTTTTGGAAGTATCGTTGAGAAGATCTCGTTGAAGTCGAGTTCCATACCCTGCTCCAAGAATTAAAACTTTAAGCGACATATTATATACTAGACGAAGAGAATAATCGTCATGTGCGCATCCTACACGTGATTTAAATCTGAATTTTTAAGATCTAGGTAACTTTTTTTTTAATGAAAATTTTTTTTTGGGGGGAAAGGTCTGGAGGAAAAAAAAAAATGAACATTGTTTGAAAGTTTTTATTATCACTTCTTCACGTGCAGGACGTGACATTTTATAATTAATTCGCATAGAAAGAAGTACTACTAAATTATGACTATCAAAGTAAAATTTTTCTAAAATTACCTATTTTAAGTTAGCAATTATTATGCGTAAAACTTTTGGAAATATTTTCTAACTTAAAAGAAATACAAAAATTTTTATGTGTGTAAAGAACATAAAAATTTTTGGTCATGTTGCAGAATTTTAAAAAATTTGTGCGCGCGCACATTCCATATTAATATTTTTTAACACAAGACGGCTAAATTACTTTGAATGTTAAGTGCTTCGATTAAGATTACGCGTTTAATAGTTACCGTATAACACTGCATATAGCCCCTCCCATTTTTTGACAAGCGTTTTATGGCATAATTAATAGTGCGATCTTTTTATCGGGTTTGATACGTCTAATAGTAAGGTATATATTGATCAGTAACGATTATTTGTACTCTCAATATTTGGGGGTGTTATTCAATCTAGGATGGCTTTCTTGAATAACACCGGGGGGGGGGTATTATATGCAGCGCTATACGGTACACGATTTTATTAAAGTTTTTAATACAGATAAAATTCAATTTCAATATTTATTATTACTAATTATTATTAAATGATGTGTCATTACCTATTATTAGACTTAAGATTTTAAGACGAAAGAGCTAATAATAAAGAACTGATTAAACCGGAAATATAATTTATAATTATCAGTAAAGTAACCTTGTAAGGTTCCTAATAAATAAATTTCATTACTAAAAAGTATATTAAAAAATGAGAAATAATTTTTTTTTTTTTTTTTTTTTTAGGAAAATACATCTAATTGCTTTTTAACATCTTTACAATATTTTATAATAGATTTATATTCAGAATTGTATTTGCTACTAAATCCATGTTTTTCATTATCACTTGAAGAATTCAATTCATTATCATCATTTCCATTGCCAACTTTAACTTCTTCTCCTTCTGATAACAAATCATCTTTTAGTAACATCCATCTAGCTTTATTACATTTTGCTCTTTCATCTAGTAACCAATTAACATACTCGCTTTCCGATAACTTTCTATCAATAGAATTTATTAATCGGAATGTTAACAATAAATCATATCTTAATATTGCTACCTTTTTACGTGCAAATGATATTTCATCTGACATACGACGATGAAAATGAAGTAACCATGGATATGGCGGATGTGCCATTCTCGTATCCAAGAATTGTCTGTAACTAAAAATAATAATAATTTGTAAAGAGAATTCAGAAATAAAATTACTCAACCATAATACTTAAATACCTTCTAGGGTCAACATCTTTTAGAGCTTTAGAACTTGTGTTAAACACATATTCTTCTATATCACGAATATAAACTGCAGGCGGTGAAACATTTGTTTTAGAATTCTCTGTAGCTGTAATCGATGGAACGTTATATCCAGTTCCCATTGATAAATAAATATTGAAAAATAATGATAATGTTAAAATAATCCCAACTACTATTCTCATAGATTGCAAGTTGGTTACAATTTCGATAAAAGTTGAAATTGACTTGTCCAATAACTCCATTAAGTTTTCCATAGTAAATAAATTTGTCTTTTTTGATTTTTTTTGTTCATTAGGTGAACTAACAGAAACTTTGTTTGCTGATGTTCCAATTGCATGCAACTCTTCACCATTTATTAATTTTGATCGCGACTTGTGATGACGATGGGTGTGAGAACGACGACGTAATGATGGAGTTGAGTGTGATCTTGGTGAACTTGGATCTAATAATTTACGTTGTGCTATATCCGCATTAATCAAGGTCATTATATCCGCTACAGTATCTGATAAACCTGTCATTGTAGCTTTCCGAATTATAGCCTTAACCATTGGTGACTTGAGCCATTTAATGCCAATATAGCAAGTTAGTTTGCAACTTGTTTTCGAAATGTAAGTAATACAGAACTTGATCATTGGTATAAATGAATCATTATACGGAATATCTAATGCTTTGGTTTGACTTAAAACACTATAACAACTAATATTTGCAACAAATAAATTAAAAAAAAAGATGATTATTCCAAAATAATAACACACATAGTAAGGATAACTTACAGGTAATCGTCGCGTTTCTTACATATTTGTGTTTCTATGCAATTGCTTTCTTTCACTTTAGCTAAAAAACAAGTTGTGACCAAGTTACTAATATGCCGACTTTATAAAAAAAGAAGGTATTTAAATTAGTTTATTAAAAGCAACTCACCCATTGGGTTATTGACAGGCATAATAAATTTAAATTCCCTCTTCCTTTCTCCGTTATCCATAACCCACGGTCCGCTATGTAATAACGTATTCCCTTTTTTTTTATGTAAACGAGTCCATATCGTACTCTTCTCATCAAAAGCCATATCAAAAAGTTTTTTAGCTGAAACAGGAAGTTCTTGCTCAATCTCCATTTTTTCAAGATGATCTGAACAATGACATTCAATAGGATCTTTAGGTGACGGAATACTGGATGGAAGATCCTCTTTTTTTTTTTATATAAAAAAAGAGAGTTAAATCAAACTAATAACAACTTTTACAACCTATTTATAATTTAAGTAAAATATTATACCTTCTGGTGACGGGATTATAATCATACTAGGCGTCCTCGGAGTATCGGGACTACTTGTACAAAAAATAATAATAAAAAAAAAAAAATGAATATACGTATGTAATAAATATTGTAAATTATAAATATATGAATCTAAGATAAATACATTTTGTTATCTTTCTCATGTGCATCGTTAACAGATTTTCTATCATGTGCAATAAGATCTTTATGATCTCCTGAATTTTCGTTTTTTTGATCTCCCGCTTCCGCTTTTTCCAATGGTTTCTCATCTGTCGTAGTATTCTCATCCTTATGCTCTGTGTTCTTTTCGGACACTGCATTATTTTTCTCTCCATTTTTAGATCCGTCTTCTAATTTCCACACAGCATTAAATATGCTTTGTAAAGATACCGACTAAAATATCACTAATTATGAATTCCAAAAAATAATAAAATATTATTAAATTTTTATTTAAATATAACAAACCTTCTCTCCGGTTGAAAGACTCCAAACTGTATGCGCCTTTTCATAAAAGACGTCTTTAGTATCTAAATATGCCTTGATTGTATACTAGTAAATAATTAAACATTAAAATATTATGAGTAATATTTTAAATTAAATTAAGCAAAATAAATTCAAAATAATTACATTATGATTATTGGTGTTATCGATAAACTCTACAATTTGCTGTGTATCGGTTGACTTATAAACAATTGATTTAATGTCTCGCCAACTAATCCAAAACTATATAACAAAAAAATCTTAATACAAAGAAATAAGTTTATCATGGTAATAAATTGTATCTTACCATATTTATGACACTCATCACCGTGGAATAAAAGTAGAGCTTGTCTTGTGTTATATATGCGCGCCCTTTAAATAACATATTATCCTTATACCACGCACAGTTAAAAACTAAAAAGAAGAGAGTTAATTATACTTAAATTAAAGTTCATAAATAGTAATTATATCACTTACTATATAATACGTATTCATCTTCAGTCGCGCAAGGAAACAATATATGCAATTGAACATTATGAAGTAATAAGTTATGAGGATATTCATTGATAGACCCGTCAACGCCAGACCCAACAGGTCCACTGTTACGTTTGCTTCTAGTTCCATCTTCAGTAGCTTCATCATCCTCTTGTGCATTACCCGTATTCATTATTAAATTCACGGCGGGCATTGCCCATTGCAACGTTCCCCAGAAATTTTGCTGATTAGCAGATGTTGAGGGTTTCTCATTAGAGGATGATTGTGTTGCTGAAGAAGATGTAACTGCGTTATTATTATTAAGAGGTGTTATGGGCCCTTTTGAAGAAACACTAAAACTATGATGTGCTAATGGAGGTCTTGAACTAGGTGGATTAGACACTGATGTTGCTCGCTTTTTTGTTAATAAATTTGAATTACTTCGCTTGGTTTCTAAGTTTGGAGGTGGAGAAATAGTAGCTAACGGGGGTGTTCTTAAATCTGATGTTGAATTGTTTTCAACTTTATAACCTTCAACAGAACTAGTTGATGAAGTTTTATTAGTATCATGATCTCCATCGTTAAGGATAGATGCACGTTGTTCATCCTCTGTTTCTTTATTAGGGATCACGAGGGCACCAGAAGAAGGATCGTTTGATGAATGAAGAGCGTGACGTTTCGCGTTCTCAAATGCACTTATCCAATCTTTTAATTCTGTTTCTGTCTCTGCTTGCAGTATATATGTGGTCCTTTTAAATAAAATAATTTCTTTTAATTACAAGAATGTTTCAAAATTTGTTAAACACGATATTACATACTGTTTAGCACCATAAACGACTTCAAAACAGAATCTCCTATCCTGAGATGCATCTATCCGTACTTCACATAAAAGTACTCCAATTCTCTCACTCTCTTCAATAATTGAACGATTTTTACCATGTCCAACAGATGTCCACCAGAATATTCCATCTTTTAAATAAAAATACTTTCTGGTCCAAGTATTTTTCCCGGTAGTACGCATAAATAAATAACCTTGCTTGGCAGGTGTTTCATTTGAAGTAAATGCCGGTGAAGGCGGCCGAGTTGTTTGTAAAGCATCGGAATTAGGATGAATTGTCATTCCACCGTCTGTATATTTGGTTAAGTTCCGACGTGGCTTATTTGAATTAATAGCTTCCTATAGTTTGGCCAAGTAATTGTAGTTTATTAATGCATGACATTTAATTATATTGTATACTTAATTAGATTACTTGAATATTAACCTCCTCTAATTTTTTCCGTAAATCCTGAAGTAGAGGATTTTGACTTTCACATGTTTTCTTGCTCTAAAGATTAATATTTATAAATTAAGATACATCTTAAAACGTTCAAATATTAAATAATATAATAAGACCACCATACTTCCAATAACCATCCTTTTAATCTTTCCAACTGATTCTCTGATTCTTTATGTACAATTAGACTTGCTTCATGCATTTCTAAATGTATAAATGTACTGGTCAAAAACTAGTACAAAAATTGATAATTAATATAATTAATAAATATATTAATATTATTAAGAATTACATGTAAATAGAAAATTTC
Organism: Rhizophagus clarus; assembly: GCA_015698045.1. NCBI lineage: Eukaryota > Fungi > Glomeromycota > Glomeromycetes > Glomerales > Glomeraceae > Rhizophagus > Rhizophagus clarus. The sequence goes on along the minus strand of BLAL01000058.1, from coordinate 1,743,472 downwards.
TTATATGAAAAAATAAATATATATTATCATATTGTTACTAACTTGTTCCATTACTAAATGATCTATAGATGTTCTAAATTGAACGATTTTAAGTGTATAATCTAACGCTATTCTAATATAATTTTTTCGGACTTCAAATAATTGAAACGCATCCTGCAAAAAAATGATTTAATAAATTATTTAAATAACAATAAAATCAAACAAAATAATGTTCCCTAATTCAAACCTCTCGCAATGCACTAGCTTCCTTAGTTTTTGATTGGGAAGTGTATTTTGCTAGCATGCTATCGTATCTTTCAAGTATCCGCTCATAATTACGACGAGCTTCCTATATTGATTAGTCTGATTTGTTAATATCGAATAATTGAAATGATATAAGAAGAAAAATACCTTGAATTCTTTTAGATCATTTCTTATGAAGTGTGTTATTGGTTGTAATAATTTCTCATCAATGTCATTTACCTAATTAAAATTATATAAATAGTTAATTTCTATAATCAAAATTTAGTTATTAAAATAAAGTAATCCCTCCTTTTTTACCAATTTTGCTTTAAATGCGTAAGTTGTTTGCAAAATATCAGCAAAAATTCTAACGGAGGTATGTGTAAAATCTCGATCTACTCATTATAATTAAATTTTGATTAATTATATAATTAAAAGAATTAAATCGATTAAAGTTTTACCTAACAGTAATTCTTCACTTGGAGTTAACGTTGCTTTTTTTGCCAGGTTATTACTTGCTTCATTTAATTCTATCAGATAATCAAGTTAGTTTATCATATATTTATCATATAGGAATATTTATTCTTTCTGACGAAAACTTACTGATAGATTCTTCTGAATATGATTTTATTGCTTTAAATAGCGCATCAAGCCATTTTTCAAAATGATCAATTTGTTCCTCGAATTTTTTTACATTCGCTCGAAAGTTTGGCGTGTCGTGAACAGCTTCTCGAGGGTTTAAGCTATTGATAATAGATTCTGCTGGTAATGGAGGTGTGATAGGTATTGGAGACATTTTTAAAGATTTCAAATTAATGAAATATTTACAAATAAAAAAAAAAATTACAAAAATTCTATGGATTACTAATACGCCCCACAAGCCTTACTTTAAATTATTAATGCATGCAGCTTCACATCATAATTTTTCACGGATGACATCACTAATATTAACTGTTGACCATTGAATAATGACAGAATGACGGAGTCGGTCATAAGACCTACAAGACCGACCCAATGAAAATCATAATTGAAATAAAAATTCTTTTTAATATTGTTATAGTTACATATTTTTTTCCGCAAGTAAATTAAAAACGCACGTGCAGATTCCGCAGTTAATCTTCCAAAATTTCCGCAAGTTTCCGCATTTAATTGGATTCGTGCAAATTCCGCATGTTAGATTTTCATTATACATGCGGGCACATTTGTAATTTTCCAGACTCGAAGATTTTGATTTTGAGAAGGCATTTGATACTTGACAAAGATTTTTCCAAGACATATTAGTAAATATTTGTAAACTTTAATTTGAATTCAATAAAATTTACAAGTATAATAAATATTTATTTTTGTTTTTATTTGTATTTTTATTAATCCCAGAGTAAATTATGATTAGCGCAACCTTATAATTAAATTTGGATGCGCAACATGCAACTAAAATTAATAGTCCGCATCTAAGCTGCTTTTTTAGTTGCGGGCCCGCTTGTAGAATTTTAGACACTGGTTCACAATTACGCAGGTATGTACATTACAAGTAACTTGGTACCGCATGGAAGAAGATTTCCATCTTTAAGATCCCTTTTATAAACTAAAATCCGATTTAACAAATTCGAGAACTTCGACTATTGAACTATACAGCATTTTATATGTATAAAAATACGTATTAATGTTTTTAGGATCAATGAATTTCACATTATCGTGTAATAGATTCAATCAGAAGCGGGAAGATTAAAATAGATTCACGTTACTGACGAGGTGACGACTAAATGTTGGAGTTAAACTACCTAACCCAAAAGTTTTCGGTTTATTATGGTATCGATAATGAATAGTCCTTCCAGTTAGTGTGACAGTTCGGATGAATCCACCATTCGTTTCTATCCATTAATCCGCCTGACATACATATCATGTGATTTTGGCAACTTCGTTAATTTGTCACAAATTTTTTTTATTGTTTAAACTTGATTAATTTGTATAAAAAAAAAAAAAAAAAATAAATAAATAAATAATATTAACGAATTGCTTTTAACTATTGACAGGTGTTACATTGATCAGATCAAGTGAACCAAAGTGTGGGACATAAGAAAATATTTAAAGTTTAAGGTAATCATGGGACAACTTTTGTAAATATAGTAAATGATTGGTTATTATGTTGTTAGATCAAAAAAAAAACGCATCTGTTTTTTTTGGATAGCTGTCGTGATACTGTTTTCGTGATACATTTTCGCACGAGGCGGATCAAATTTAAACCAATTAAAGAGATTTTTCATTTGCAAATTTTAAATTAATAATGTTCCACAGCATTTTACCCTAATATACTTAATATTTTTATTAAAATGAAAACCTCCTCAAACATTTATTTTTATAAAGTTGGAGGTTTGTTTGTTTCTCTGCTTCCTACGAATAAAGAAACGACCTTAAAAAAAAAAAATTTAGAACACTCATTTTATTCTATTCTTATTCATCATTTTTTTTCATAATTTCATTCTCTTTTATAACGCTTTATCTTTAAAATTTTTTTGTTATATAATCAACCCTTTATTAAACCAAAATTTATATATAGATATATATTTATTTCAAAATGAAAGACGATACTAAAATGATACTATCTTTAATAGAAAGGATAGGTTCAAAGGTTAGTAAGGTGTTAATATATTTTATTGCAACTAATATAAAAATTTTAAAACTAAAATTAAATTTGATCAAATTGTGTAATCGATTTTTTAAGTTACCGTGTAAGAGTGGTAAAAAATTAGATACTTTAGAAGCAGATGGATTAATTCAACATATTGTAAATGCCATTGTCGATTTATCCCGATTTAAACTTGGCACAATTGCGCATAATTTAACCAAACTTTTAGAAAATATTTCAAAGGTAAAATTAATCATTTAAATGAAATATTATTTAAAATTGGATAAATGTTTATTAATTTAAATGCCTTATAGCATACTCAAACATATGAAGAATTACCCTCAACCGATGTATTACAATCCCAATTATTTATTTTAAAAATTCTATCAGCATGCATGACTCATCATTGGAAATTTCATCGAGGAACATCAGTAGAATCACCATCTAAAGACATTCTAACTGAAGAACTAATAAATAAATCAAATACGCCGAGTCCAACAAATCCATCAAGTCCATTAAACACACCAAATCTACCAAATACGACAAGTCCATCAAATCTATCATTTAAATTACCAAGATCATGGGATGATCCGCCACCTTTAGATGACAATTTAGCAGTATTTATTCTAAAAGTTTTATCCCGGTTTCTTTATCAAATGGCTTCTCTAGAAGATTATAACCCAAACGTTCATAATGGACCAACCGGAGGAAAAGAATCTCCTATCCATAATGTTCAAGCTGCATGGTCTTCTGCGACATACGAATTAGTTAGTGATATATTTAAAAGTGCTGGGCGAGTAATATTTTATATTAGTGCATCAAATTGGAACGTTGTTTTTGCGAGGATTAAAAATCGGATTGCATTTTTATCTTCTATAAATGATGAATGGCCGGACACATCAGAGTTAAAATTACTAGAATGTTCTGATTTAAATTCGAAAAGATTATCGATGGTATTACAAGGTCAGAAATGTTAATCTCTAATTTAGGATTTAAAACCAAAACTCCTCTTTTTAATATAAATATATTCTTTTATTTTAGAACTTTGCAGTTCTTTTAGTAATTTAAAACGATATGCCCAAATATCAATGGCGACTGTACTTCGAAAAGCTATTTGGAATTGGATCGAAGTTTTTCCAGCAGAATTTGTTAAGTTATGTCAATCACAAAAAAGAATGGAAGGTGGACCTGAACTTCTTTTCGATATATGTAACAATATTTCTAACGGGAGTAAAAGTAAAAGTTTATTTTGGCCGTTGCAAACTATGCTGCTGATCTTGTGTCCTGACATGCTAATGAATGGCGTTACAGTGGATAAACCCTCAACTAAGTCATCTCATCGTAAGGTAGATCATATTTTAAAAAATTCAATCTATAATCAATAAGTCCAAGTTTTATTTACTAATTTTTATTTGATTAGATACTATTTTTTGAGCATCTTAAAAAGTCTTTAAGAGGTAGAAATCATGCAGAAGTTGCTGCCGCATGTTATGTAGATATTTTTAAGGCCTCTACTTATGTAGCAAGAAACGAAAAATCTGCACTTCGTCAGATAGTACGAGAGATGGAAAACGAACTAAAGGTTGGTTTGTTATTTCATTTTATATCAAAAAATTTATATTAACATTTAACATATTTTATTTATTATCAGGATAAGCTATTTGACCCGAACAGACCGTTTCCTAGCGAACAAAATATTGATCAAAAACTTATGACTGATTGTTTAACAGCTTTATTCAGATTAAATCCTGAAAACACCTTACGCACGTTAATTCCTATTTGTGTACATGAAGACGCACCAAATTCTTTTAAATTAGTCCTAGTTAAAAGTTGTTATTCTATCGCGGCAGAGGTAAAAAAAAAAAAAAAAAAATGATATCTATACAAATCACCTTTCCCTGTTTGCATAATAATTTATTTTTGTCTTTTTATTTTTTACTTATTTTTTTTTTTTTTTAAAAAAAAAAATTCTTAGGAACCACGGCTTCCTTGGAGTCCTAAGATTAACACAATGTATCCCTATTTAGCAGCACCACTTCGTAAGTTATTTCAAGACCTCATTAATTCTCGAAACACACCTCTTGATATGGGCAGGCAAAATAGGAAGAGCCATGATGAGAGAACGGAAATCATTTTAAACATATTAAAATTGTATCGTACTGAGCCGTATCTTGCAATCGTAGTAAGTGAATTCGATTAATTATGATAATTATTTTAATTATTTACTTTATTTTATTAAAAACTTTATTAAATAACAGGAAAGAAATACAAATGAACAAATTATTGACAATCAATCTATTATACTTGGAATTATGAAATGTTTGAATGATAGTAGTTATACAATTAGAACTACTGCAGGTGATACTTTATTAGAGCTTCATAGTCCCAACCTTATAGAATCATGGGGAACTGGAGAAAATAAAATGCAACATTTTTGGTATATAAGGTACACTGGTTATATGTAAATAATATGATTTTTAAATTAGTTAATAAATTTCATTTGACATTGTTTTTTTATTATTTAAAAGTTCACAAATAACTTGTACAGTTGCGAAACAAATTTTAGAAATGAAAGATAAAGACGAATTAATTAAATATATGTTGGACCTTTTGTTTCAACTTTTACTCCGACGTAACGAATTTCTCAGGGCCAGAGAAAAAAAGGTAACAAAAAAGTGTCGGATTTTCTTTATTGCTATAAATACATTTTATTTAATAACAATCCTATTGCTATTTAGGACGAACCAATTACTCCAACAAATATTCCAGATCGTCTAAGTTCAAATATAGCGCTTGAAATTGCTTTATTGGTTTCTTTGTGTTCGTCAGATATAGAAATATGCTCAATTGCAATTAATTGTTTTGATCAGTTATGTGAAGAAGCACAAATAACATCTGAAAATTTTACAATTGAAGTGGATGCACCTCAAGAATTGCCATTGCCTTCTCAAATGACGATTGTTGAAAATTGGAATGTTTATATAGAATTATCAAATTCACCGTATATAGTTCCTGGTCGAATGGCACAGCAAAGACGTATTCGTAAATTATTACGTCTAATGACTCGATCTACACCTGGCAATATTGGTGCATGGGAAGAGGCATGGAATAGATGGAAGAAACTCACAGATATAATCGCAAAACAATCTGATGAACCAACTCCATTAAGTCCAATAGCTCATAGAAGAGTTGTTGGTTTTTTGGCTCCAGTAAGAGCACATCCACCTGTTGTAGTTCCTGATATCAATGAATCACAAACTATAGAATGGCATAATTATACAGGTTTTCTCGCAGCTTTGGGCGGCTGCTGTGGTCATGAAAGATTAATTCCAAATAACGGTCCAATTTTTGATATTCCTAGTCGAAGACTTTCTATTCCTTCAAGTTCTGATTATATAATAAAGATCGAAAAATTTGTTCAAGAGATGGTTAGTTTATTGGTTAGTGATACAATTTTTGTCCGAGAAAGTGTGAAAGAAGCCCTTGGAAATGAATTAAGTCCAAGATTATATGTTGTTCTTTTCCGTCATTTGGAATCAATAGTTTCTCGATTTGATAAAGGTGGGGAAGTTAGCCCTCAGGAAAAGTTCACTCTCTTTGTCGAACAAACAATTTCAGTATTGAAATTAATATTGGAACGTATCTATGATATGTCCGATAATTTATACAGTTGTGATCTTGGTGGGCTAGTTCTTTCATTTGCCCGTTATCTAAATAAATTAGGTATAAGTAATACTTCTCTTCGAATAAAAAAGAAAATGTGCCAACTTGCAGAACTTTTAATGGTAAAAAGAGAATACGTTAACTTACGTCAAGAGATTCAGTTACGTAATCATTTATTGGAGATTATTATGGAATGGACTTCGGATTTTTCTAAATCCGACAATTCAAGTGTAGAAAATCATTCAGTTTCTAACAAGAGTGAACGATTACATAGAGAATTGGATCAAGCATGTTTAAAAACTATAGTAGCGCTTTTACATTTATTACCTTTACAACCTTCTGAAATTCCACACGAGTCTGGTTTGAGCCAAACTAAATGCAAAATGTTTTACAAATACTTTTCATTTTTTATCAAGTTGTTGAACAGATGTAGAATTCTAGAGGTTTGTACTATTCAAAATGGCATGTTTGTATAAGCTCTATTTTAACAATTGTTCAATTTTTATTATTTTTGAAAGGCAATTGATAGTGGAACACATTCTGCTAAAAATAATCAAGATTTACAAATGCTATTATCAAAGGTATTTATTTAATATTCTGTTAATTCGAAAATTAACCTATTTGAACTCTGATTTATTCCTAAATTTATCATGTAGTCTAAGGAATACGTCAAAGATCTTGGTCCCTTGAAAGATTATACAATTTTAGCCTTAAGTAATCTCTTAAGTGCTAATGTAGAATCTGGTCTTAAATTTTCACTCTCCATGGGATACCATGAAGATTCAAAAACCAGAACTGCGTTTATGCAAGTTCTTACCAATATCCTCAACCAAGGAGCTGAATTTGAAGGACTGGATGAGAATGCTATGAAAGAAAGATATAATAGACTAGTTGAAGTTGTTGCGAATTCAGACTTTGATATTGCACTTTCTCTGTGTGAAGTTTGTCCTATTAGCGAACAAGATGAATTATCCAAGATTTTAATAGCAGTATTTGATTCACAAAATAAATTATTGGATTTCTTAAAAGCTATACTTGACAATGAAGTAAATAGAACAGGCAAGGATAAACATGAATTTAAATTGCATTATTTTATTATTTTATTAAGCAATAATTAAATTTATTAAATTATTATGATAACAGATTATGAAGCAGATCTGTTTAGAAAAAATAATATGACAACAAGGTTGTTAGGGGCTTTTGCTAAAGCTCATGGAATGGAATATCTACACGAAACGCTTCAACCAGTTCTAAATGACTTAGTTGAAAAACCGTCAGATTACAGTTGCGAACTTGATAAAAGTAGAATGCTTCCAAATGAAGATTTAGAGGAAAATTTGAAGAATCTCAAGGAGCTTTCAAAAACTTTTATTGATGCAATATGTAATTCTAAAGATAAGATTCCTAGGTATTTATAAATGTATTATTATTGTTGTTTCTCACTGCTATAAACGATTTTCAAATTATTTTTCATAAAAAAAAAAAATTGTGTATTGTTAGATCTTTCAGATACATCTGCCACTATATTGCAAAAGCTGTTGAAGAAAAATATCCAGAAGCAACATATTTAATGGTCGGTGCCTTTATAGTTCTAAGGTTCTTTAACCCAGCCTTAGTCGCTCCTGATGTTGAAAACCTTTGTAAACCTATCGAAAATCAAAGAATCCGAAGAGCTCTTATGTTAGCCTCCAAAATTATTCAACATCTTGCGAACGATGTAGTATTTGGAGGTAAAGAACCACATATAATGAGTATGAATTCTTTTTTAAAAGATCATATTCATCAAATGAAAACCTTTTTCGAAGAAATATCGGTATGATTGATTGTTTTAATTTGAAAATAAAATATTGGTGATTTTCTTATACTTCAATTTAAATTAAAATTCATAGCGATTACCATATTCGACACCAACAACTGAATTAACGGATTATACACCTCGCAGGCTAGATGAAAATCATAAGAAGACGCTACATAAACATCTATACAATAATCAAGAAAGGATGGCAAGAGAAATTTCAGCACGTAGAGTTAAATATAGTTTGTCGGGAATTTCAATGGACTCTGAACAAGCTCAAGCAAATAAAATGGCTTGGGAAAAACTTGCAACCTTACTAGCCCAACTAGGCCCACCTGCTGATCAACCAAAGAAAGAGGCCATTTATGTTCCCACGCAAAATTATGATACAGCTAATCATCATTTCTTAGATTTTATGAAAAGGAACAAAGAACGTAATTTGGATCCGATCTTAGAAAAGAATATATTTTATGAAAGCGGTATTTCAAAGGTAAATTTATTATTATATAATGATTAAGTGATTTTTTATAATGAGGAAAATAAGTTTCTTTAAATTATTTTAGGAGAGACGCCCTGTATTTTATTATATAGCGCGAGAATTTGAAGCCGAGTCAACAGACATTGAACTCTTGATGTATCATATTCTAAATGTAACTTATCAATTTCACATTATTACTACGCTTATTTATTTTAAATCCTTAAATTGAGTCAAAAAAAAATTTTTTCTTAATAGACACTTGAAAGGAGAATGAGAAAACCATTTGAAGTGGTTATTGATTTAACTCGATTCAGTTCTGACAATGAGATTCAGTCAAAGTGGGTTCAACACTTTATTCAGATTCTCCCCTTCGACATTCAGGAGAATCTTGCAAGATTATATTTTTATAATACCAATACAGCTTTTAGAAAATTTGCAAAAAAATTATCTCGTCCTTTATCTAATAAAATAGCGAAGAAGGCAGTGTTTTGTTGTAGTTTAGCAGAAATTAATGAATATATCGCTTCAGGAGAAGTTGGCTTACCCAAGTCTACAAGTAAGTCCACCAAAGTAAAATCAGATCAATTTATAAATTTTTTTATTTACATTTAATTTGTTCCGTAGCAATATTGGACACTGACCCTAGTACTAGCCACACAAATGTTACTAGAATTTCACACTATAGAATGCATATTCCAGTATTAATAAGGATAAGTAACGAATATATTCAAATATTAACAGTAAGTCTAAATAATTTTTTTCTTGAATAAAAAAAAAGTTTTTGTAACAAATTATAAACTGGAATTAATTTTAAATATAGCATAAGAGGCAAGATTTATTCTACGGATTGAGTTGCCAACTCAATGATGTATATCATATATCGGAGATCGAGGATGTAACTAAATCCACTCATAGAAATGATGACCAAGAATTTATCATTAAACAAGATCGTGGTAGACCTGTATACGCGTTATCGAGTCAAAAACGGGATATTATTATACAGGCGATAAAATCATCTAAGGTAATTTTAGTAAATTGCGATAAATCAATGTTGTATATGAGTAATCAACAATTTTACTTTATGATTTATTATAGGATCGATATCAAATAGCAAAACCATCTACTGCTATACCAGAAAGATCATCTTTAAGTCCAAGCAGTGTACCTGGTACCCTGTTAAATATGTCACTTCTTAATATCGGATCAGACGACCCAAATTTGAGACTAGCTTCTTATGATTTATTAGTAGCTTTAAGTCTGAACTTTAATTTTGATGTTGGAAAACAGCTTCTCAGCGCCAAAGGTAATTTTTAATTATATAAATTTAAAATTCGCTAATATCAACATACTAAAATGAGTATTTATTACAGGCTTGTGTATACCTGCAAACAACAGTACATTTATTGTACAATTAAGTGAAAAACTAGCCATTTCCGAAACCGGTCTAACATTAGAATTCCTATCAGAGTTTTTTGTTGGATTTAATAAATCCAGCACACCACAAAAACACTTGTGCCTTCAATATATGGCACCATGGCTTCCAAATTTAGCACTTTATTATAGAAATAGTGCTGATCACATTGCTAAAACAAAAGGTATCATTAAGGATTTGATTGAAATGACAACTAAGGAACCAGAGGTAACATAACTTAAATATTACAAACAAGATAAACATCTATTTATTAATGAATTTTTTTTCTTTTGTATTACCAGCTGTATACAGCAATACAATCAAATGTATGGAACACTCTTAAAGGGGTCGATGAAATAACGAATTTAATAATCGATGAATTTGTTGAATATTCAGTGATTCATGGAATAAGTTCGGCATCGGCTGAAATTGTCGCGAATACGATTGTCACCCTCTCATCCGTAAATGTTCGTGGTAAAATTATTGCAAGGCTTCGTAAGGTAATCTTTATCTGTAACAAATACTTCTTTTTGCGAATTTTGCTTATTTTATTCATTTGATTAATTTAGGTTATTACAAGTACTTCATTGAATCCAACAAGAACCCTTACGGAAAATCCAGCATGGCCTGAAATTGCAGTGTTGATTCGTTTTAATCTTATGCTTTCGTTTAATAATCGGCAACATGTTCAGCTTTATCTACCCGAGTTATTCTATATAATAACAATGCTTATTGCAACTGGAGCTCCATTTATTAGAGCTTCAATTCATGGTTTGATAGTGAATTTAGTTCAAAGTCTTTGTACTGTTCAAACCCTTGATCCATCAAATTTGAATCGATTAAATATATTGTTGACAGAATTGTCTGAACCAAATTTTAAATTATTTTTTGGGTTATCTAATGTGTCAGGAAATGCTTTTTCAATGACAGGTGAATCTATTGTTGATTTGCCAAACAATATGCCACTCAGTTCCCTAGAAACTGTTGTTCAAGCCCTCCTGGAAGTTATGATTTATGGTGCTCCTTCTGTTGGTTTGTACAATTTATGCATTTGTTTATTTGTGATTCTTTTTTTTTTTTTAAGAAAAAAAAAAAAAATAATATTAATAATCTAATTATAATTTTTTTAGATGTGTCAAACACATGGCGAGCTCGTTGGATGGGACTTGTTGCTAGCACAGCATTTCAACCTAATCCTGCAATACAGCCAAGAGCCATTGTTGCCCTAGGTTGTTTAGCACGTGTCGAAGTTGACGATGATCTTCTATATCAAATATTAGTAGCATTAGAAGGAGCGTTGAAAAACTTTTCGGAGAATGATTGTTCTTTGATTCAAAGTATAATAATGTGTTTAACGAATATAGTTGAAAATTTATCAAGAGAATCACGATATCTTCAACGAATGTTTTGGTTGTCCATGGCACTTATTCAAATCGGGCACATACCAATATTTCAAAGTTCTGTTAATTTACTTCAAGTAACATTGAGAGCTTTGGAGTCGCATAATTTCTTTGAAAATCAAGATCTTGCATCATTTTTATTGAGTTCAAGAAGGTCCTTGGAAGTAATGAGAGAAATGGATAAAGAAGCAGGAATTAATTATAAACATTTTTCATTTGCAGTAGCTGCAGCATTATTAAAAGGATTAAAAAACCCTACAACAAAAACTTCAACTCAATCAGCTTTAATTGTATTTTTAGATATAGCGGCAAAAGGAGTTAATGGAATTAATCCTGGAAACAATGTAATTGAGTCAAGTATGTTAGGATATTTAGCGGCTTTATTACCAATGTCGGCAAATGATGCCGATATGAAAGGCTTACTTGGATTAAGTGGAATATCAGATATTTATGTTGATGACACAGAACTTCAAACGACATATTATAAAATATTTGGCAGACTTGATATACCAGATAACCAAACAGCTTTACTTTTAATTTCCTTAATGGTTACAATGTTACAACATGCTGAAAGTGAAGCTGAAAGATTATTTCTTTATGGGTTTTTAGCTGAAGCAGCAAATGCTGTTCCAGAAGTATTTGCTTTAGTGTACGTTGCTATAATTTGTTTTCTTTTTCGTTTTTATTTAATTTGGCAAATTTATTAATTAATTCTCCATTAAAAATAACAGGTATGATACCCTTTTACCAAAAATGATTCAAATTGTATCAAGTAACGATACGATACCAATATTAGATGCAATACATTCAATACATTATACAGTTGGGTGTGAACCAATTAATTACGAACAACCATTTTATTCAAGAACAAATGGTGATCATTTATCTTATTTATCAGAGATTGGATTTAATAATTTAATGGATTGCGGTTCATTTCAAACTGTAACAAGAGAGAAAATGAAAATTAATGCTAAGCTAACCAGCAAATTAATTAAATGTATTATTGATTGTGAATAAGAATAATTTTATATATTTTATTGTACTTTTAAAAAAAAAAAAAAAGTTTCATATGTTATATAATATTTGTATTTATAGTTATTAATTTAAATTATTACTTTTTATTCGGAAAATATTACTAGTTATTTTATATTTTGTATTTAATTTATTTGTTTAATACTTTAAAATATGAATCATAAAAAATTTTTGTTAAACCGAAAATGTCGAACATACAGTTTAATTTATTTGTATGCTACTAGAAATCACACATGACATATCTACTATAATTACTTTTAGTAATTTTATTATTTATAGTTAAAAATATATTTTGCGGAGTTATGTGATAGAAAATTTGATACGGGGATAAACAAAGTCTCTCAGGTTATGGTTGTAAAGTTACGGTATCTTATAATTTTTGGCCGTAAGTTACAATTTAAGTTATGTAACTTATAATTTACATCGGAGAATTTTGGAAAATATAACGTAAAGATGGTGTTTGTCACATGAATAATGATAACTTACACTGTAACTTACGTGTATTGTAAGTAACTCTTGTAACGTGGCGTGACAATTCACAATTGTCCGTATTGCACGTGACAATGTACAAAAATATATTTGTCCCGATTCTTTTAACCACCACGATAAATTTGGCTTCTGGATCCACTTTTAATTTGTAACCCTGGCCAAATATTTGATGCCAGCCCGAATTAGGTTTAATCACTTATTAACTGGTTATTACCCAGTTGGGAAACGCCCTAACAATAAAAAATAGTTTTTTTTTACAAAAAAAAAGAGAAAGTCTAAAAAAGGAGAGTCAAATTTTTGAGAAATGTGTGTTACCTTGTCATTTTCAAATCCGGACTTAAATTTTCCAAACACAAACACTAAATAATTTGATCTCTATACAATTTGATCCCTCACGAGCGATCTCAGCGTGAGGAAGCAATAACTTAAACCTACAATATTTCGCTTCATCTAAAGTAATTTTTTTTTATTAGGTCGTAACAGACATTGCATACAGTATCCAGGGGTCATAATCAAGAACTCAATTTTTTTTAAATTGAATAATATTCGCGGGTACTGAATACTATTTCTGGGAAGATATACTGCGTGAGAGTGCCCGAATATTAACCAATTTTCGAATCAGATCACCATAGATACTCGGGTCTTTAATCATGGAGGGTACTATTTTTTAGGGTACTGTATGCAGTGGTCTACGATATAAACCAGTTGATTGGATCGCATACGATACAAAGTTTAAACTTAAAAAATCTTTCACCGTCTAAAAATCAGTAATATCTATCACATAAATTTAAATTAATACATAAAAATCTAGTTTATATAATAAACAACACAAAATGTAATTGACAATCAATCAGTACGTGAAACAATTACATTTAACTGTAGTACCTGAGATATCGTTTTTGATACATTAGTTCTATTTGTCACATAAATGCATAATATATATAATTATTATAGGATACCAAACGGTGATGATTAATGCGGTGAAATTTTACACATGAAATTACTATATATATAAATGCCCTTTTGATCACTTTTTTCTCTCTCTTATCTTTCATAGTTTTCGTTTACATTATCCTGAGTGTTCTAGATTATTACTATTTTTGAATTTGGAAATTGAGAATTTTTTTTCCTTTGGATAATATGGCCGAAAAAGGAATGATGCCAGAAATTTACTCATATAGCGATTTTGAATTAATCATAACAAAAAAAAATCAAATATATCAAGATATCAAAGAAATAATCAACAATAAAAAGATTCTTTGGACAAATCCTAAATTAAATTTATGTTCATTACCTATGGAAATTCTTTTAAAAATTTTATATGAATTAATTTTATTAGAAAAATTAAATTCACCAAAAACCGCAGTTATTTCATTACCTTTAGTATGTAAATTATTTTATAAGTTGTCACATGATAGAGTTATATGGGAACAAGTTTTTATGAATGATTATGATGTCGATGCAAGAAAAAGAAGATTTATAATTTGTAATTTTAGAAAAATTTTTTATCGTAGAACAAATTTAAATATTGAAAGAATGTATTCTAGTGTACAAATGTTGGAAAATTTTTATAATGATGATTTATCTCCAAGTGAATCTATTATGGATAACATATTAGATCAATTAACATGCTTGTGGGTTCTTATATCAGAGAATGGTGATTATTTTATGTCATAACTTGTAATGCCAATATGATAGATAGTTTTTTTTTTTTTTAACCTGATTCTAATTTTTAGATGGAAAGAATTTAAAAAAGCTTACTGAATTGGAAGCACCAGAATTCTGTTGTGGGATTTTCAATTTATTATTTGCGGAAATGGATTCTTCCTTGAAACATTTGGCTTGTGTATTTATTTCTTTAAAGATTATTTCCATGATGTTGGCGTATGGTGAGTTATAATTTTTTTTTTCTTTTTAAAAAATCTTATCATCAATTCATTAATAAAACATTATTTTTTCTTTCTTATTAAAGGTGTAAAATCATACTCATATATTGTTAAAACTATGGTGGACAAATTACGAGAACGAATATTAAATTGGGATCCTACAAAAGATGCAGTATTTCCTATGTTAGATTGTCATGCCCTTCATATCTATTTAGCTTGTGGAGCTCGTGATGATTATAAAATTCTTCCAGAATCTTCAATTTTTGATGCAAGAAAATCGGATAAATGGTTACAATGGACGGATATGGTTGATGTATGTATAATAAAAAATGATAATATTCGTAATTTTTATATTGAACATTTATTTATTTATTTATTTATTTATTTTCTTCATTTAGGTATATTCATCTAATAAGATATTATGGTGTCTTAGAAATGATGGATATGATTGGCCTTGTTGTCCTCCAAAACGATGGAAAGGATTATGCATAGATCCCACACTTACAATAGTTGAAAAAATATTAAAAATGGATTTAATATTCACCGAAATTGAAATTGATAAAGAAGATGATGATGCTTCCGGTGATTATTTAGATGATGATGAAGGAACTTATCATGATAATTCTTTATATTATAATTTAGAAGGAATATTAACTGATGATACGGGTACGAGTTATTATATGGAAGGTGAATCATTTCCAATAGACAAAGGTCGTAGAGTGAATTTTGAATATAAAAATAATAATAATGAAAAATTTTATGGATTTATGACAGCATATGGGATTATTGGAAGATATCGGAAATCTGGAGAAAATGTTAAAAATGCCGGATTCTTTTGGATTTGGTCATATTAATTTATTTTATGATAATGTTTAAATAAATTATTTTATATATTAAAATACATTGTATATAAATAAATACTGATATTTTAAATTTTAAAAAAATAAACTTTACGAACTAATTCGTGACGTCGTAAATTCACGTGATGATTTTGTTTACATGTTTCGATCGACAAGGAAAAAAATTTCATTTTTGAAAAAATGGAAACTTGTAAAGAATGCGGAAAGCAAATGGTTGAAATTGACTGGTGTCATGATTGTAATGCGAGACATTTTCAACAAAATTTCAACAATTGGACAAGTGGTAATGAGAATATTGATAAATTTATTCAAAATACTCAATTATCAGCATTTTGGCATAACAAATTATTAGAGTGGATACCTTTTGATAGGTTTAATGATATTAATTATATTGACAAAGGTGGATTTAGTAATGTATATAAAGCAAAATGGATTGATGGACGTATACTGAATTGGAATATCGAAAATCAGAATTGGAACAGATATCATCAGAATGAATTTGTCGCCTTGAAAAGTTTAAATAATTCTGAAAATGTTACATTAGAATATATTAATGAGGTATTAATTAATCATAAATTTTTATTTTTATTATCAATATATTTTTATATATACAGTATATATATATATATATTTTTTTATAGATTACATCATATCATAAAATAAATGAAGCTTTTATTATTGAAATCTATGGAATAACTCTAAATCCGGAAACAAAAAATTATATGATTGTTTTACAATATGCAGAATATGGAAATTTACGAAATTATTTAATCAAGAATTATAATGAGTTGAATTGGGAAAAAAAGATTTATATATTATATACTATCGCAAATGGACTTGATCAAATTCATAAGAAAGGATTAATTCATCGAAATTTACATATTGGTAATATATTAAGATCTAAATATGAAACTTCTATAACTGATATGGGGTTATGTAAACCTGCAGATTATAACGATGCATTAGATAATAAGGTATATGGTGTTTTACCTTACATGGCTCCGGAAATTTTAAAAGGACAAAATTATACCAAAGCTTCCGATATTTATAGTTTTGGTATAATTATGTATGAAGTAATTTCTGGATTACCTCCATATCATAACATGAGTCATGACAAAAATTTAGCAGTAAAAGTTTGTCAGGGGTTTAGGCCAAGATTTAACATTAAAGTACCCCAGTTAATTTTGCATTTAATTAAACAATGTTTAGATGCGGACTTTTCAACTAGGCCAACTGCTGATGAAATATGGAACATTTTATTGCAATGGCAAGATTATATTGGAGATGATGATACAGAAATATATAAACAGACAAAAGAGGCAGAAACAAGTATTTTACCTTCAACACCAACACAAATACATCCTGAAGCAATTTATACAAGTAGATTACTTAATTTTGATAATCTTCCTGAACCAAAAAATTCTGATGATTATTATACACAGTATGATAATATAGGAGGTTAAATAATACTATATACATTATATAGTAGTAATATGAAAAATGTTGTAAAATAAGCAAACCACATTATACCTATGTATTTATTTACATTAAAATTAAAATATGATTTACATATATCACATAAGTATATCTGATTTTATGCCTCGTTACTAATCTCTCGAATTTATACATAGGTTTTGAAAATTCTCAATTTCGAGGAAGTCATAGGTAGACAAAAATTCTGTAAATGGTGAGATAATTCATTTCGGAAATCTAGTGTAGAAAAAGAGTATTGGTGGAAAATCTCGTAATTAGCAGTAGAGAGCAAAGAATTAAAGTGATGCTGGGACTCGTGTACTCCTTCCCCATAGCATCATATATTTCTTTCTGCTACCTTACCATCTGATTTAACATGTATCTGATAAAATCAATAATAAAGTTTCACTCATTTTAAACTGAAGAATATTCTCTGTGGAGACATAAAACATTAAGGCTTTCAAGGTGACCTTTGAGTCGCATGAAACTCAAACCTTGTTATTTTATATCGTAAGTTAAATGTATAACAAAGGTCAAAAAAAGTACGCCATTATTGAATAAACCATGCTTTTAGCGGAAAATTTATTGATCGGGTTTTTTCCCGTGATTTTCTTTTCTATTTACAGTATCAACCAATAAAAACCGATCACCTGACGTTGGTTTTTTTGCGCGTTTTATTAATTATTACTCAACTAAATTGAAAAGTGAGAACAGACAAAGTTCGCGAAAAAACAAAAAAATATCTTGACCTCTCCCGATGAATTTCTTCAAGTTCGAATATCGAGATGATTCGTCTCAAAATCAGAAAAATCATTAGATTTTTTTTTTAATGATCTATATATGCTTTATTGATATTTGGTTCATATACCATACAAACAAATTATCAAAAGCTATACCATCAAAATGAAAAATTATTAGATTTAAAAAGCATCTTGTTATAAATAGTTTATGAATTAGGTTGTATTATTACAAATAGACTAATATTATTTCACTTGGGTTGTGTGTAATACATTGAAATTCTTGATGACGTGGATTTTCTTGAAATTTGCTATGCATATATCAGAGACGTTATAAATATCATATATGCATATATACTTTTTCTATTTTAGCACAAAAAATGAATCTTCATACCTCTGTTTATAATCAATTTTGCCGAAACTTTCATCACCAATTAGTTCGTGATAAATTTCTTAATACATAATCATGATAATTTGAACTCTATAACTTCGAAGAATAAAGAACTGCTATCATAAACTTTATAGGAAAGCCTGGCCCAAAGAATCGTCTACTTTTTTATAATTCGTGACCCTGCAATATTAAGAAAACTGACCAATTGCAAGTGAAAACTTTCACTTTATTCATTAGCACGTATTACATTGTTTCAACATTCTAAGTTATATACAGTATATAAGATGTATTATATTTGATAATAATATTCGTACACATTCTTTTAAATTCATGGGAAGTGGCACTATTTAATCTGATAAAAGCTTTTGCATAACCGAATGACTACAAATACGAATGAGCATTCCGCATCCAGCAGTAATAAGAACTACCTTTGCAACTAGAATATTTTGAATTATAGTAATATAATTAACAATTAACTTCAAGAATAATAAAGATTTATTTATAAATTACATGAAAAACATGTAATGTGTGAATATGAAGACAATTTAAAAAAAGAAAATAAACATACCGTAAGATGAAAAGTATGTTCTTTCCGAAAAGTGGAAAAAATGGAAAATACAGTATTCAAAAACTTCGCGTATTTTTACATTTATTATCTTTAACGCATTTTTATCATAAATCAGGTCATTATTATAATTGTGAACAATAAATAAAATACCGTACGGTACGAATTACCTGCTTTGAAAATTAAATAGTACACAGAGGTACTACGTCAATATTTAAATATACAATTTTAAAATCAAAAAATCTTTTTGCAAATTTGAGACGTGGGCCTTTACCTATTTATTATTATAAATAACATACAGTATTGGTCTTTTTCCATGTTAGGGAGCAGTTTTTCCGATTCGATTTCTGATTGGATGTCAGATGCAAGCTTTACGCAGATCAGAAATTATTCAGAATATTTGAATTTACCTTTTGGAAATATTATTTTTGGTTGATCACATACAGTATTAATGTTATTTTTATTTATGATGTGCCTTATTTATTTCCAAGGTCATTAAAACTTCCTAATCTAATATTCCCGACTTCAATTCGCGAAAGTCCACGTTCACAATAAATGACATGTCAATCCTACCTTAATACGATTGTACAACATTAGATCACATAATAGTCATTAAAGTGGTGTTATAATTTTTTTTTTTCTCTCTTAAGAAATTTTACAAACAAAAAAAAAATCATGTCAACTACAACTCCAAAGATTATTAACGATTGTATTTTGGAAATTTTACTATATCTCACTGATGATCATTACACATTATACAATTGTATCCAAGTAAATCGTGATTGGTGTCAATTAGCCATTCCGTTACTCTGGATGAATCCTTTTAAATTTGAAAATTTTAAAAATTTTAAAATAATTCAAACTTTAATACAAAATTTTGATGTTCAATCAAAAGATCAATTATTACGAAAAAGAGTTTTTAATTCATCTCCTTTATTATCATCTTTATTTTCTACTTTATTTAATTATTCGTCCTTTATACAACATTTTGATTTTTCAACTTTCAAAATCTCGGTTAGGGACTGGCTTTTTAAATTATTAAATAAAAATCCAAAATATGATGAAATGGTTTTCGTATATCAATTAGTAGGAAGTCATATATTCAAAAATACTCGAGGTTTCGTATCTTTGAATATTGTTTATGATCATACGAAAATAAATGACGATTTCGACTATTTCGGTGATCCCGGAGAAATTTTTGATGATGAAGTTACTTCTAATTTCTCAGAAATTTATGACATTTCAAGGTTTGGATATTTTGAAAATGCTATGAAAAATCTTGAATCATTTACATTTTCTTATCGAGGATTAGAACCGACTTATCATCAGAAAGATTTTATTAAAGCAATTTCGGGAATTTTCAAAAAATTAATTTTATATTGTAATAATATTCAAAATTTAATTATACATTCAGGTGTTGATAATGAATTTTTTGAACATATTAATTTTGTTCGTAAGTTAACCTCTGGAATAATTTTAAATCAACAAAATCTTCAGTTTGTTAGTTTCTTGGAAGAATGGCGTGATGATAATGGACCTGATACTTTTTTCTCTACATTAACTAAATATCAAAAAACAAGAAATTCTTTAAGATCATTAAAATTTCCATATTTTAGCGATATAGGAGGATTATTACCTTTTCTTGCCATTAATCATTCGTTGGAAACTTTGGAATTTACAAATTCTTTTTGTGATTATGACGTTATTGATTACTGTACATCTAATGAGAATAACATGGCTCCAATTTATATCAAGAATTTGAAATTTTATCGAATTAAATTCGATTCAATGTACAATAAGAATAATTATATCAAAGCGGTAGAAGTTTTATTACATTTATCCAAAGATAATTTACAAACGCTTATTGTCGAATATGTTAATGATACAATAATTCAATCAATTTCAGATTATTGCAATAATTCATTAACTTATTTATCATTAAAAATATTTCCAAAATATTTCTATAAATTTGTTGATATTTTATCATCTTTAAACAATCTCAAACATTTAATTTTAGTGGAAGATCTTAAAAATAGTCGAATAAAATATAATTGTAGCATTCAATCTTTCGTTAAATCATTTCCTTCATCTTTAAGACATCTAGGTCTTGATATATCTATCAATCCAAAAATTTTAGGATTACTACTTGATGAAATAGAAGTACCTATAACCACATTGGATCTTTACACCGTGATGGACTTTGGATATTTAGAAGCAATTGTTAAATACATCAAAATTAATAATTCAAATTTAAAGAATCTTGGTTTTAACTCCTTCATTGATTCTTCTTTAAATAATAATCGTTCCTTACATAATTACATGAGATTGATATCAGCTCTTTATAATTTTGAAATAAGCATTTATATTGTTGAAAAACACTTACATGGCGAATCGCAACATGGCGAAATTTGGTTTGTATAATCGCGTATTCCTATTATTTTTTTTTTTTTCTTTATAATAATAAAAAATATTCTTAATATGTTTTCCTTATACGAGACGTAAATAATTTCAGATTTTTTTGCAGTGTAAAGAAAATAAAATCGATACCAAAAATACCATATGTTTCCGTACGGTTTTATGTCGTAGGTCTTTTCTTTGACCATTATAACTATTTATAACCATAATGACGTAAAGTCATATTAGTTAATAGAAAATACTATCTGCTCCAGTCATTTATTAAAGATAACGTAAAATATTTTAACCAGAATTGTAATCAAAATTAATTTTATAGTCTAACTTTCTTCGCTGAATTACGCTTTAGAGAGATTATTCAGTATTCCTGTTTTGCAAAACGCACATTTGTAAAAAAAATCACTTCCCATACGTGTTAGCCAGGGATATATATAGGAAAGATGATCCAAAGTCCAAACCCGACTAAGTTCCAAATCAGCCTAACCAGGTTCAAAGCCTTAAATGTTTCGAGTAAAATTATCATCTTTTATATAAATGATAAATAAATAAATTGCCCTGCTACAAGGGACTTGCTAAGAAATGTTTTATGTTCCTCTCAAAATTACGAATAGCATCAGGCTTACTAAAAACCCACTAATATTACATTTTCTGTTAATTTATCTTTTGATTTTATTTATTAAAGAATCAACCGCAACTTCTGTGAAAGTAATTCATCGTTTGAAAAATCAATATAAGACACTATTTAAAATTAATATGATTAAATTGGGTAGAAATGGAATTAATTAAATAAGGATTGCGAGGCAGCGAGGGAGAATATAGTTCTTAGTTAAAAGATTCAATTAAAAGACTTTATTTTGATTTTATATTAAAAGTATTCAGAGAATTTTGATAGAGATATTATAAAATATAAAGCTTTTGTATACAATCATTTGTAAAAATCCTTTCACTCTAAATTTTACGCGTACTTCCAAACATGTGATTCTGCGAACATTTTAATAATAAAAAAATAAGAGAATTCATTTTTTTTAAATGTAACCGATTTGACTATTATTTGAAATAAGACGTTTTGTTCATTATAATTATGTGCTATTAGAAGTAAATTTATCTAAATTTTTTACTGAAACATTATTTTACTAATTATTTTATAAACAAAAGAATAAGTCATTACTATTATAAAAAAAAATATATTTTTATTATCTTCTTCTCTTGGATTCGTTTCTCAGTTGACTGATTTCAACTTCCAATAATCGCTTCTCAGCCTTCAATATATCATTTTCCCGTTCAAAAAATTCATTTTCTTTCTTTAGTTTCTCCATCTCCTTCCTTGTCTTTTTAAGACTTTTTTCATATTCCTTGTCTTTAGAAAATAAGAATTTATTGTTAATTAAACAAAAAAAGATCTCTTTTTTTTTTAAAAAAAAAATTACCTTTTCGTACAACATGATTATGAACTACATCCAAAAATTGAGGGGTAGAATATTTGGGTACGCTATTCCAATTCTCGTGCCCGTTCGGATCACGTGCGAATATATCATTGGTTAACGTATCATTTGTGGTGGTGGTGGTTGCAGTGGGAGATGGCGATCTTGTTGGAAACAATAACCTTGTCGGAGATGGTGATCTTGTCGGAGACGGCAAGGAACTTCTCTCGCTAAAATTTCGTGCGGTCGTATATTCCGAATTTTGATTATGACGCGAATTAACTTCACTGCTGCTGTTATTGTTTCTGTTGGTGTTACTGTTGTTATAGCTGTAGTTGTCGCCATTAGACGCTTCAGGTCTACTAAACCTATTTTGAGTCGTAGATGATGATTCATTGTTCTCAACATCGTACCACCTAAGATATCTACAACCATTAGGAAATTTCCTGCAACTCCAAAAACGTCTTCCTTTTTTTGCGGTATTCTCTGTAACTTCTCTTAAAATTGCATCGGTCCTACAATTACATAATCGTCTCTGTGGTTGTGGATAATTTACAATTGTGGAGGTCAACATCAAGTAATTCGGTAAGTTCATTATTAAATGAAATTATATAATTAATAAATGAAATTTTTTAAAAAAGAAAATTTTGACTATAGTATATATAATATATATCTACGTTTTTCTAATTTTATTTTATTTTATTTTTATGTATTTTTTTTTTTTTTTTTGATAAAAAAAATTTTGGATGAAAGACTTTTTTTCATCATATATATATATATAAAAAAAAATGTCAAATAATTAGACACAAGGAATAACGACAGTCAAATGCGAGGGATGTTTATTTATATTAAAAGTTTTTTTTATAAAAAAAAAAGAACCGTCTGTCAAATTGAATGAGTAAGAAAGGTTAGACTAATTGGAAGAAAAAAATGAGGCACTTTAATAATTACTATACTGGCACTGAAAAAAAGAAAACATGCATAAGGCTGTAAACAATGATTAACTTTGAATGGTAAAACCAATGTTTTCGAATCCCCACCGATTGGGCAAAGCAAATATTGTATTGATCAACTCGTCTCAATAATAAAAAAAAAAAAAAAAAAAAAATTCCAACCAATTGATTTTATTTGCGTTTTGTAGCAAAGAATCATATATATATTGTGTATATATATATATATATATATAGGTTGCGCACACCCACGATTGAGATGTTACCGACAAGTAATAACAGTACTTATATTTACTTTATGGCAGCCGAATATTCCTTACATATGTCCTAGAAAGAATCAGCAAAAGAACAAGATAATATTGTCGGAAAATCACCTATACAATATATGAGCGGTTCTTTATTGACCGGTCTAACACTTGGAGCTGAGACGATCTTTTCGAAAATATATGTTGTGCATCATGTATAAAGTTTTCATTTAATGCCAAATTTGATAAATTCGTTCTTCTGATTTTATTAATTTCTTCTTATGCCGTAAGATAGCATTTTTAATAAAATGCATGTGAATGTCTATTATCTACAACAACGGCTAATGATTTATCATGCGACACTTACAGAAAGTTTGTTAAGCCAATAAAACTAATTAAGTATTAGTAAATCTGCTTGAATAGAAAATTTTCTCTCACTCACTTTGATATTATGTCTAATCTACTGAATCTCCTCTACTAAATTCAAAATCCATAAATATGTTAAAAAAGAGATAATAATTGAAAAGATGGAAAGAAAAT
Organism: Rhizophagus clarus; assembly: GCA_015698045.1. Taxonomy (NCBI): domain Eukaryota; kingdom Fungi; phylum Glomeromycota; class Glomeromycetes; order Glomerales; family Glomeraceae; genus Rhizophagus; species Rhizophagus clarus. The sequence continues at coordinate 1,718,879 of BLAL01000058.1, read as the reverse complement.
CAAAAATTAACTCTAGTTTCAATTAAATCGTTATATAGTTTGAAGTGATAACGTATAATCGAATCTTCAATGATAATTATTCTGTAAGATTATCTGATAATTACCATCAAAATGAGTTTCTTTGTGGTAATAACGTTTCCTGATTCGGTTGATATCCCTCTTTTGCCATCCCCAAGTTGTTAAAATTTTCCCAGATAATAGAAGGTCTCCAATCGGCGAAGGGTCTTCCGCTTATGAATCTCACTTGTGATGCGCCTGCGAAAAGCCTACTATGCAAATGTAGTGGTGCCACTAACCGTGTTCTAGATACGAGTTAATAGCTAGCTATATATATGTATAATATGTACATAAATGGATCGTTATTTTGTAATTTGTAATTATTATTTATAATTCAAATCTTTCTTGAAATTTCCACTTGCGGTAACTTTATCGATCTTTCTTTTTTTAATAGTAAAAAAACAAATAAATTATTTTAGTTGCTATTGTTGGACTTTCGGTTGATGGTTTTTTGTAAAAACTCTCACACGGAGGAAATTTTAGGCGGAATAAATTTCAACTGGCTGCGCCCATACTAAATATATATGATTTTATCTGGCTAATTTTATGTGTTTATTATAATTCTATTCAAAGGAGCTGTTATAAAATTTGTCTTCTATTTAAAGAAAAGAAATCTGCTTAGCAAAGGGATCATATATAATATTATGCAATAGCAATCTCTGATATAACTGTAATAGATCTAGAAGTTCTAGACCATTATATATAACTGATAATTGTTTATCATTTATTCTAAGGATGTATCAGTTTGATTTGGTTTGCTGGCAGCTTAAATAGCAAACCAGAAATTAATTGTTTCATTTGTTGCAATTGATATGTTGACACATCAACCTTTAGGTTGGATGCTATATTATTCCATAATATTCAATAAATAAAAAAAAAAAAAAAATCAATAATACAATTAATTATATGATATATTTATTTTATTGTAAAAATGGATTTTTATTTTTTCTTTTATTTAAAAATGTAATTACCTATTCTTTTTTTTTATTTGTTCTTTAAGTAAATATTTAAAGTTTTTAATATAAAAGTATTTACAATTTATTTAGTAATTATAAAAAAAAAAATGAATTATTGGAATTATTTTATTAATATAAATTAGATAGTAATTATTTTATTTTTCTATAACTAAATTAGTATTAAATAATTTAATTGGCAATTCACAAGTCAGGTGATAATAATAATAATAAAATTTAATAAAAGTTTATTATTTAAAAACTGCATTTTTGAATATGTAATTGTTTATAAATTTTACTAGCCAAATATCTAAAAATCATTATTTTGCTTTAATAAAATGATTTTTTACAGTTTTTCTACCAATCTTATAAAAAAATATTATAATGCAACCTTGAAAAAATTTAATTTTTAAAAGATCTAAAATTTGAAAGACAATAACTCAATTTTTATTACAATGTGTTATCTTTATATTCAACTTTTAGAAAAATTGAAATAAAATTTTATCTAGTGATTCAATTTTATTTAAACAAAAAATATAGATTCTATATATAAAAAGAAATCAATTTATTAAAAAAAAAAAGTCTTAATTTTTCAAATTATATAATCATTATGTAATATTAAAAAGAGTCAATTAAAATTAATTATATAATTAGACTGCTTATAATTTATTTTAATTGATATTATTATAAATTATATCAGATACATGATGATATGATTTGTACTTTTTAACCGCATATTTAACTACCTTTCCAATAATTTCTTTTCTATAAATATTCATATATCTTTATAATTTTCTTACAAACTTTTTAAAAGCTGATCCATCTAAGAATAGCAGAACGTTACTATATAAATTCAGGGTAGAGTTATTATAAAAATGCTAAAATTGGCTAATTTTTATGAATTATAAAAACCACAGATGATCATGCTGTGATAATAAAATTCACATGATGAAACCTTAAATGTCAAAAATAAAAAAAATAAAAAAAATTAAGAAATTTATTTATTTATTCAAAACTTTACTATGAGGCAATGCCAGATTTGACAGGAATATATATATATGTATGTAAGAATTTCAAATCACATATTACATTATTTTAACAAATAAAAAATATTTAAAATTATTTTTTATATATTTTATATATTCAAAACTACTTGTTTTATATAATTCTAATAATTCCTCTTACTTTTAGTTCACATATTGCCATGATCTCTTTTTATTTAATAAGGAGTGACCAGTAAATTGACTTCAAATAATAAAAGTTTTGATATATATATTTTTATCTGATTTTCAACTTGAATGCATCATATAAATTTTTAACATTAATTTGCAAATTATTATTATTTTTTTAAAAGTTTTGTAACAAAATCCAAAAAAAAACAGCATATATTTACCAAAATAATAAATAATAACGGCTTTTCAGAGGTCTTATATAGATAATAAATAACAGATAGACTATTTTAGATTGTTTTAGATCTTATTTATTTGTACTTTTAGTTACGCTTTTTTGAAGCCAAAAAATTATTACTTTAATAATAATATTTGGATAATTTTCATGGGTAAACTAGTTCCTACTGAATATTGAATATCTAGGACATGGTTAGCATCAGATTTTAAGCGTTTTAGTGAAATTATAATGTAAAACATTTTTTTGTTGTTTTTCTTGGCATTTTTTTAATTTAATCATATGACTTTATATTACAACATGATGATTAATGATTTTGATTTGCAAAATTTTACTTATTTAATTTATTTTGTAATAATGATTTCCCTCAAATTTATATAGTAACGTTCTGCCAATTATAGGCAGATCAGATCTTAATTATAATTATGGTAGTTTCAAAATTATTGAAATTGACATTGTGAGATAAAAACCATTCTTTACTAATGTCACGCCAGCTTTTTCACAATAATTTTTCTATTAATATGTCTTTTATTGCTTTCATTTCATAATCTCTTTCTTAGAAAACAAATTCCTTTTTACTTTTCTCTTATTTTCATGAGGGAATATATCCCTTTTATTTATAATTTCATAAGAAAATACATTTCTTTTAATTATATTTTTTTTCAAATATGAATTTCTCAAATTTTATTTGTCAATAACTTTCATCACAACTTTATTTTTAACTTTAATTTTCAATAAGCATAACTCCACTCTTTTATTTAACATATCAGAATAATATTTTTATCTCTAATGATTACTAGTTCAATTTAAAATCTAAATTAATAATCATTATTTCAGTAAAATTACTGTGATAAAAATATTTGTTCTTTCCATCTGGTTATATCATGTGCTTATATTCCTATTCAGTTATATCATATAATTTGTATTACATAATTGTTCTATCTATTATATTATCATTTAACTATCTTTGTTATCATAATTATTATATTACAATATTGATTATTTGATGATGATTAAATTTTTTAAGCCATAAATATTCTTACTCATCTCTCATAATAAAATCTTACTTTTTAATAAATCATTATTAAATTTTTTTTATATTTAAATAAATAAATCTTTTTACTACCATATATATAGTATTTTTGAAAAGTTTTATTAAAAATAGCAATATATATTTAAATAAACACATCAAAATTATAATTTTATTTTGATAAATCACAAAAAATCACATAAAAACACGCTAATTAAAAGTAAGAATCACAGGCAAGTTTTCATAATAAAAGTTGTTTCATAATATATGAAGAGTAATATTATAAGTGAAGATTTAAGATGACATATAGTATATTTACATAATAATGATGGTTATTCTTTACAAGAAATTTCTAAGTTGTTAAAAATTAGCATTCCAACTATTACAAGAATAATGAAATACTTTTAACAATGAATAAATCTGCTAAAAGTACAAACTAGTAGAAGAAAGATCTTTAACAGGTCTGATATGAATATAAATTTTTTAATTTTTTTTATATAGGTCAGTGTAAAAAGATTGATACCTTAAATATAGCATCAATAAAATAATTTTATTATATAAAAATATTTTTTTTTTATTTAAATATTATCAGCAAGTATTGGAAAAAATATAATATAAATATTAAACTAAAATGTATGATTGTCATTAAAATTACTATAAGCGTCAAATTTTTTATTAATTAATCGTAAGTTTTATTAGATTAAAATATCCTCTTAGTATTTTTAAATACTTTTTCATAAAGCTTAACAATAATTTTTGAAGTAATATTTTTTTTTTAAATAAATCTAGAAGTATATTTTTAACAGATAAGAGGTTTGGATACGAAACTGAATACATAATTTTACTCTTTATAATTAACCAAAAACCTTTAATAAATTAAAGCTCATAATGGTAATAAAAGGTAAAAATAACTTCTCATAAAAGCTTCTATTTAGAAAAGTTGCACCTTTTTTTAGCAAGAAAATATTATAGAATATATAGAAAAAAATTGCTTGGCTATTTATTACACTTAAAATTTTTATATATGAAAATTACTGAATATTTCCATTAGATTGTGAGGTTTAATAAGAGCTTATGTAGTATAAAAGTAATATTATTGCATCTGTTCCAATTTAATATCATACTTTTAACTGTATATTCAATTATGTTTCAACACTTCAGCAACCTACTTGCAAAATATGATCTTCTGATAATTTATTTTTATAGAGCTAAACCTCAAAAAATAGGTGTAACCATTTATTTTTATCAATTTTTTATTATTAATTGATGGTATGTAATTTCATTTTTAAAAAGAACTGTATATGATTAAATAAAAAATTTTAATAAAAAATGTTTATTAAAAAATAGACTAATATATACTTTTTTTTCAGTTGATTATACTTTAATCATGCAGTATATTTCTTAATGTAAATCCAATTTTTTCACATCATCTCATATTATGCATTATTATTTGTTATAAAATAGCATTTATATAATTTTTCTTTAAATTTTAAATAAAATAATAAAAAAGTATACCAATTATCATTTAAACAAAATTATTAAAAAAATGATTAGAAAAACTAATAAAAAGGTTTTTATACCTACATTATGAAGATCTTTAAAGTTTTATAAAATAATGAGAAAAAAAATCTTATTTTATAAAAAGTGCCATTTTATTTTTATTTTTTTATTTACGTTAAATAATCTTAAAAAATTTAGTTAGAAAAGATTGCAAAAAAAAGAAGCAAATTCTTAAGGATTGATTTTATTTTCACTCTTAAAATAGAATATTAATTGAAACAACTAATTTTTTTGGATAAAAGTTCTAAAGACAAAAGAACTTTATTAAGAAGTTATGGATACTTATTTACTAATCAAGCTGCAATCAAAAAAGTAGTTTTTTTATGTAATATTAGATATATGATATTATCTGCACTTATGACAAATGGGTTTATTGCATGTGATATTATAAAAAGTAACTATTTAAAGAAAAGGTTTCACATTTTTATCTTATCACAAATAGTAAGTATATATTTGCTCAAATTATAATTTTTTTTAAAAATATTTATAAATTAATTTTAATTTCTATAGTTACTTTTAATAACCTTTTTTCTTGGCAAAAATAGTGTACTTGTAATAGATAATGCTAAAATATATCATGATCAGAAAATAATTAATTTAATTGAAAGAATTGGTTGCAGAGTATTATTTTTACTTCCATATTTATCTGATTATAATTCAATTGAGTTAGCATTTTCTACTTTAAAAAGATGGTTCAAAGAAAATAGAGATTTTATAGAAATTTGTCCAGATTCTAAATATAGTATTATGGTAATATGTTCACAAATAACATCTGAGTTAACCAAATCTTATTTTAAGAAATGTTTTGGCTTCAATTTTTAATAAACTTGTTTTATATCAAAAAAAAATTATCTATAAACTTTATTTTATAAAATTTTATTTTATAAAATTTCAGTTATTGGCTATAATATTGTTTAATTTTTCTAATTAGTTTGATTTTAATTCCAATATTCACAACCCCTAACTTATCAAAATTACTTTTTTTTAGTTCTAAAATATCTAATACATCAATTGATTCATTAATAAAATTTTCTAAATAACATATGAATTATTCTACTTCAAATTCTTTATTCAAATCTTCTAAAAACTTTTGAATTTTTGGAATAGATATATTAGCAATTTGACAATTATTATAATTAGGAAAAGAAAATTTAAGGGAAGAATTATAATTATATAAAGGAAATGGATAGAGACAGAATGCATATTGTAGCATTGATGTTAATGTTGATGCTGCTTGAATAGGTGTTTTATTAGTTTTTATTATTTTACTAGCAAATATTGGAAATGCTGGTGGTTTAACAATTTAAACAAATTTAACATAAAAAATAAATACCAGGTTGATATATTTTGAATAAGGTATTTCTTTATTAGATATTTTAACTGAAATGAAAAAATATAATGGATGTGAACACAAAAAGAATTATTCGCATATAATAAATTCTTTATTATATTACAGAATCTTGTATTATCAGTCAGCGGTCATGTCAGATCACTTGTCGATCATTAATTAAAATAATTTTGTGTAACTATAATTAAATATTTCATCATGTAGCTAAAAAAGAATTTTTTTTAATACAACGCTTATACAAATTAAGTAAATTAATAGTTCGTCATGTGTATTATAAATTTTTATCATCATTTCCTCTTTAGTAATATTTTTTTTTTTTGCATTTACAAGAAAATTCGTCTCAAAAATGAAGTTTTCCTCCAGATGCAACTTAAAAGTAGATGTAAAATACAATTTAAATAATAAAAATATATGTAATTTTACGAGAAGAAAAAGATTTACTAAGTTAAAAAAGGCAGTTATTTAGATAGTTTTTGCGTAAACCGCAAAAAGTCAATTTTTATAATAAAAAAAAAATTTTTGATTTCAATAAAACTTTTAGCAAAAGCTTTTTTTAACTTGTAATTGTCTCATTTCTAGCTATAATTTGGCAAAATAAACAACTTTTATTAAGTTTAGAAGGGTAATTATTATGTCTGATTTTTTGTTATTTGTAAATTTTGTTAAAATTTTTTAATTAAAACATTAATAAAAAATCTTTTTATCTATTAAAACAATATTATTGGGTCTATTTGGGTGTTATAAGTAGATTTTTGGTCGAAAAACTAGTTAAATATAATGTTTTTTTTGTTTATTTAAATTAAACCTTTAATGCTTAAACCCTAGCATTATAATAATCATGTAAATTTCTACAACTTATTAGAAAAAAACTTTAAAATTTTTAAATTTTAATTCATTAAACATGAAAATAAAACATAAATTATTTATTTATAGAAAAAATTCTTATTAGCTATTAGGTCTATTTGCTTTGTTAATTATAAATAAAGATAATATATTATGGATAAGTAAAATGTTTTTTTTATGTTTAAAGTAGCGTTAAAATAAAAGATATTTATATAATATTTAAAAAAAATAAGCAAAAGAAAGAAGTTAAAAAAATTTTCTTAATATTTTATTAGTTTGCTATATCAAAATAACCATATAATTGACTATCTTCTTTAGCCAGATGCAACCGAATAAAGTGAAATTTTTGACTTTTAAAAAGTTTAAAAATATTTTTTAAGTCTTGAATGAATATGTTTACTATTGTTGGAAAAAGTGTTACATTGTATAAATATGGTATTACCTTTGACCTGAAAATTTTGATTTTAATGTAATTTGGGTTGGCATTACGAATTTGGCCAGAATTAAGAAAAATTTGGCCAGAATTATGAATTATTGATTGCAAATTTAATCAAATTGAGTAAATTTTGGCCAACTTTAATTATATACGTATACTATATATTTAAAGAGGGTACTGTATCACAAACTTTTTTTTGCAAATTTTATTGAAAAAAATTTCCCTCTTTTTTTCATGACATGACTAGTAACTGTTATATATAATAATAATGTGTTTGTGTTTATATTTTTGTATTTTATTTTTTTTATCAATTATCATGCAAAATGGCCAATTTGTAAACTAGACCAAATATAATTACAATTTTCTCTTGTGTATCTCTTTACAGCTTCTTAATATATTTTAATGTAATTTAATTTACAATAATATTTAGGATAAAATATATATATATACTCTCTTTTTTTAATTTTTTCTTATAATTATGATTTTTGTAATTTGAAATCATCTTCTAAGATAAAATTTTATACATTTAATAATTTGTTCATGTAATATCATTAATCTTTAGTTTACATAATTGACAATGATCAACTAATCTGTTATATCATAAATCTTTTTCAATTAAAATTTGTTTCATATCTTTAGATTGATTTAAAAATACTGAATAATTAAATGGAAATACTATTGATTGAAAAGCATTATTTGGATTGAAAAAAATTGATCGCATTATTGCTTGTTTTCCTTCTAGATTTACATTCATATTGTTAACATTTTAATGCATCTTTTACCATTGCTCTATAATTTGTATTATTATCAAAAGCAAAAATATCAATAGCATTAGGATATTTTGCTTCAAAAATAGGAATAGCATAATTAATTACTTGGTCACATAAATGATTTGTAATCCACCATCCTTTTTTGTTTTTTTTGAATTTTAGAAATTTTCTTGCTTTAACTGGAACTTCAGGATATAATAAAATTTTGTTTTCATTTAGTTTTAATCTTTCATCTGTCTCTAAAAGAAAATCACTGACCATTATAGATTTTTCTTGTCCTTTTTTTTTTAAAGAAGTTTCACCAATAGGAGCTCAAACTATTGACCTATCATCATTAGCATAAAACAAACATTTATCATGAGTAATTAAAATATATAATTTGTAATTTTTCATTAGGTAAAAGTACTGGATATTTTATTTCATGTTTTTTTCCTTAAAAATAGGCATGAACTTTTCATATATTAACATTTTATCCAAAAATTCTTTTCTATATTTAATTATATTTTCTCTTTCATGACTATCAAAATATATGCCTTTTTTTTTGATTGTGATATCAGCCCTAATTTTTTTAACCAAACACAAGAAGTTTTAATAGAAATAGATTTTTTAAACTCATTTATACTTAATTATGAAAATAATACTACTTCAATAAAAGTCTAATATTTTTTAGAAATAGTTTTTCCTTCTTTTAAATAATAAACTTCATTCAATAACATCTTTATTATCAATTATTGATTTAATTTTTTGATGATATTCTTGTAAAGATTTTGGCAAAATCTTATGTTCAATCCAATATTTTGCCCAAATTCTTATTTATTTTGCTTTATAAGATCCTTTATCACCCTATAAAAAGTCTACATACTTAAAATGCACAGATTTTATGGTTAAAATATTCTTATATAGTAAAAATATTCTTAAAACATACTAAAAATTGTACAAATGATTTATTTAAATTAGAGATTTAAATAATAAATAATGTTAAATTATATGAAAAATATACTTAAATTTTAAATTGTATATTTTACGATATCATAAAATATTCTTATCAGATACGTAAAATATTCTCAATATTAATTTATCAATAATATAATTATCAATTAAATTATTGGCCAAAAAAAATATATCTTGATATCAATTATCATAACACATAAAATCTGTTGTTATGCGAGATTTAACAATGTCATTTTAATGAGATGTAATAATGTCATTTCATTTTTTAATTTATTTAATGAGATGTAAAATCCAAAAAATTTCTCTTTTTTTTATTTTCCTTCTCTTTTCTTACCGAATTCTTTAACCATTAGCCCTATTAATCAAAATTTTAATAATTTCTCAAAATAATAGTACATTACTTTTCACTAACGTGTGAAGAATTTTGGTTTATTAAATTAAAAAATTAAAAATATTATTTTATAGATCACGAAACTCCTATGATCGAAGTTCTCATTCCAGCTTATGGTAAAAGACGTAAGATTTATAATGTTATTATTAACTAATTTTCCTTTTACTATTGCAAAAGAACTTTTATTTATTAAAATTAAATATAAATTATTAAAATATTAAAATAGATCATAATGAAGATTATGATGAGGGGGAAAATGGAGAATATCAAAACTGGCAAAACTTAATAAAGCTCAAGATGCAGCTCTACAATCTACTTCAACAGATTCGTCTTCTCAACACAATAAAGATTCACTGAAAAGAATTAAGTCGTTAAAAGAAAAAGCATCATCATGTAAGATAAAAGCTCAGGTTAAATTGTATTATTATATCACATAATTCAAAGTAAAATTTACTTTCACTGGTCAAAATCGATGCTATCAGGTACATATCGGCTACTCGATATGTACCCAATATGTGTGAAATATGTGTATGCTATTTAATAATACTACACATATCGGGTATCCGATATGTACCCGTCAGATGCAGAAAATTGGTGACATATAACATACATATCGGGTACATATCTCATACATATTGGGTAGTTAAATATTGGTTACATATCATAGATTTATTGGGTACCCGATATATTTTAAAAAAATATCAGACAGATATTATACACTTATCAAATAGTGCTAATAAGTATCCTATATATACCTGATATGTATCCTATTTGTATTTGAAATATAAACATAATTTCATAATTTTCACACATATTGGATAGCCGAAAAGTATAGTATTTATGGGGCATTAATAGTAGTAGATTTATAATTTAAATACAATTGTAATTTAAAAGTAATTTAATTCATTTAATTGTAATTACTGAAAGTTTTATTTATATTTTCAATCGATAATAAAAAAATATTATACAAAAAATATTATAAAAAAAATTTACTACTCTTTACACAAATTTACAATTAATGTTCACTTGTTTGCTTATTTTCATTTCATTATATCTATTTAATTTGAAAGAAAGTAAAATGTTAATAATAAAAGTGTTCGTATGAATATTAGTAGAAGTGTTAGCAAAAGAAAAGGAACGTTAATAAAAAAATTTTTACATTAGAAAGTGTTAGTATTAATGTTAGTATGAAAGTTAGTAGAAGTAGAAAAGGAACGTCAATAAAAAAAAATATAAAGTATAAGTATTAATGTTAGTGTTAATGTTAGTAGAAGTATTAGTAAAGTAAGGAATAAAAAATGTTTAACAGTAGAACATTGTTAGTAGGAATGTTAGTAGGAGGAAACACATTAGAAAAAAATATTAGTAAGAATGTTAACAGGATGGAAAAAGAAATTTCAACAAAAAATGTACCTTTGTATTTATTTTTTAGAAAAACTAATAAAGTAAAAAACTCGATAGTAGAACATTGTTTAGGACGTTAGTGAGAAGAAATACATTGAAAAAATATATTAATAAGAGTGTTAAGAATAACATAATAATGAGAAAAGAAATTTCAACAAAAAATATACCTTTATCTTTATTTTTTAGACAAAACAATAAAGTAAAAATTTGAGAGAGAGAGAAAAAAGTTTTGAAAAAAAAACGATAAATAAATAATTAAATCGTGATCGTGCAATCACATGATCAACAAAATTATTAATTTTTATTGGTTATTTGGGTAATATTATAAATAACATAATAATGGGAAAAGAAATTTCAACAAAAAATATACCTTTATCTTTATTTTTTAGACAAAACAATAAAGTAAAAATTTGAGAGAGAGAGAAAAAGTTTTTGAAAAAAAAAAAAAAAAATATGATAAATAAATAATTAAATTATGATTGTGCAATCACATGATCAACAAAATTATCAATTTTTATTGGTTATTTGGGTAATATTATATTCAGCCACATCAGCCACAAAATCGATCACCTATCGAATGCACAAGTCAATATTAGCGAAGAAGCACAAACTTGATTATTCACTATTCATGCTCTGATAAAATTATTAAAAAATCACTGATTTTATTAAATTTATCAGAATTTTTATACTTAATTAAAGATGATTAAATTAAGTTTTACTACCAATTTCATTGTAACGTTACCAACTTTTTTGTTAATCTTGGATATTTTATTTTGAATTTAAATTGTTCGCTTTGAACTCGAGTTGAACTCGAGTTCAACTTGAGTTTAACTCGTTCGCTCAAGATTTTTGTGTAATGTATTGTAGATCTGTAATTATTTTATTTGTAGTTTATAATTGGCAAAAGCTTATTATAAACCAAAATAAAAAACACTATTTATTTACGTATCTGTATTATTAGATTTTACCTTTTTAGATTTGATATATAATTAAAAAGAAAACCTTTATCTTGATATTTTGGAATTACGATCATAACAATTGAGTTTAGGTCAAGTTTAACTTGTTCATTGTGATTGATTGTATTGTAGATCTGTATCTGTATTATAATTAATATAAAGAAGACAGATCATAACAATCATGACATATTTGAGAAATTAGAACAATTTACGTAAATATTCTTGAAGGGTAATTAATATAATAATACAAGATGATAAAAAATTATTTATAAAAAGAGGTTTCATCTTTTTTTTTTTTCTTACAATAAATTTGTTGTCATTATTTTTATTATATATCCTTTTTCTTAAAATTTGTTGCCGTTATTTTTTATTATTATATATTCTTTTTCTTAAAATACCTGCAAATTGGACTGATGCAATAACTGAATATTTAATAAGATATAGGAGGTAAAAAATTAAATAAAAACTAATAAATAACTTTGATCATATTCTAGTTTTTTTTTCTCTTACGTTTCCTGATCTAAAAATTAAATAAATAATGTAAAGGAAAAGGAACAATTACTACCATGACATACCTGGGAAGGACTGCTCTGAATTCTGGGAGAGCCTAGCTCAAAGAATTTGGAGATAGTTCCGCATGAGGTTCACTGGCCAACAGGTAGAAAGAAAGTGGAGAAACTTAGTCAGAAATTTTAATGTTAGTAAAATAATAATAAATCATAAAAAAAAAATAAAAAAAATAAAAAATTAATAGTATTAACATTTTTAGAATTTCTGTGAATGGAGGAATGGTGCGCGAAATGAAAGGTAGTCCCAGGAAGGAGAAAGATATTATAGGCAGTTCCGCACAAGGTTTTGGGACAGACCTGGTAATTATTAAGAATTTTTTTAATTTATATTTAAGTTATTTAAGTTCTAAATTTATATATATTTCTTAGGGAACCACCACAGTCGTAGGTGGCGTAGAAACACTGCGCATTGGCAGCCTCAGAATTTGTAAATTATATTTTTTTATTTTTTATTTTGTATTTTTTATATTTTATTTTTATTTTTATTTTTTATTTATATTTTTATATTTTTATTATTTTTATTATTATTATTTTTTATTTTTTATTATCTTTTATTATTATTATTTTTTATTAAATATATATATATTTTATATAGTCATATAATTATTATTTTAATATTTTTGCTATTTTATAATTTGATTTAATATCAGCCTATATTTAACTGAAATTAAAAAATTCGACCTCAATTATAAGTAATTAAAGCTTATTATAATAAATTGCTTTTATTCAATAAACATTCATTTTTTTTTTATTAAAGTATTAATTAAATAAACAATCTGTCGTCATATATTATATAATATATTGTAATGATGAAATGTCTCCAATAAATTTTTAAAAAAGGTACATTTAGGCGTGACAGATCTAATACCGCTGATTCTTCCAAAATGTTACTAAAATCTTTTCATAGATCAAATTGAGAGAACTAATCTATCAATTTACAATATAAAATCTTGAAATAATCTTTCACATTTTCAAAATACGTGATCAAACTCATTTTTGCTAAACTGCCGAAACCTTTTGGTATTTACATGCAATAGTTTTGGCATTTTAATTTAATTTGACGATCATTGATTATCATGATCAATCTATTTTTACGGTTTTCTAAACCATGATTTTTTTTTATTTTTTTTTAGGTTGCTGGACTCCCAAACTTGGAATGTAAGTTGGAAGGGGTGGGGGAATTTTTTTTTAATATTAAAGAAACATTACTAACGTTTCTTTATTTTTTTTAGGTTGCCAGCCTTCTTAAACGAACCAGACTTGGGAAATGTAAGTTGGAAAGGGTGGTGATTTTTTTTTAATATTAAAGAAACGTTACTAACGTTTCTTTCTTTATTTTTTTTAGGTTGCCGGCCTTCTTGGACGAATCAGACTTGGGAAATGTAAGTTGGAAAGGGTGGTGATTTTTTTTTAATATTAAAGAAACATTACTAACGTTTCTTTCTTTATTTTTTTTAGGTTGTCGGCCTTCTTGGATGAACCAGACTTGGGAATGTAAGTTAGAAAGGACAGGAGATTTTTTTTTAATATTAAAGAAACGTTACTAATGTTTCTTTCTTTATTTTTTTTAGGTTGCTGGCCTTCTTAGATGAACTGGACTTGGGAATGTAAGTTGGAAAGGGTGGTGATTTTTTTTTAATGTTAAAGAAACATTACTAATATTTCTTTTTTTATTTTTTTCAGATTGCTGGACTCTGGACTTGAAATGTAAGGAGGAAGGGAGGGATATTTTTTGAATATTAAAGAAACAATTTTAACGTTTCTTTTATTTATTTTAGGTTGCAGTTTCCCTTGTTCTTCTTGATCCTAACATGATCACGATTAAGAAAAGTTTGAGCAAACTTTTCTTAAAATTGTATTATAAATGACTGTAACTTTTTTATTAATTTATTGTAATAAAATACGTAATAAAATAAAAATATTAACAATAATAATTATACTTTTAAATACTTTACAAAAAATTTATAAACTTGATAATGCATTTAACAAATAAGACAATAAAAATTTTTTAACTACATTAAACGAATTAAAAATTTCTAAAAAGAAAAATCTATAAAGAAAGTAAACTCTAAAAAATTTCTTAATACGTTATATAATATGAAATCTAACGTATTAAAATTTGTATCACATATCAGGTACCCAATATGTGTAAGATAAAACTGTGCCCAATATATATTAAATAACATATTGGTGACCAATAGTTTAGATATTGGGGTCTTGGTAATTAGGCATATTTTGAAGTGTAATAAATCAGGTACCCGATATGTAAAAATACCTGATATTTATCCGATTAGCCGCCGATATATAAGTCCCCGATATGTACCTGATAGAATTGATTTTGACCAGTAAATGTCACGTACAAAAAAATTAAAAAAAAAAAAAAAAGCTGATATATTATTGTAACAATAGATTATTTTACAAAATGGTCAGAAGCAAAGGCAACTGAAAAGAATAATGCAGAAACAGTAGCAGAATTTATGAGAAAATTATATGCAAACATAGATATTCATAGAAAGTAATTAATGATAGAGGATCACACTTTAATAATAGAACTATAAAAGAGTTAATGAAGAAATTTAATATAGGATATAAACTATTAACAAGTTATCATTTACAAACTAACGGCTTAGTTGAAAGACTTAATAAATCACTATGCAAAGTATTAGCAAAACTTGGAGGATATAATGATTGAAATAAAAAGATAGCACCAATATTATTTGCATATAGAAATAGAAAACACAATTTAAGCAAAGTTAAACCATTCTATTTAGTTTATGAAAGAGAATCAAGATTACCAATAGATGAACCAAATAAAAAAGAAGATGAGTCAAGAATTGATCAATTATTAATAGAATAACCCAACATGAGATTGAAGATAGAAAGTAAAGTTGAGGAATCATAACAGAAATAAAAGGATTATTACGATAAAAGAAATGTGAAAAGAGAAACCTATCAGATTGGAGATAAAGTAATGAAATACAACACATCCAAAGAAAAGCAATGGTCAGAAAAATTTGAAGAAAAATGGATTGGACCATATTATATATTGATAAATGGATCTTACAAAATCAAAGAAATAGATGGACGAATCTCAAAGATACCAATTAATGGAAATTTATTAAAAAAATATTATGATCAGAAAAAGAATTTGAATTAATGATAGTAATTTGTGTGGACACAAATTTTTCAGGGAAGGATAGTTTGTAGCATGATAAATATACTAATAGAAATAATTTGACGGAGATACAATAGATGACACAGTCACGTGATGGTAATACAAAATACATGATATAATTAAATAATAATACAATTACATTATTGGAAAGAACTGGAAAGTCTTGACATTACGTCAATAGTAAAGATTAGAAGGAACTGGAAAAACTTGATATTAGATGGAAAGAAATGAAATGTCTTAGCATTAGATGGGAAGAGATAGAAAGTCTTAGCATTAGATGGAAAGAGATAGAAAGTCTTGGCATTAGATGGAAAGAGATGGAAAGTCTTAGCATTAGATGGAAAGAGATCGAAAGTCTTGGCATTATGCTAATAGGCTGAAAATGTAGAATATAATAATAGAAATTAATTAATTAATAACTTCTAATAATAGATAGTTGAAAACAATTAGAATAGAAAACATTATAAATATAACCTGTAATCAAGAGTAAACCCTCAACTTTTTCTTACTCAATATTAATAAATAAAAATCAATAATTATTATATTTAACTAATGGAAGAAACCACATTTTAATTAATGTTTGAAAGTACTGTCTTTAGTTAAATTGCAACTTTATTTTGATATGTTGAATTAATGTCATTAGTGTGATCGTCTAATGAGGAATATTATGGTACATTATATGAATGTTAGTGTGATCATCTAACATATCCTTTGATTTTATTGTCAGAAAAGTAGTGTGATACTAATGATGGATGCTTTCCTCTCGATGTCACTTACGTGGCAATTATTATACTTTAACAAAATACTTTAAAAAATACTTTAAAAATTAAGTTACACAATATAAATAAATAAGATTTCAAATTTCAAACTATTGTCGTTTATAGATGATAACTACCATATATCATATTATATAATAAAATGACAATCTGATAAAAAGTGAATATTAGCTATTTTTTATGATAAATTGTGTAAATCGGCATTATTAAAATTTACCAATTGAGTAGTGATTTGTCTCTTAATGAAAAAAATCTATTTTGCAACAGTTTTTTAATTATTTAATAAAAATATTGCAAAATGTTTTTTATTTTTTAATTTTTAAAACAAAAGAATGATTTTTAATTACTTTAATAAAAATATTACAAAATATTTTTTATTTTTAATTTTAAAATGAAAGAAACTGTTTACAAGTTTTCAATTACTCTAATAAAAAATATTATAAAATATTTTTTATTTTTTAATTGTTAAATAAAAGAAACTGTTTTGTAATGAGTTTCATTCATTTTAATAAAAAATATTGTAAACTATTTTTATTTTAACTTAACAAAAAAAACTGTTTTGCAATAGTTTTTCAATTATTTAATAAAAACATTGTAAAATATTTATATTTTTTAATTTTTAAATAAAAGAAATTATTTTATAGTGGGTTTCATTAATTTTAATAAAAAATATTGCAAAATATTTTTTATTTTTTAATTTTTAAAACAAAAGAAACTGCTTAACAACAATTTTTAATTACTTTAATAAAAAATATTGCAAAATATTTTTTATTTTTAATTTAAGAATAAGTCTAATTGTAATAATCTGTTACAAATATTATTTGTAACAATCTAATTAATGTATTTTTATTGGTCAATCCAAATCACATAATATTACACAAATCCAAAAAAAGGAATTTTGTTCTCAGAAAAAATGGAAAATTTTATTATACAAGATTATACAGACTTCCAAAAAAGAAAATTTCTTTACTAATCACTTGGTGAAAAAAGGGTTTTTGTTAAATAAGTCAAAAATAACATTCAAAATCATTTTTATCATTCTAAGTAAACTTATTAAGGAGGCAAAAATATACTTATTATAATATTTTTAAAAGTTTATATATTATATAATTTTTTTTTTAAGATTGTTACAAATATATTTATTCTTAATTTAAAATAAAAGAAACTGTTTACAATGATTTTTAATTACTCTAATAAAAAATATTATGAAATATTTTTTATTTTTTAATTCTTAAAATAAAAGAAATCATTTTACAATAGATTTTATTCATTTTAATAAAAAACATTGCGAAATATTTTTATTTTTTAATTTTTAAAATGAAAGAATTCATTTAACAACAATTTTTAATTACTTTAATAAAAAAGAGTATGAAATATTTTTTATTTTTTCATTATTTTAACAAAAAAACTGATTTGTAACAGTTTTCAATCACTTTAATAAAAAATATTGCAAAATATTTTTTGTTTTTAATTTAATAAAAAAAAATTTTGCAACAGGTTTTCATTTATTTTATAAAAAATGTTGTAAAATATTTTTTATTTTCCATTAATAAAAAACTGTTTTGCAATAGTTTTAATTACTTTTAATAAAAATGTTGCAAAACATTTTTTGGGTAATTGCAAGTAATCCTACTTAATTAAGAAGTTTTATTAGAAGCCTTTGTAAAAAATTGAAGGAAATCAAAGTAATTAAACTAGATTTCCTTATAGTTATACAACCATGCTGATTACACTAAATTGAAAATGGTGATAAATTATTTTCTAAAAATTATATCTATGTACAGATTACAACTTATTTTAGAATTGAAAAGAATATTTAGTTTTTTAGCATAAGTATATAATTATGAAATAAAGAATGCTATTTTAAAAGTTAATTAATTTCTGAAAATTTTTCATATTGCATATAAAAATTTGTTATATTGACTATTTTTTAACTGAAATTTAAGGTTTATAAAGATGGTGAAATTTCTCAAGTTGATTATAAAATATCAGTATTACATGTATTAAGTAATTTTTTTTTGTGTTTTTATAATTCTTTTTGCAGGTTATATAATAGGAAAATATTTGGCTTTAATAATTGATTTTGCAGGACTATCTTTAAAATTATGGATTGATAATATAGATGATTATACAATTTTACAAATAATTCTGGATCTATTATTATGTTTAAAAAAGATATATACCTATAGTTACACATATTGAGATGTAGCTATATGAAACATTATACAGAGAAACAACCATTTTTATTTTATTGATTTTGACTTTATGATTCTGTCATACCTTTTGTCCAATTCATTTCAAGAAATTATTCAGGATTATATTAGTTTATGTTAAATCATTGAAGTTATTAAATTTGAAAAAAAAGTTGTTAAAATTAATAGATAAATTGGATGGAGTTAAAACTATTTATTGCAATTATCAAAAATGCAAGTAGATGGAAAATAATTAATGAAGAAAAGTGGTTAGAAAAGTTTGGTGCTGAAGTTAACAATTTCATAAGAGAGGCCACCACTTGCCTAAATAGGTGTGACTAGATATAACAGAAAATATTAATATAAATTCATATAAATTTACATAAGTTTGTAAATAAAAAAGCTACGGCAAATTTATTATTAATGATTTAGTAAACAAAACAGACCAAAGTGTCAATTTTAGTTTGCAAATTACTTTTTTGCACAGTATAGTAAAATTGACCAATATTTTAATTTTTTGTTTTTCTGAGAAAGGCTGAAAAAGTCTACAAGCATTTTATATCTACAGAAGATATTTATACAAATAGATTATATTCCATAAAGATTATAGCAAACAAAACGATATAACAGATAATATATCAAACGTGAAATATTCAGGTACTGTAATCAATAATATCGTCATGTTAAACTAATTGTAACATTTTTGATAATAGAATCTTGATTGATATTTCTCAATCAAAATTTAACGTGGCATATTCGCTTTTATGTTTTCAGGATAAAAAAAAAAATTTTAAATATTATTTAAACTTTATTTATTGGAAGTTTTTTTTTCTTTCTAACGCTGGTTTTGCCCATTTATTTTGTTATATTTTTTATGTTATCAAAATATCCTTTTATTAACGATCGATATTGAAAAAAAGGGATATGTTTTCTATTTATTTTCTTATTGTTGATAAATTACTTCAAAACAAACAACGGTGAGAAAAAAAGATTATATAATGTATTACCGCTATATACTGTATAACTATTAAATCCCAATATAGTACCCAATTGATTTTTAAGCAAAACAAGAAATGAACGTGTCATACCATGATTATGGCCAATCATACCATTATTATACAACTCCTTTTTGATCATAATATAAAGAACTACTATTTAAAAATTTTTTTTTACCCCTCTTACATAAAATTGATATTTCCTCGACACAATAAATACTCTTTTTTTTTTTTTTTTGCTAAAATCTCTTTATTGAACGTCCGAATCATTTACATTAAAAGGTTACAATAAAATTCGATTCCTGCATATACTAACTAAAATGCCAATATATATGATAAAGATAGATACAATGAAATTGTAAAGAATAACTGAGGTAATTATTATTATCAAAGAATAAATATAGACAACAAAATAATACCTTTTTCAATTTTTCAAAAAAAAAAAAAGAAAGCAGGTACCAGGTTTAAAAATATTATCCCAATTTTTCTAATTAAGTGATTTTAAATCTCTTTAAAAGCAAATATGAATATGTGATTGTCTAACATATTAACGTTAATATTAAGGTAAACCTATTACCAAAGTTTTGTTATACGGTACCGAACAAATAAATAATAAAAAAAAATTTTTTTTTTTTTTTTTTTTTTTTTGACTAATGGAAGGAAAAGATCATTTTTGACGACTTTTCCCTTTCCGCAGTAAAATTGTGAATGATTTTATTTTGTATATATTCAAATCATTCATTGAAGAGTAAAAGAGGGTTACAATATTTCAAAGAACAATGAGATTAACAATATGATTGTTACGCAATTACCTATTTAAGGGGATGGAATATCTCGTTACAGATTTCTCCGTAGCTTAAATCGGAAGAAAAAACTTCATAATTAATTCAGATTTATTCATACTCTTAATACTATGAATCAATCTGAATTAAATGAATTAAAAGTTGAATCGAATCCAGAATCACATTTGTTACTTAATAGGTATGGAAAATGTGAAGAGTGCGGTCAAATAATGACAGATTTTAATTGGTGCTACGCATGCAATGTGGAACGCTTTCGAGAAAATTTCAAGAATTGGACTAGTGGTAATGAAAATATTAATAAATTTATTCAAGAAACTCAATTATCTGCAAAGCAACATTTTAACATATTAGAGTGGATATCTTATGAAAGATTTCGTGATGTTAAATATATTGCGAAAGGAGGTTTCGGTAAAGTATACAGAGCAAAATGGAAGGATGGATATATATTTATGTGGGACAATAAAATTCAAAATTGGGGTAGGCTTCAACCCAATATGTTTGTAGCACTAAAAAGTTTAAATAACTCCAAAAATGTCACATCGAGATTTATTAGCGAGGTAACATTTCATTATAATTCAATAAATACATATATTAAATCTTATATTGTCAGATTTTATGGAATAACCCGAGATCCAGAGACAGAAAATTATATGATGGTTTTGGAATATGCGGAACGCGGAAGTTTACGAAATTTTTTAGATCAGAATCATAGTAATTTAAATTGGGGAAATATGATTCAAATTTTACTTGATATTGCATGTGGGCTCGATCAAATTCATCAAAATGAATTAATTCATCGTGACTTACATATTGGCAATATATTATGTTTTCCCCATAAAATATTTATAACCGATATGGGATTATGTAAACCTGCGGACTGTGATACAATAGAAAGTATACAAACTTATACATATGGTATTTTACCTTACATAGCTCCTGAAATTTTAAGAGGGCAAACTTATACCAAGGCTGCTGATATTTATAGTTTTGGTATAATTATGTATGAGGTAATTTCTGGGTTACCTCCATACCATGACATAAGTCATGATAAAAATTTGGCAATAAAAATTTGCCAAGGACTTAGGCCAAAATTTAAAATTAAAGTACCTCAGTTAATTTTGCATTTAATTAAACAATGCTTAGATGCAGACCATTTAAATAGACCAAACGCGAAGGAAATTAAAGAAATTTTAGTAAAATGGAAGAAAGAGACCAACTCTAGAAGATATAATCAAACTGAATTAATTGAACAAATTAAAGAGGCAGAAGAAATGAATAATAATTTGTCAAATATGACTACTACTGCTATTCCTCCAATTAACTCATCTTTATCATATGAAACTCACTCTGAAGCAATTTATACAAGTAGATTACTTAATTTTAACAATCTTCCCGAACCAATAAATTCCTACAATTATTATAAATCATATGATAATATATCAAACATGGAATATTTGGGTAACTAAATAATTAATATTTTATCCATATTTAGAAAAAATTAATATAATTATTTTTAATTAATAGAATTAATAGAATCTTTACAAATTGATATTTCTCAATTGAAAATTAGTAATACAGGTATAATATGTTATATTTTTACTAAATTTCTTTTTACATCAATTAATGAATTAATTGGGATTGTATTCATTTTGTGCAAAGAAAAATCAGAAAGTATTGAATAAATAGAATGAACCGACAGGCCTTAAAGTTTAAACAAATAATTAGATAAAAAACTTTATATTTTATCGCACATTTGATATTGAATATTGGAAATGTGAATTGAAAGAAAGGAGTATTGCTGCTTTGATTTGGAAACGTTACTAAAATTCCTTTTCTTTTTTCTTTAGGAATTTAAGTTTTAGATTGGAATGCTGGAATTATAAGTTAGGGGAAGGGATGATTTGGGAACATAGTTATTTGCAGTATATATATTGTCTTTTAGTAATAATTAAAGATATAGATTACGGGCATAATATAGGTATAAAAAAGTTTAGTCTGTTATTTCATATTGCATGAGTAATTACCATCTTTTTTTTTTGTTATTTCTTTATCCCATTTATATTTTCTTTTCTTTTTGTTCTATTTCATTTTTTTTCTTCAAATTATTTTACAAATTATGAATTTTTAGAATTATATCGAATAAAGTTTTTATATTTTAAATGTTTATCCAAATACTAGCTATTAAGAATATTATCTGAAATTCAGATATCGAGAATCTTAAATTCAATTATATTGTCTAAATCGATTTTATAAAATAAAATAAAAATGTTCTTAGGAATCATAATAAAAATTTATAAAAATAATATTTAAAACCAAATATTATTTGTAAACGGTAGGATCTGTACTTCACATTATACTTTTATACAGTATATTAAAATTATTAACTTCATATTATACCAAAATCACTACACTTACGCAATATATAAAATCTCTCATAAGGAATTCATCCTGAAAAATAGATCATAAGTATATCGATAGATAATTGAGCATCTTATCCTTAAATTTTCATGGCAAAAATTTCAAGTTTAAGTTGCTGTTACAAAATAATTACAAATTTTACTTAGTGGTTCATATTTCATAATTGAAAAAGAATTACTTATTTTATTTTCACAATTTGTTTAATTAATTCGTTAGATCACATCTATTAGACCTAGTGATCTCTTTCTTCCATTTATTGGCTTAAGTACTACTAGTTGTAATTGATGTTATTCCATCCGATCAAACAGACTAAAAATAAAAATTAATTATAAGATGATTAATCGTGCAGGTGGGCTAACAATCTGATTATATATAATACTCATTCACAGTATCTATAGCCGATTTATACCAAGTAACTACGTTATAGGCAGGAAGAACATTGTCAATTTGTCATCTAAAATTGTTAAAGATGACATGAGCGATTTTAGAATAAATCCATATGTTAATTCTTATCAGTAGATCAGGCTACTCCTCTTTGTTTAACATAGACCCGGATTTAAAAAAAATTCACATAATTTAAATGACATATATATGATATTAACCGATTAAAAATTTATGATGATTTCTACCTTCTTTGCTATGTAAAACAAAGAATTGACTTGGAATGGTCTTAAGTAAATACATTTCTTTTAATAATTATGGTACAGTATATATCTTATGTTTATTTAGTTTGCCGTACATACATAAAAGTAAATTCAGCAGAAGAGTAGGATCAGAGATAATTATGATAAATTAATTCGTGTTTTTAATGGAAAGGTCATATGCAAAGCAGGCAAAAGTCATGTATGAAAATAGAGTATCACAAAATAAATCAGGTCACTACAAAAAAAGTAAGGTCACATAATAAAAGTGTATATTTGAAAGATACTATAAAATGGTCATATGATAAAAATGTATAGCACCACCATGAGAAATGGTAGTCGGCATATGATACTATGTGTGACGAATAATAAGTGATAATTAGAATTTTCACCTATAAAAAAATTCTGTACTCAGTATTAATCATAATTGAAGAATGGTTAGGACGTGACACCATGTAACAAGTTTCTAACCCTAATCCTCCTTACCTAATCCTATTCCTAAACCTTAACCCTAATCCTAACCCTAATCCTAACCTAACTCTAATTATAAAGGACCATTCTTTTCTCATGGTGATGCTGGGTTTGCCGTATACTTAAATCATTAAATGGCTAAATTTATGTAAATTTCATTGTGATCCGGGACCCTTGAAGAGTACATTCGTCACTGGCTGCCGTATTATTATTAAATATATTAAATATATGTAACTGATTACCGATAAACTTTGTGCTGTGAAGCGGTATAAGTAATTTTGTTGATTCGTTTATATCCAGTTCTATGAAACTTGGTTTAGTACAAACAAGTTTTCGGTATAAACAAGTTCGCTATAACCAGTGGCGACTGTATTAGCAACTTTATTTGGCATTATTTAAAAGCAATTGTAGTAATTAGCAATTTAAATACATTCATGATGATTGAGATTAGCATTACACCAATAAAATTAGAATAAAAGAAGTTTTATTAAGATTTTGAAATTTTAAAATTTATAATATGATAAATCACTTTTTAAACTGAAAATTAAATGAACGTAAATTTACAAATAATTAAAATCAAAAATCACATAGCTGTTTTTTATACAAAATGTAATAGAAGTCAAAGAATGCCCAATTCGACCCGAATCGAGTCAGGAATGATGATTTAATGACATGACCGTTAGATGGATCGGCATTATAATTAATTGCACCAAGAGAGAAAATAGAAGGTTGGAATTATAAATGTAAGAGAATTATTATTGAATACATGAAATACAGTACCTAGTTGATCGAAAAAAGGAAAAAGTTTTAAATTTTAAGTAGATTATTAATAATTTTAGAACAATTTAAAATTACGGGAAATCCTAAATTCATTACTAAATTTTATTAAAAAATTTAATCGTCAACTTTATTAAAGTATTAAACACATTTTATGCACGTACTATATGCAGATCAATCTCTGCATAAAAAAATTGGCCAGGTTATTGGATGAAAATGATAGACCTGTGAGTCGAATTCGAATATATTTCTCCGTCCCGTACTAAGCACCATTTAAAATGAAAATTACCCAATTAACGACTATTGAAGATGTGTATGTTTAGAACCTGAAATGAAAGAAGAATGGATTTAATTCTTAAACTGAGATAGAAACTATTAGATTAATCAATGAAAAAAACAAAATTAGATCTTAAAATAAAGAGTATGTGAATTGATTGTATTGCGTGTTGAAATTGATTTGCGACCGAAACTATATCTGTTTATTATATAAATTAAAAAAAATTGTTTATGCTGGACCAACTAGCTGCATTAGCAGAAAAATATATATATATACTGTATATTCGGTGATCATTTATTATTATTATAAACCATGAAATCAACATTATTAGCTAAATAATTAACTCTTTGTTTCGTAAGTGATAGGCTTGAAATTAGAGGTTTGAAATTTTGCTGACATAGTCACAGATTTTGATAATTGCCATGTTTCAATTTGTTTCATGCCCGGTTTCTTTTTTATACTTTTTGTATAAATTGGAACAAATCTTATCTGTCAAAATACTTGGTAAACTAATTTGGCATGCCCAATCCAGATATTCGAGGGTTAATGTTTTATCGGTCTTAGACATGTTGTCTTTTTATATGATCGCAAATCAATTTAAATCCTTTTTTTCACATATTCTTTTGAAAAAAAAAGATTAAATTCCAGATAGAAAGCTTACTAATATTTCTTTTCATATTTCCAAAAAATAGTTAGGCCATCATTCGAAGTATCTATAATACAAGAAAAGGACTCAGAAATATGTATATACGGTATATAGGGGTCAGGTGACAAAATATTTTTTACTATGAGCTGTACGCAGAGATTTTTCATAAGAGCAGTACGCATAATTGACACCTGATATTAAAAATCTTGCAAAAATACGCAAATAAAATTTCAGACTTTAATGTTTTATTGTTTTTATTATATAAATATGAGAAAAAAAATTTTAAAAAATGAATGGTTTTTGTTACCACTACTTTCCGTGATAGCAAAAGAAATGTGCAAACGAATGTACATACAATTTGAATAATAATGTATAACAATAAATGTATTAATAACTGATAAATGCGAACAAATGATTAATACAAAAATAAATCATAACAATATTGCTGCCAAAGGACTAAGAGAATTAAATTAAGACTAAGACTCCGATTTTCTACTCCTTCATTCTTCTCTTCTCTGTATAGTATTCCTTCAATGCATTTAAATTATCTTTGAATTATACTTCATTACAACAAGTGCTTAAACTGCGGAATTGTTGATCTTTCATAATACTGTATACTGATTCTATGATTTCCCCTTAGAATGAACGTGGCATTGATTATTGTGATGTCTAACTTTATAAGATTAATATAATTATATATCGTTATTAAAGTTGTCTTTCAAACTTTCGAACTAGTTTCAAACTCTGAAATTATAATAAACTGACGATTTCCAAGATTCCACTTCAAAAGAGTCGTACCAACTACCAAAATAGATCCATCTCTGCATAATAAAGAACGTAAGTAACGTTCTTGTATTAAGTGTTAAAAAAACCTCTTTAAAATTACCTTCAAGAAACGTACTGAAAGGTCTGTTCCTACAAAAAAAAAAGAAAAAAAAGAACGACAGTAACGATTTCTTGTATTATAATAAAAAAAACCTTTTCTCACACCAGTCTCCTACTTCGAAATACCTTCAGATGTGCCATTTTTCTGAAATGTCCAAGTAAATAGGTCCGAGCAACCGAAACCTAAATAATAACAATAAAAAAAGAAATTAAAAGGTGAAAAAAGAATGGAACATTAGTAAAGTTTTGATAACGTTTCCTACATTCTGCTCGCTTGTCCTGATTCTGAAGTTAATGGATGAAATAAATTCCATTTGTCCTTATTTTTGGTTTTTTTGGTTTTTTTTATTTGATTTGATAATGTATATTATACGACTGACTCCAATCGGATGCAAAACAAAATTTCAGTTAAAAAAAACCGAAAATAAAATCTTGACAAAAAATACGCAATCTTAATGACTTAACTTCAGACAAAAAAATCTTAAATTGCTATGCAAATCAAAGCCTAACTTCACTATGATGACGACGCATTTGCCCTATATATATTTCCGAATCCTACAAGAAAGGGGCAATGAGAATATGCGGATATTTCAATTTCACGCTATTCACATTTAATAAAATAGGATATCTACCTTTTATGCCTTCCTCATTATCATGATCTAACTTGCATAATGGGCATAATGTCCCATCAGCAATTCCATAGTAGTCGAAATCTTCGCTACTAAATTCTCTATATAAATTAATCTAATATCTTGTTGCGGAAATAGGTGCGGTCATAAGTTGGATTAGATTGACCAGAAGAAGATACATTTGCCGATGTACTAATTTCAACTGAATCCAATTGCATTAGTTTGATTGGTTTTCGAAGTTTGAGAAGTAGGTGGTGTACTCATTCCTAACATTTGGTAATTTTCTTGGGATAGACCCTTGGTTTTTCTCAAGCGAGACTTTAGGTACTCTTTAGGTCTCACTTTTACTATATTTTTGCATCTAGAGTATGAGCTAGGTTTTTTATCTTCGTATTAGCATAGCCAGATCTGCTAAATAATCCAGATTTGAGGCTTAGTAAACTTTGAAATAGAATCCGTGCTGTAAAACTTGATATTCTTAATCTATCTACTCCTATCTTTTTGAATAGTTTGTAAATCTTTATGGTTCTTTGGGTTCTTTTACGTAAGATTTCCAATGTTATTTCAGAAAGATGCTTTATTATATCCTGGAATAATTGTTTTCTTGCCGTCTGGTCTGAAACATTATCTCTGGCAATAGTGGCGACATGAAATCTCTTTTTGTTTAGCCTAATAGTGTTCTTCCATTCAATACTTACATTTAGAATAAATGAGCAAGCTCAACTTTTATTATCATGTCAGTCGTAAGCTACTGATTGTTGTCAATAACTTGGACATCATCTTCATCAATCAGACACTCTTGTATAAAATCTTGGGCTATTATATAATCGTGGGAAACTTTTGTTTCTTTGGGTAGTACTCGAGATGATACATCTGGTATCATTTCTCCTGATGATTGTGAATTGCTTGTATTGGTTTTGGCTTCCGTAGAATTATTGGGATCTTCTAGGGTGTAGAGGAAGTATTTTGAGAAATTGAATGCTCATCCTGATCTCGGCATGAGAGTGCATACTCACATAAAGGCTTCTTCTCCCTGTTTCTCTGTCTTATCATATCACTAACCTTTTTCTTACTCACCGAATCTAGGAATTCATCAGTCTTTTTATTCTCTAGCAATTTAGACTTAGATGTACTAGGCTGTGTTGCAACATCAATAACAACTCGTTCCTGCTTGTTTTTCCCGGCATCACAATTTAGTTCTGCAATGAGTTTAGCCTTTTCTTTATCACTCTGCTTTAATTTTGCATAACCTGCTTTAACTTAGCATTCTGACATTCTCAGCTTTAACCTTGGCATTTTCAGCCTTAATCTGACAACGCGTTGTTTCAATGAATCAAATTCGGATTGCATGTTCGATAATAACTTTCATATAGGACGCGATTTATTTAAAATGCATTTTACCCAAGTGGGACTTTAGGTCTCACTTTTTTATTCACAATACTCCATATCCCACGAAAAATATAAAAATATATTTGATACAATGTATAGCATTTTTAGCTTGAATTCTTTATTGATACAGAAAATAAATTACATGATTTAATGATACATAAACTTTTGTCCTACAAAGTGAAATGGCGCTTCTATACAGATAAACTATCTATACTAACATAATATCTCAACATTAATTCTAATCCGATTTCCAACGTTGATATTCTGGATATAATAAAATGGTCGTCAATTATGCATAGAATAAGCGGAGTCAGAAATAAATTAACAATATTGACCTTGGTAAACTGACTCACCGAACGTTCAACAATCAACGAAAGAAGAAGCGCGAATTATCGGAGTTATTCACTGAGGAAGCAAAGCAAAAGGAATGATTTAATTATTTATTCGTCCTAATAAAGTCCTCGCCATCCAATAACAAGCTAGCATTTCAAAGATTTTTTTATAACAATAAAAAAAAATAGATATTAGTTTTACAAGGCCTGGGTCGCTTTCTTGCAATGCACAACCACAAACGAAAAAATATTTTTTATTCATCATACCTTAGTTGCGAAATGTCGAACTTTAATAATTTTTTCTTAAACTGCGTTAGATCGGTTCTTCTTGATGGGTTCATGCTCGGAGAAAATAGCACGACGGCTTTGGGTCGGAATAAGAAAAAAAGTTGTATTGTTATAACCGCATAATTTAAAATTAATTTTATTGGCTACTAATTGTTGTACAACCGAAGAATTATTAAATACCTCGTGAATACAATCTGAGTAACGGTAAAATCGCGAATCATTCTTTTTCGCTTGCCGATAAATTAATTTAATTAATTTTATAAACTTTTTTTTACTATGCTTATATCATTTATATCATTATATCAATCATTATATCGTATCTCGTGTCACCAATTAAGAGTTTATATTAATCACGATGTATTCAGAAAAGCCTCAAACTTTTTCTCTATTTTCTCTAAAGGTTATTTATAAAGAAAAAAAAAAATTTTTCTCTAACAAATCATTCTATCGCTTTAAAGGATTATATTCAAAATGTTAATGGAACCAAACTGTATACTCTTAGGAAAGACTTCTCTTAATGATTCTTTTATTGTTCACGTTTGTGATATAAACAATATTAATGGAATTGAAGTATTGTTTGATCAACTCAAAATTTCAGGCCTCAAGTATCTCATCTATGATGTGATAAAAAAACATATTAATAATGATGATTATAATGACCTGAACCTCTGGAAGGCTGACATCGCTTTCGGTGATAAGCTTAAAGATCTTACTGAAGAACAAATTGCGAACAATTGGTGCCTAACACCCGTTTTAATAAATATTTTCCGGATCAAGATGCGGTTGACAATAGTCTCATCTTCGTACAAGTGCCCGTCACTGGTAAGTGTCTCCCAACGTTTTACCTCTCGAACAAGAAATTTGCAGTAACAAAATATCGATTTGGTCTGATCTCTTTCTATCAGCATATACTGGTAAACGAAAGGCTGAGGAGGAATATGGTGTAATTGTGCCTAGTAAGTTGCATTTGTTTTATTGTTATTTACAGCGAGAGGGTTTAATAATTTCTAGTCTTAAAGGTTTTCTGATTAAATTTTTTTTTGTAAATCCAGAGCGTCGCTTCTTCGCTTCCGTTAACGAGGCTTATCCCGATTTTAACTTCTTTATTGAGCCTGAAGTTGAAGTCGAAAAAGTGGTACAATTGCTCCTTCAACGCAAGTTCACTCTTTTGCTTGGGCATCGCCAAAGTGGCAAGTCTACAACTTGTCATGCGATTCTACGATGGTTTCGAAATCATCCGGAAAAGATTAGAGAAGCTGGGTTTGATCCACAGGAATTGGATATTCGAATAGTGACTTTCGACGCCACTGTTAATACTGAAGAACCTACTGTGTTCTGGGAGAGTATATGCAAAAAATTACGAAATATAGACCGAAAACTGTTCAATTTTGATCCGGCCGAGAAATGCACGTCCATCACCTTCCAGGGTTTTTTTTCAAAGAGATACCACTTCCCACCAAAGCAAATTATTCTCATCTTTGATGATGCTTCGCGTATGTCCGTTAGCGATGACTGCACTGTGGAATTCATTGATTCATTGTGGACACTCAAGGGTGACCGTGATAACTTTTGTCTCCTTTCTGTCATACTCATTGGCACAGCAAACATTAGGGATTTCCTGATTTCTCACCAAAGTCCTGGCGCCATGTCCAAAATTTCGCCATTTTCAGCGGAGGCATGCTTGACATGCAGTCGGTTTACTAAGGCTGAAGTTGAGGGTCTTTTTAAACAGTTCGCCACCAATACCAACGAGAGTTTCGATTTTATCAATATCGCGTCGAATGTTTTCGATCTCACCCTTGGCCATAAAGGTCTCGTTGGTGCTTGCGGTGATTATATTCAAAATACACATTCTTATAGTGTTAATCCTATTCAAACGCTTGATGATTGGGAAAAGCCCACTCCTATGAAACTGCCGAATCGCATAATAAATATGGCAACGTATGAATCCATCGTGCGAAATCTTGACACTCTCACGTTCTCGCGTCGATGTATACTTATAAAAGTGTTACGTTTTGGCACGTGTCAAATTGATCTTGTAAGTTAAATTACCTTTTCATTAACCTGTCATTGGTCTTCGATTCATCATGAATATTTTCCTTTTTTAAAAAATAATAATAATAATAATAATAATAATAATAATAATAATAATAATAATAATAATAATAATAAGAGCAACGATGATGCAAAATTTCTCCTTGCTGAAGGAATGATATTTGCGAAACGGGAATTACCTAACGGATTTTGGGAAATCGAAATTGCCGCACCTATCCTTCGTAGCTTAATAATTTCCATCATAGTTCTGCGTCTATCCATACCTAATAACCCGCCAAATACAAAAAGGCTTGATCCTCGATGGTTGTTGGCACGTACTATTGAAGTATGTTTTTTTTCCCCTCAAAAAAAAAAAAAAATTTAGTTCTCTGAATGTTTAATTTATATACAGAATTTATGCGTCCGCAACCTCTACTCTGAAGAGACCCTGAATGTAAATGAGTATGCTTTTCAATCCGAGTTCGCTATCGTCTTCAAGAACGTACTTGGCCATGCATATGCAGATTTGCGATACAGAGTTTTGGTCGAAGCAAAGGAGTATGTGGAAGGTGACACCCGCCGTCAGCGTCTAGACCTCCTCATCCGTGACGGTTATGAACTGCCCGCATTTGGCTTTGAGCTTGTCGTTTCGGCAAGCAAGACAAATTTTAAAAACAACCTCAAACGTTCCCAACGCTACGGGAAAATCCATAATTGCATTATGTTCATGGTTAATCTATGTCCCAAACCCACACTGGGTTCTTATTTCGGAGAAAATGATGACCAGGTTGAGGATAACGATGAGGACGAGAAAGCGGAGGAGTATGAGGAGCATGAGGAGCATGAGGAGATTGAGAAGATTGCAGTGAAACCGGTAAATGTCATCATAAAAAAGAACGCGCAGGAGGCATGGCAGGGAGAATTAAAATATAGGGATGGAAATTCTGCGCTTGTGTCTATTATTGATTCCAAATGGAACATGTTCTTCAACAGAACATTTATGAATATAGTCTATTCCAAAGAGAATTGATCTTGCCTTACTTTGTTCTCACTTTATTGCTGATTAAGTTACAAATCATTTTTTACACTGTCAAAGGTAATACAAGTAGTCTAAATTTTAGAAAAAATTACGCATGTACATGGACTTTTAAAATAAAATTTTAATATACCATACAGATTGTTGCAATACATAAATTCCTATACATGTATACCTATGCTTAAAATTTTCTCAATGGTTTATCTACACCACTTCCAATATAAATTATATAAATTTTGATCTATTACGTAATTTTTTTCACAACACCCACATCTGAGGGTTTTTGCGCCGAAATCGGCTAAGAATATATTGCGCTAAGACTCGTCTAAGCATGTGACGAAAAGATACCAGGTATCAATTTTTCACAAGACTTCACACCTCGAAACGATACCATAACTCTCAGGTTATAAAAAACCGTGACATTTTGTCACGATCAGTGTTGTGTATGTAAAAAATTTTTTTATTGATACGAAAATAAATACAGAAGTTCAGACTCTGCGTGATACATTATGAAGTTACTACGCTACTACGTTTCTATCCCATTAGCCTATCTATTCCTCTGCAAGATCTTTTATTCGGACATTAGCTTGATCGTGACATTTTGTCACGGTCTTTCGTAACCTAAAATTTCATCAGCATGGATGACACACTTCAAATAAAACTTTCATGTACTTACTGTACATGAAAGCAATTTGTCATTCCGATCACTTTTGCCAAGAAAAATTTTTTATTAATACATGCAAAAAATAAATAAAATGTCGGGACTGAGCCCGTGATACATATTATTTTTTGATAATTTTTTTGATTCTAGCTCTCTTACTAGACGGAGAACTATCAACACTAACACGATTTTTCAATAACCCAAACAATTATACCTATTATCATTTTCACGTTGTTTCGAAGTAACTCAGGATTTTCTTTGACGGCGGATTTCGTGAGATTAATCTGGTGCTCACTGCCACTTGTACAGTAAATACCATCCGGAGTATATATAATAAAGTGCCATTCCGTACCAGTGGTCACGATACCATAAAGGTAGTCGAAATAATCGTTTCCAAAGGCCTGATCAGCAGTCCGCTTCTTCTTGTTTGTTTGGTATGCACTTTCAAGTTGCGCCAGATCCTAAGAAATAAAATGCGTTAATATCATTGAATATTCTAAAATATGAATGAAGTATAAGACTTACCTGAGCATATCCAATAAGTAGTTCTTCCAAACTTTTGATCGCGTAGTCACTCGACCCGTTGCATCTTCACCAGAAATATCTTTTTGTAAAACTTTGAATATATCTTGAGAGGTGAGTTTTTTGGCGATGGCAATTGATGCATGCAATAATATAGCTGAAATAAATTCACAGCGCGTTGCCTTGTTAGCATCGGTAATACTTTCCACATTGGATAATTGTTGAATTATATCATCCATGCAATGACCAAAAGCCTTATCATCATCATTAATTTCCTCGAAGACTGTGGAGAAAAAATAAGGTTAGCATAACTAATTAATCAGTTCCGAAAAATTTATTAATCACTCACCAAGAGTAAACTGCTTGATGTTTGTTATATCTTTATTTCTACGCAACAAATCGTCAAGAGTTTTAAGTGAGGAATAGTTTCTTAATTCTGGTCAAGACATTCGATAAATTTTGCAAGTGTTGTTGCGGGACCAGCTTTCAAGCCATAACTTCGAAAATCCTCTTTTAGTTGTATCAAGAAAGGCAAGGCCAGAAATTTCTTCTTTGCATAAAATTTCGAAGTGGGACTCCTCTAGCTTCAAGTTTTTCTTTTTCAAATATTCAATAAGCTCCTCTGCATTAACCACGTCCGACATTGTTCTATTGGAAATTTCTTCTGTTATTGAGGCGGGTGAAGCGGATGAAGAAGCTTGTGAAGACATTTTTATGTGTGCGTGTACTTGTGCTTGAAAAAAAATATGCACTCGACTGCAGTTACAGGTAAAGCTGGTTTATGGATAAAAGCATTTTTGGTTTCCAAAGTAAAGCGCTCGGATAGAAATGATAAATTTTTTTGTATCAATTCATAATGATTTGCCCAATATATATGCAGTACAGAATCAGACGATTACATTGCACGTGTCATTTTTCAAGATTTTAACGTAATATATGCTTTATTTATGTCGCCGAGAGCGGACAATAATACATAAAAAATTGCGAATATATCGCTATTACATAATACAAAAAATTATTCGGGGTATACAGTGATATGGAAGTACTCTGCTTTAGGATCCTCAGTAAAGTAATCGAAAAAAGAGTCGTCATACAAATCCATTTCCTTTTCAACGACGCTTTCCGGCTTGAATTATACAAATTTTGAGAGGGATATTATTAAATGGTGCTCCTAATCTGCTTTTAATTTCAGTTTGGACTTTGGATTTCGTGATAACCTTCATTTTTGTGAACTGTAATCACTTGTAGCAAGGAATATCCATGGGTTTTCCTATAGGAACAATAAGACAATTGAGAATGATGTTTTCGTCAGTCATTTCGATTCCTAAATGCAAGAATCCATAGTGAGAAAATTGCTTGGCCCACTCGCATTAAAGAACATATACTGTACATACCTTATTTTTTTTTGCGGGAAGGTTGGCTGAACTTCCACATACCATTACATGCTTTATATCTTGCTGGGAAAAAGTTAAGGAGATAAGAATAGTGATTAACATTGTCGTATGATGCCAAGATTGGAAAAGGCCACCGCTTGTATATTCCATTTTGAGAACCCATAATCTTGATGTTGTTTAGATGCATGCAACCATTGCTTGAATCGCTTCATAAACTGCGCTGCGAGAAAATTGCTTACCCGACGAGCACATATCGATTAAATCCCCCATATAAAGCAATCATTTGGATCTTTTATACTGGGACTGCCTAACTTGGCAGGGCTCAGAAGCTTTTTTTCTCGTACTAGTACTGTCTCGTTAAAAGTGAATTTAAAGGAGAGTTTTCTCACTCCTGGGTTCGTTTCTTGGTTTGCACGATGTCAGTAACTATAAGATTTTTTATTTCAGATAATATATACAGTACATTATCATTGGTATGTTCCCGTTTACATATTAGAAGTGCGATGGAGAAATTTATGTTAATGGGAATATACCAGGTTTATCTTCGGACGGGTATAAGAGATCATAACCTTTGATAATGTTTCTTTGAGTAATTTCTCTATTAATTCGTATTCGTGTTGAGAAACTTCGTTAATTTCATTAAGTCCTTCTGGGCTACGTTTCAAACTTTTTATGTCAGGAACAACTAGAAGAGGACTGTCTATAACTGATGATTCATCATTAGGCGGACAAAGCATAAAGTCATAGACTGTTCCAGCTTTGGGAAGTACAGCTTTTTTGATAGGGTTGGATCGGTTCGGACCGGTCAAAATCGGTCCTTAGCAAATTGCCAAGTTTTGAGATGATTTTATTAAAAAAAATTATTAATAAAGTTTATTATCAGACATTTTTTAGGGTGTGTTACTTATTGGTAATAAGTAATAAAGTTCTATCCAAAGTCAGAATACTTAAAATGCTTAAAATTCGGACCGGTCCTAGGACCGATTAACTGACATCAGTCCCAAGAATTTTGATATTATGATTAAAAAAAAATTATTATTAAAAATTAATTCCAGATCGTTTTTAGGGTAAGTTACTTATTGGAGGTACGTAATCAGGATCGGCAAGTGATTAGCAACATTTTAAAATTGTCTCAGGACCGATTTTTGGTCAGTCCGGACCAGACCAACCCTATTTTTTGACATGAACGTGCTCTTTAGTTTCTTCATTAAATTTGGGTTACTCAAGTATTTGCAAGAAAAATGATCGTTTATTGGCAGTAGTAGAGACATAGAATGATATTTTTTTGGTGTTATCACTGGTTGCAAGAGTTAGAGTATTTTCATTCCATTCGGGAAAGACTTCCTTACATACCCCACAGAAAGCCTGAACAAGAATTTTAGCTACATCATTGCGTGTTAGTTTTGGCTCGATAGTATTTAATGTTACTTGTGACAAGTCAAAATCTATGATAGGACAAAGTGGATCGTCTCCATCGATAATTTTGTGCAATGAATGACCATTGGTTCCATCCTCATTATCTGCACTAAGAAATCTTCTTGGTCTAATGCTATCATCGTGAAACTTATACAGGTCCCCACCTATGCTCACAAGGCTGGTTCTACGATGATATTTCACTGAGTTGTCAAAGAAATCAGAGAGGTCCCCACCTTTATCCAGCGGCAGCGCAGGCCTGGGACACGTGATCTGGGAGATCGCAGAAAAATTGAATGTGTGCCCAACATTTTGGAGACTCATGTTTTAATGTGGGTAATTATACAACCCGAGAGAAAGTATTACAAATCGGGAGAAAAAAATTTAAAGTAAAAATAATACTAAAGTGAAAAATTGAGGCAAATAATCAAACGTATATTACAATATGGCGTTTTATCGATGCCCATATATTCTTAAAAGTGGAGAAGTGTGCAATCAAAGCTGTTATCAGGAGAAAGGATGTCTGACACATTTGAATTCACAATTACGCAATCCATGCAAAGAATGCGGTAAGTTAGCATATTCTAAATACGGAATTTGCAATATACATGCTGAAAAGCATTAGAAAATGGAACAGCATTACCAAAAAAAGTTGGCAGTGCAAGTGAACGAAGTGAGCACAAAACCTGAGCAGATTTCTTTTTTGATTAAGGATGAATGAAGACGTCCTAGTAAATTTTGTTAGGACGAACTGGAATGTGAATTAGGACAGACTAGAAAGCTTTTTTGGCGCGTTTGAAAAGAATCTCAAAGTTCTCATTGTCCTAGTTGTTCTAGTTATCCTAGAAAAAATGCGAAACCCTATCATTTTTTTCTCTTTTTTTGTCGTGACATTTTATTACCGGGTTGTGACTAATTAGCACTAAGAAAAAGAAAAATTTTTCTAGAATTACATTTTTTACCAGGACAACTAGGACACTAGGATGAAGTATAAAATAAGCCGTTCTCACATATCACAATCCGTTATAGTTCGCGTCCTAGTTGGCCAAATAACTTAGCAAACTGGGACGTGAACTAAAACAGCAAAATTGGTTTATTTAGTTTGTAATTTATAAGTTATTTATTTAATTATATTATTACATATTTATATAATATTAATTAATTAATAAGTAATTAAGAAATTGAAATTTAATCTATATAAATTACAGTATGCAGTGGTAATTTTTATCTTAATTAAAATTAATAAGTAATTAACAAATTGAAATTAAATTAATAAGTAAATAAATATAATTTGTCAAAAAATAAATCACTGGTAATTTGATAAACGTTAATATTTATTATCAACAATACCTTTTAAGAAACAAGGCAAAAAAACAAAAGTTCAATTTTTTGTTAAAAGACTTCTATTCAATAATTCTTACCATAAAGCAAAATGCAAATATTATGTTAAAATAATTTAAAAAGAGTATTCTAATATTAACAAAGAAATTTATAATGCTTTACATGATTTAAATACAACCAACCATTTTTGTACTAAACTTATTGAAAAAATTTGTTTTATGCAATATAAAATATTGTGTCGCATGATATTATTAAAATTGACCATCAGTTATAAATCAATCGTGGTGATCGTTACGCAAATACCATATTAAGCTTATTTATCACTCGAGTAAAAGTTACATAAAATCGCTAGTGAATATAAATAAAGAATATGAAACTGAATATCCACTTATTCCTAACAAACTTCTTCTTTGCACATACCATGCGTTTATTTTCCTTTTTATTATTCTACAAAGCCTTTAGTTTTCTTGTCGTATTAGTTTCGTCATGTTCTCCGGAGACTAAGGATGGGAATTTAATTTCTATAAGTTTATCATTCTCTTCCGCTTGGCGATTCAATATAAATAATTATAATCCGTGAGATATATAAAAGGATTTATTTATTACATGGTTATTTAATTAAATTTTAATAAGATGTTCTTAAATTGTATAGAATCCCGACAGCGTTTATTGAAACTTTTAACTCCACTGGTAACCAACCAGCAGATAACGAAATTTTCGAATTGAAACAACCAACAATTGGTGTCTACGAATTTCGTGCTTTTGTTAGCTTTTATCGAACTTCAAGTAATAATAAAAATTACAATTGAACGAATGTATTGATTTGTATTTTAGTTAATTTTTTCTTTAATCTGTGATATAGCTATTGAAATACCAACCGAAAGTATAAATAATGATGGTGATTCTTTTAAAATTAATTATAGGTTAGCACTTTATTCTTTTACTAAATTTATTTTATACTTATATCTATACTTAATCACAAATTATAATATCTTTTTTTAATCTTAAGCACTAGCGGAAATAACCAAAGATTCTCTATCGAGTGTGATACTTGCAATCTCAATTCAAATTCAGAGACTTGGGTAAAATACCACACTTCGTGCTTGATAAAGGTAAAGATTTTAATCCTCCAATAATTTTAATGACTTTAATAGCAGTAAATAATGATGTGTTGTACTTAACAAAAGAATTTAGCATCTGGTTTATGTGCGACCGGTAAAGACCTTCTTGCCAATGTAACTCAAGCGAATTGTGAAACTGCGTCAAGATGGGATCTGTTTGGGTAAACTTAAGTTATTTTTAAGTTTTCTTGATGTTATTTTCTGTTGAAAATTTTAAGTTTAATTGTATTATAATAGGATGTTATCTCCTGATATACCTTTATTAACAACTTCAACTCCTCCCGATTCATTCAAGACGTCGAGCTCAACGGGTGTAATTTCAACAGGTGAACTTGTAGGTGCAGTTATTGGATCGATCATTGGCTCAACTTTTATTACTCTTGCGATAGGATATTGGTTTATTAAGGACCGCATACTACTCTCTAAAAATGAACAACTAATTAAAAATGATCCTATAAATAATCAAATTATTGAAACTAAGTAGATTAATTACTATTCAATTATGGTAATAATTATTTTATGTTAAAAAGGAATTTGTATAATATAGCATTAATTATAGTATGCAAAATTAGAAATTCAGCTATTAACTCACAAGAATTAATAAGAAAGAAGATAGAGAAGATATCGAAATAGAATGGAATGGTTGCTACATTGATTTTAATTTAAACTTGTATTATATTATAAAGGTACTATATAAATTATAATGCATATAATGCATATCAGAATTATTTAATTTTCAGAATGCTATAGAATTTAGACTTTTTATTGTATTTGTATATAAAATGCTCATATAGTTTACTTATCACTTTCCGACACTTACAAGTACGTGCGCTATTTGTAAGGTAATTTATCAGTTTTAAAAGTAAAATTGTTTAATGAATAAAATCAATATGCATTTTTTATTGCATAATGAAAATACTTTCCACTTTTCAGATGGAATGAATATGAAATATTTACTAATTGAGAAATTATTTTAACAAACCGAATATATTCTCAAAATTAAGTTTTAATGAATAAATACTTATTATCTCATTGTGTATGACGTATACACAGATGGATTTTATACTTTTCTATACCGGTAATAATTGACAAAAAAATCAAATAATACTGATGGGATAAAGATTAATTATTTAATATAAAATTTATTTGTCATTTGAAAATCTATATAAACCACATGGTATTTAGCGTATTTAGCGGCGTGTAACATAAATAGGCATGTAGTATTGTACTATTACTACGTATATTTCTTGATGCGATAAAAATTCTTACAAATATTTTAAAATACAAAATTTTATGTAGCATTCAAATAGAAAGGAAGGAAAACATATATATGTAGAGATATATAACTATTAATTTTTTATTTATTCATTTATTTTTTAATAGAAGTCTGAAGTCCGGAATATTTGGTAAATTGAAATTTTAACTTTAACGGGCCTTCAGATATAGTTATTGTATTAAAAGTTGTTGTATTGAAAATTTAACCAAAAAAACTAAAATGGAGAGGAGTGAGATATTGTGAAGAAAATCCTTATTGATTTATTTTTTTCTTTATTTTGGATTATAGGACGAATTTTTTTTAAAAAAAAAACGCATTTTTAAGAACGATATTTATATAAAATGTTTTTTTCGGATTTTTTTAAGACAATCATTTATTAGAATTTTAATTTTTCATTTACAAATTTGGGAATGTCAAAAACCGCATGGTGATCATCACCGCACCTAAAATTTTTTTTTTTTTTTTTGATCTTAAAATTTTTGACTGAAACATCGATCTGTTCGTAATATAAATAATTCCCATTATATGTAAATTTATGAGTAGAACAAGTTTCTCTTAGGTCAAAAAGCCGTTTTTCAGATAGTTTTTGAGAAAAAAATGCATTTATAAAAAAAAAGTGGTTCTTTACTTATTATTTAAATTAAAATTTTTTTAACAAGCGATTTTTAACTCTGGCAGAAATTATAATTTTTGGCCAGAATTAAGCGTCTGCGGCGATAATCACCGACGGCAAATTCATACATTTTTTTTTTTTTGAATTTGAATTGTTCATATCCGGATTGTGTGAGTACATGGTTACACAGATTTCGTTGTGAAACTCAAATATCTTTTAAATAGACTAAAGCGTGACACAAAATTTGGCTTTCTTTGTAAAAAAAATTCTTTATTTACTGCTTATATCTTTAAACATAAAATTTTGTTTCATGATAATAAATATAGATTACTATTTATACGATTAACTTTTTTTTTATGAAATATTTAAATTTGTATTTTTAACAATTTCAAACAAAATGAATCAATTAATTTATTGAAGTGTGCCTTCACTGCATAATTTTATAAGCCATATAACCATATGAGATATTCTAATGATTCGATCACGTGATTTTTCATGCAAATAATAATAATAAAAAAAAAAGAGTTTAAACAAACTACTCCTGATACACTTCTTTTCTTTGTGCATACCATGCGTTTATTTTCTTTTCTATTATTCCATATTAACTTTCTTGTTGTGTTAGTTTCATCATGTTCGCCGGAGACTAAGGATGGGAATTTAATTTCTACAAGTCTATCATTTTCTTCTAATTGGCGATTCAATATACTTTTTTACACTCCGTAAGCTATATAAAGGATTTATTCATTATACAATTATTTAACTCGATTTTAATGAGAT
The DNA here is from genome assembly GCA_015698045.1 of Rhizophagus clarus. Lineage (NCBI taxonomy): Eukaryota > Fungi > Glomeromycota > Glomeromycetes > Glomerales > Glomeraceae > Rhizophagus > Rhizophagus clarus. The sequence continues at coordinate 1,677,325 of BLAL01000058.1, read as the reverse complement.
GGTCTTAAATTGTATAGAGTACCAGCAGCGATTATTGGAACTTTTAACTCCGGTAACCAACCGGCAGATAATGAAATATTCGAATTGAAGCAACCAACAATTGGTGTCTACGAATTTCGAGCATTTATTAGCTTTTATCGAACTTCAAGTAATAATAAAAATTATCATTGAACGAATGTATTGATTTGTATTTAGTTAAATTTTTCTTTAATCTGTGATATAGCTATTGAAATACCAACTGAAAGTATAAACAATGTTGGTGACCCTTTTAAAATTAATTATAGGTTAGCACTTTATTCTTTTATTAAATTCATTTTTTATACTTATATTTATACTTAATCACAAATTATAATGTCTTTTTTTTAATCTTAAGCACTAGCGGAAATAATCAAAGATTCTCTATCGAATGTGAAACCTGCAATCTCAACTCAAATTCAGAGAATTGGGTAAAATACCACTCTTCATGTTTAATAAAGGTAAAGAATTCAATCCTTTAAAAATTTTAATAACTTATTAGTAAATAATGCTATGTTATCCTTAATAATAGAATTTAGCATCTGGTCTTTGTGCAACCGGTAAAGATCTTGTTGCTAATGTGACTCAAGCAGATTGTGCAATTGCGTCAAGATGGGATCTTTTTGGGTAAATTTAAGTTTATTCTTTTTAAGTTTTATGTTCCTTCTCTTGAAAATTTTTCATTGTGTTATAATAGAATGATATCTCCTGACATACCTACAACTTTATTATCAACGCCAACTTCTGTTTCACCTACGGCAACGAACTCAATGGGTGAAATCTCAATGAGTGGAAAGTCAGCTGGTATAATCTCCACAGGTGGACTTATAGGTGTAGTCTTTGGATCGATTATTGGATCAGCTTTTATTACTTTAGCTATAGGGTATTGGTTTATTAAGGACCGCATATTATTCTTCAAGAATGAACTAATTAACAATGATCCTGTTAATGTTCAAATTATTGATCATAATTAGATTAATTACTCTTCAGTTATGTTTATGTTAAAAATTGTATAATATAGCATTAATTATAATAATGTTAAATTAGAAATTCAGCTATTAATTCACAACTTATGAGTTAATAAGAAAGAAGACAGAGAAGATATCGAAATAGAATGGAATGGTTGCTAAATTGGTTTTAATTTAATCTTGTATTATATTATAAAGGTATATAAATTATAATGCATATAATGCATATCAGAATTATTTAAATTTTCAGAATGCTATAGAATTTAAGACTTTTATTGTATTTGTATATAAAATGTTCATACAGTATTTACTTTATCACTTTCCGACACTTACAAGTACATGCGCTATTTGAGGTTGAAATGTTTATATAGTATGTACATGATGGCCGTTTAATAAATAATTATTTAAACCTAGAGTATTTCGTGTATGAATCGGACGCAATTATTTTAATTAACTTTTTTATATTATTACACGAAAACGCAATTTGAAAATTAATAAATATATTTTTTATTAAATCTATATAATAATTGGCTGTGTTTGAGAAGAATACAGTATATTTGATATTTTTGATGAATAAGACGAAATGACATTTTAATACGAGGTTCTTTTACCAAATTATTTTAATGCATAAATCATGTAAAAATGTTTAGCGAGTTTATTAATAAATTATTAGGAAATTAAACTCTAATGTGTATTTTCTTAATTTGCAAAGGATTTAAAACCAATATATTATAATCTATAAATAAACAAAAAGTAAAATAAACAAATATTATCTATAAATAGTGCTTCGCGTTATATTGTTATATAATAGCCGAGAAACTTTCCTATAAAAAAATGGATACGTTTTTTCCTAAGAGGTACTGAAAGATACGTTTTGTATACCTTTCCGTATTTCAAATGATATCAGATGTTTCAATATTTTGTATTAAAATTATTAATTTTTTGTTAAATCCCGATTATACTGTAAGATTTTCAAATTACATTCTATAGAAAAATTTTTTATTATCATATAATTTTTAATTGTAAAGATACCGATAATACAGTAATTGACAAAAAAATCAAATAATACTGATGGGATAAAGACTAATTATTTTAATAAAATAAGGCCAATTACCGATATAACACTTTATATTTGTTAATTTGCACATTTTGTGAAAATCTATATAAATATCTAGCGGCATGTAACATAAACAGAGTAAAGTTTGTCACGCGTAACGTTTATAGGCATGAAGTATTGTATACTACGAAATTTTAAAATTTTTACAATTTTAAAACAAAATTTTATGTAGTATTCAAATAGAAAAGAGGAAATATATATATAATATATATATATATGTAATAGAAGTCTAAAGTCCGAAATATTTGGTAATCTGAAATTTTAACTTTGGAAACGAGTCACGAAGAGGAGTAAAGAAAATCTTATTGGTCTATTTTTTCTTTTAGGAATTTGATTTTGGAATATAGGACGGATTTTTTTAAAAAATAATGTATTTTTAGGAACGATTTTTCTATAAAATTTTTTAAAATGTAAATTTCGGGATGTTTTTAGAACAATCATTTATTAGAATTTTAATTTTCATATACAAAATTTATTATATTATTATTCTGAGGACGAATTTTTCGGCATGAAATCACGTGATCTAACATTAAAGATTATCTGTTATGGCGTATATCAGTATATGCATAGCATTCTCGATACTGGATGACCCATTTTGTTAAAACTTCCGGCACGTTTCAATAAATAATGTCATATTATCTTATTTTTATATTCTATATTTATTATCATGATAGGAAAAGAAATAAAATTTTGTATTTAGATATAGGCAGTAAATGTAAAAATTTTTTTTTTTACAAAGAAGGCCAAATTTGTGTCACGTTTTAATCTATTAAGACATTCAGGTTTCACAACTAAATCTTTGAATACGCGGATCAGACTATAAATGGGGGTTCGGCACCAAAAAAGGTTTATTATGCACCAATTTTATCAAAATTACAGATATGGTAAAAAAAAAATTTTGGTGCCGAACCCCGTTTTGCTGTGGATATCCCCAATTCAAATGGAGAAAGGGCGTGACATTTTAGGTGACTTTAACATTCTTTATATTCTTCCCATATTAAGGAAATTCTAGACCAGCCTTCTTATTTATCACTTGAGTAAACTGTCACATGAATGATTCATTTATAAACTGTACAGTTTATGCATACTATTCCTAAACTTCTTTTCTTTGTGCATACCATGCATTTATTTTCTTTTTATTATTATATATTAACTTTCTTGTCATATTAGTTTCATCATGTTCCCCAGAAAACAAGGATGGGAATTTAATTTCTATAAGTCTATCATTTTCTCCTAATTGGTGATTCAATATATATTATTACATTCCGTAAGCTATATATAAAAGTATTTATTTATTATATAATTATTTAACTTGATTTTAATGAGATGGTCTTAAGTACAGATTCCCGGCAGCGTTTATTGCAACTTATAACTCCGGTAACCAACCAGCAGATAATGAAATTTTTGAATTGAAACAACCAATAACTGGTGTTTACGAGTTTCGGGCATTTATTAGTTTTTATCGGATTTCGAGTAAATAACAAAATTACTTCCGAATGAATATATTGATTTGCATCTTAGTTACCTTTTTTTTTAATTGGTGGTTACAGCTATTGAAATACCAACTGAAAGTATCAGTAATGTTGGTGATCCTTTTAAAATAAATCGCAGGTTAGCAACTTATTATTTACTAAATTTATGTTTATACTTGTATTTATAAATCATAATGTGTCTCTTTTTAATCTTAAGCACTAGCGGAACTAATCAAAGATTCTCTATCGAGTGTGATACCTGCAATCTCAATTCAAATTCAGAGAATTGGGTAAAATACCACTCTTCGTGTTTAATAAAGGTAAAGAATTCAATCATTTAATAATTTTAATAACTTTAATAGTAAATAATGCTATGTTACCTTAATAATAGAATTTAGCATCTGGTCTTTGTGCAACTGGTAAAGATCTTGTTGCTAATGTGACTCAAGTAGATTGTGCAATTGCGTCAAGATGGGATCTTTTTGGGTAAATTTAAGTTTATTTTAAGTTTTATGTTACTTTCTCATGAAAATTTTTCACTGCATTATAATAGAATGATATCTCCTGATTTACCAATAACTTTATTGCCAACACCAACTTCTGTTTCACATATGACGAGTGGAAACTCAGCTGGTATAATCTCCACAGGTGGACTTATATGTGTAGTCTTTGGATCGATTATTGGATCAGCCTTTATTACTCTAGCTATAGGGTATTGGTTTATTAAGGACCGCATACTATTTTCTAAGAATGAACAAGTTAAAAATGATCCTGTTAATGTTCAAATTATTGATCATAATTAGATTAATTACTCTTCAGTTATAATTATGTTAAGAAAAGAATTTGTATAATATAGTAGCATTAATTATATCAGTGTAAAATTAGAAATTCGTTCAGCTATCAATTCAAATTATTTTAGCTTAAGAGTGTCATAGAAACAGAGTGTAATGACGCTGTCAAATTAAACTTGTACTATATGCCCGTCTAGCACTGCGTATAGTACCCCAGGGGACTTTGGAAGGGAGGATACAATAAGCGGGAGTATTATACTGTGGGTAATTTGTAACGCTTATTTATGCTAAACTGTAATAAATCGCGATTTTATATTAAGTTTTGCTAAGAATTTATAAAATTCCGGGTCTTATAAAGCGGGAATACACTCAAAGGGAGATACTACATGCAGTGCTAGACGGTATAAAGTTCGCCAAAAATAGGGGCTTTATTCTTCCTATATAATTTTTTTTTATTGTACTTTATACAATATGTCATATATTTACTTTCTAAATAATGTTAGTAGAAAGTTTGAAAACATACCAACATCGGTGAATGCACATAGTTGTACTGAGAGTTATGAAGTTATGGACTTATGTACTATGATACTATGAGAATTTATTAGTATTACTATATATTTTTTTACAAATAATAAATTTAATATTTATTTATATTTCCATTTTTTTATTAAATATAAACTATGTATATTATTTATTCTATTGTACAACATCTTGCATATATTCAAAGAAAAAGTAATAAATCAAAACAATTTAATTTATTACATAAAATTATTTGCACAAACTTGTTCTTATTTTAAAGGTGTATTAAGATAACAGGTTAGCTGGTATAATGTTTCAGATCAATGCTTATATAATAAAGATTAATAGGAAGAAACTGAGATTCTAAGCTAAAAGAATACTATGTTTAAGGATTAGAAATATTTTCGTTCAATAATTCTATTATTTAAAAAGTAAGAAAAAAGTTTGTTTTTAAGACAGCTAATTGATAATCATCTAAATATATGAATGCCCAATTACCATCCATTCAATTTTTAATTCGTATTGATGTATTAATAATCTAGACATATGCAGTTTGATTTGTATAGAAGTACTCGATCTTTTCTTTGAAAATAGCTAATTAAAAGACATGGATGGATAGAGGACTCTATAAGTAAAAAACATCTCAGTTCATATAATGATTATTTTAAAGATTATTAGGAAGAATTTGAGATTCTTAACCAAAAGACATTATGTTTTAATTTTAAGATGTTTAAGGATTTTGTTCAATAATTCTATTATTTAAAAGTATGTTTTCAACACATTTAATTGGTGAATATATGTAATTTGTATATCATCCATCCATCCAATTTTTAATTTGTATTGATGTTACTAATCATCAAGATTTATGCAGTTTGTGGATATCCGATTACCATCCATCTGCACTTGATTTTTTTCTAGCCAATTAAAAGGCATGAGTGGATGTAAATATAAAACATTAACATTCATTGAATAGATGATTGTGTTTCATTCACTTTATGTTTTAGAGGTTAGAGATGAAATATTAAAAACAAATAATCTAAGCCCATTTATTATATATTGAAGCCATGTGTGTCATGTTTGTGTTGACCAATCATTATGACGCAAAGGCTTACCTTTATTCTCATCTAAATTCACAGATGTGTAATAGGTTTAGGCATAGCGTCACAAACAGTATATATTATAATGATGATGCATGGCTTCTTCGTAAATTTCCTCTGATCAATAAAGAATGTTCTTTTTTCTTTTTTTCACTTCTAAACAAATAAATTCACATAATGGTTGATGAGATTTATAGTGTTATTATCTTCCAAGTTGTTCGCTTGATTCTCTCATGCCTTCGCATATATAGATCCTGTGATATCACTGATATGTCTCTGCAATTTCAACAACAAATGTTGGGAGAAGGATCATATTTTTCTGAAATGATAAAGGCTGTTTGGCAAGGAGTTTAACTATTGGCGTGATTGATCAGGTATTCAGGTATGGTGTTGTCAATTTTTATTGCTGGAGAACACATTTTTGGCTAAATGGTGGAGTTATTTTGGAATGTCTGCTAAGTGTTTCATATATTTTACTGTCAGCATAGTAACTTCTTTATCAAATATTCGTTGGGAGTCAAGTGAGAGTATTTATATTTTAATATTCTTAAATTTGTGATTATTTAAATTTCTCTTTCTTATTTAAATCCAATCAAGGGAGAAAATTCTAAATTGTAACGACCTTAAACTTATTTTATTCTAGTAATTACAATACATAATAGTTTATCAATATGATTTGTTACAAAAATTGATATATAATCGGAAAAATTAGAAAAAGCGGTAATTTTGTTATGTTATTATTTGCTATCAACATTGTTTTCCTTAACTCTTTGCTTATTTTTTAACTTTTAAAGGATAAAATCATTTTTTTTCAATTTTGATGCGAAAAATTAGTGGCTTAGAGATGCAATTGATGTCATTTTTTTTTTCATCCCCTTTTAGTTAATCAAATGAGCAAGTATTATTCGATATTAACATTCATTAATAATTGTAAATTTTTAAATTTTTAGTTTTGTTATTCTCTTATTATATCAATTAATGTACGATAAATTTTTTTAATAAATTTCAATTTTCTTTCTTTTTCTTTTTTTTTTCTTTTTTTTTTTTTTAAAAAAAAAAATTTTTTATAACATATAAGAAATTTTAATTATCTAATTAGAACGAGATGAAGAAAGATCTTTTATTATTTTATACTGGATTTTTATTAGGAGTCATCACCACCTATGCTTTTTTTATGTTAAAGGTACGTAGTAATATATTAATATCTTTTCAATATACTAAATATAGTGAAATCAATCTTTTATTATCATAACAATTAAAGCCAGATAAAAAACCTTCTAATCTCAAGAAATCTCGAAATCAGTTGTTAATGGAGCCTATTGGATCTATTGGTAACGGTAAATATCATAAAAAAATATATATTATATTTTATTTATTTATGAATAGTATTCTAATATAATAAAATTATATAGAAAACTTGCAGGAATCGGATAATTCTTAACTTTGTTAAAAAGTAAAAATTTCAAATAACATTTTATTTTGAAATATTAACCAGTTTTTCCTAATTTAGCAATAATTTAGAAATACTAATTCGTAAAAATTAATGACTACGTCGTAATATTAAGATCGTATGATCTGTAACAATAAATTAGTCTTTTAAATAAATAAAAGTCTTTGAAGCAAAAATTCAAGCATGATCTCACGTGAAAAAAATAAATAAATTTAAAAAGTAAAAGAAGTGTACCATACACCACCCGCAATCAACCGGGTTCTACCATAACGTTTCTGTACAACATTCTGCGATCCAAAGCGGTTATAGAAAACAATTCTCCAAAAATTATTGAACATTTTCATTAGGTTTTTTTCAGGTATGGGTAAAAATATCCTATATACAAGAAATGACATAAACGTTGTCATTATTTAAGGAGTTCTTGGTAGACATATGTTTAATCCTTATTTGACCTTGATTTAGTTAGCAAAACTAATTATCATCACATCATATCGTAATTTACGTAACGTAGTCATTTGGCGCAAATTATTGTCTAACCACTGTCTAACCATCTTTATAATCACTCGATATTTTGGGGTGATATTACAATGCATTGGTATTAACTATTTAAAGAAACAGAATGTAAGGAGATTATTTAAATAAAGCCCATTTCATATCTCTTTAATTAATTTATACGCAAATCCTTACTATAATTTATTAAATTTTTACTAAAATGGAAATTACTGCCAGTCTACCACGTATTTATTTAATGTAGAACTTTATTTTCGGTCTACAGAAAAAAAAATCTCTTTTTTTTTTATTTTTCAAAAAGTTGCTTTTAACTTTTTAATAATGACAACTGTATTCAAAGTATCATATAGTCCTCCTCCATTGGAAGTTTTAAATCAATTAATAAATTTACCTCCAATACCACTTCCAATTTCTCCTCCAAATTTAACGATAACTAGACGATTAATATTTAAAAGTATTCCTTCAACTTCATTTTCTCCTACATCATCACCAACTACATTTTCAATTGTAGTAACAAGTGTAAAACCAACATGGGATCAACTTTGCACTAAAATTCGGTCTCAATTTAATATACCTCCAAATTATAATTTTGGTTTAACTTATCCGAATTCAGATAATAAAGAAATTATTATTTTTTCTCAAAAAGAATTAAATTATTATTTTTTTCAACATAAGGATGATGAATTATCCAAGAAATTTGATTCAGATAATATTCTTTGTTATAAATTTGGTTTGTTAATTTTTCCTCCTGTTGAAGAAAGGGAGAATTTGAAGAAAAATGATAAGAATTTTGATTATTTAGGACATAATGAGGGTCAGCTTAATGTTGAAGTTTATGATGATGATTATGACGGAGATTATGATTATGATTATGATCATGAAGAGTACGTGGATGGATGTGCTCAACAATAAAAAAAAATTATATTTTCAGTAATTTGATTTTATATCAGACTTAATTCTTAATTTAATATAATGTTAATTTTACCATTTAGTAATTTAATTATTTCTTTTAAACTTGAGAGTTTTATTATCATTCAATTTCGATGCGTTTGTTCCGCCTTTTTTTGATTCTTAGACATTAAAAGGTTTAATGAAGCGATAGATTTAGATTTTATTTTGTTTCTTCTTCCTTTAATTTACATTATAATAATAAAAAAATTAAAGGAAACATTATTAACATTATAAGAAATTAAGATTGGTCTAGTGTTTAAATGATGTTTGAATTTCAGGAGCGGAATCTTTCGAACGAGATTAATTATAGAATAGTACATGAATTTTGGTTTTTTTTTAACTATTGTTCAAAACTTATATATCACTCTCATATGATCTTATTCTCGCATTACAACATTTTAAAGATAGTGTTTCTTTTTCAAAGATATTTTAATATCATTCCTAATTAAAAATTCTCTGAATAAAAACATAAATTTTAATATATAATTTTTTTCCTTTAAATTTTTTTTCAATTTTTGATCAATTCTTAGTCAAATCAGTTGGTAAAACACTTTTCTCTTTCCTTTTTTTTTTAAAGTTATCATCTTGAAATAAAAATTTTCCAGTTTCGTAAACATTAATTAATAATCACTTCTATTATTATTATTATTATTATTATTATTTTTTTTTTTTTTTTTTTTTTTTTTTTTTGAAAAAAGATATCATTAAAAAATTTAAAGATCAGCATTAAGTTTTAATGATTCGAATGGCAAACTGGATCAATTCAACTGAATATCATTTATGGATCATCTCAAAATGGCCAAATAACTACTTATCTGGTAATAATAATAGGATTTTCTTTTCACATCCCTCTTGACCTATTAAAAGAAAGATAGTATTAATAATGTGCTGAATTTTTTATTTAATAGCAAAGAAGGTACATAGTCAATTTCTCCTCCAGAATTAACAGACTTTAACCAATAACAAAGCCAGGGCGCCTGAATTGAGATACTGAACAAATCCAGTAATTCTTACAAAATGACCATGGGGAGTATTAGAAGTTATCCACACTTTGCAAAATCACACCTTTTTCTTTACTGTACCACTTTTTTTTTTCTTCATCCAATAAGTGGTTATACCGGCAATGACATTTAACCCAATATTAATGATAGTAAAGCAACAATAATATATTAAGAAACTATGTTGGGTATGAGGGTCCTCATTTACAAAAGAATTAATTCATAAGAATAATTCATATAATTTAATTGGAAGTAAAAATAAAATAAAAAATAAAGTAAAAGAAGTGATCTTATATACCAAAAATGATATGATTTGGATTGGCAAAAAATTAAGCATTGCAAAAAATTCAGTTTTACCTACAGTATTATTACAAAAAATGATAAACTGTATAACGCGTCCGTGTAAGAAAGAAACTTTTATTAAATAAGTATGGCTCACGTTGTAATCTCTTATATTAATCTAGAATAAACCAGGAATAACGTAACCAGATGCAAAGAGTGTCGATCTTTGATAACCGTATCATAATTGTATTTAACAAATTAGTCCTTATCAAACATGCACCAAAATCGCGTGATATCATGTAATTAAATAAGAAAAAAAAAGAAAGATGAAGAAAAGAAAAGAGAGAGAGAGAAAAAAAATAATTTATTAGTATCGATACTTGGTAATAACAATCATATTATGAAAATTATTTATTAAAGTGCTTGTTGCAAGCTTCAATAACTTTGGGATGTATTTTAGGGTTTGCAGCTACAATTCCTTTGTTAGCTTTTAAAGTTCTCCCTAAAGAAAAATCTAATGGTTTTCCATTCATATCCGAAATTTCACCGCCAGCTTCCTGAATCAAAATAGATCCAGATGCATGATCCTATTATATAATTTAAGCATTAATTCAACTATAATTTCGTCAAATTTGTAGATAAAAAAAGTTTATATACCCATATATTTTCTTCATAGTCGGCACGAGTTGGAAGACGTAAATAAATATCAGCATCCCCTCTTGCTACCGAACAATATTTACATTGACTATCCATACGAAGAGCTGGTTTAGTTATACCAAGAAGTGAAGCTATTTGTGCGGCGTCACCATGAGACGAATGTGCTGCTTCAACTGATTCACAAAATGATGCTTCTGATACGGAAGAAATATCAGCTAAATGGATTTTTGTTTCCTCTGTTGAAGAAAAATTCCTCTATTTATATTAAATAAATTTTTTCTCTTTAAAAAAAAAAAAAAAGAAAAAGGTACCGGAAGACATTAATTTTAAAAAAAAGACAATATACTTTAAAAGCCCCTTGACCTTTTTCTGCAATGAATAAACACCCTCTTTCTCCTTCAGGAACATTAAAGTCTACTGGTAAATTGGGACATCCCATAATTCCCAATTGTACGTTACCACCAACAATTAATGCTAAACAAACTGCAAATTGTTCTCCGCGTAAAAACCCTTTAGTTCCATCAATTGGATCAAGTGTCCACATTCCTATAAGAAAGATACATTTAAGTGCTCAAAAATTCCGATATGATAAACAAGATAAGAGATGGTAATATTCACGAACTTCCTTGTGAACCGCCAGGATAAGATCCTCTATCAATGGCATTCAACAACTTTCACATAAAAAATTACAAATTAGAATTAATCAAAAAACATCACGACGTATTCTAATATAATAATACCTTTTCTTCATCTAATGATTCATCCAAAACAGAATTAGTTAAAGAAAGAATTTTTTCTCTCAACACTTTTCCTGTATCACCACGTAAATCTCCAGAATCTTCTTCTCCAACAATTGGATCATTTGGAAAAGAATTATATAAAATTGTGTTCACTACAGCTTGTGCACTATAATCAGCAACTGTAAAAATAATAAATTTATTAGAATGAAAGTTTTTTTTTATATTAAATTATAAAGTTAAGACTCGTACTTGTTACTGGAGACGCGTCTTTTTTGGTTATTGTCTCAGAATTAACAAGTTGTTTGAATACGTTTTGACAAACTTTACAAGCTCGTAAAACTGCGTTAATAGCAACAACACGTTCTGCAGCAAATACTATTTAAAAAAATGAAAAATATGATTAAATTGAATAAAAAATAGATCAAAATTTAGGATAATGATAATTATGATAATTTACCCGACATAATTGAATAATGAGAAATACGAAATTTAAAATTGGTAAATTTATAGATGAAAAAATGATCTACAACCCCTTTATAGTGAAAATCACACCTGATTTTGGGGATCTGATTCATTTTACAATCATGTATTTAATCACCCTTTTTATACTGGAATCTACTTGATTTATAAGTGTCGCACCAAATAGTTTAAATGATGACAAAAGTCTTTAAAGCGACACATTGACGCGCGAAGAATTACGAAATCAAGTTCAGCTAACTCACTTTTTCTCCATATTGACACAAAAAATGGAATATGATTCGAAAGTCAGGCGCATAAATTTATCACATAATTAAATTCTTTGTTATAATAAAGTACTCAATATTATACTTAATTAAATTATTGAAGCTTACAAATATCTTATTCTAATTTCTCGTCTTTCCTCCTTTCAATCTACTAACCCAATTCTTATCGTCATACACAAACAAGTTGATTAACACAGACACCGAGCATTATACTGTATAATACTATATCTTTTAAATCCAAAATAAATTTATTCCTTTTCTGTGGGTTTCATTAATTCTCTTAATAATACTGTAGCGTATGAACTGGCTAACAAGGAAAGATTTACTCTTAATGCAGTATTTTTACCATCTAATAGAATGTTGATTTTTTTTAAAAAAAAATTTTGATTAAAATTATTGTATTTGTTATTATTAAGAGCAAATCCACATGAAAAATTAATTACCTGGTAATGATTCTGGATCTGATTTTCCATCCAATAAATCTAAGTCGGTCAAAGACAATGATATATCTTGATCATCATATTTAAAAATTTTCCTATAATAAAAATAAAAATATCAAATATTAATAAAAAATCTTACAAATTCTCGTTGAAAATATAAACTAACCATGATAAATCACTTGGTTTTCCCATAATTTTTCTGTATGATCCAGATAAAGAAAAGTCCCTATTAACAAACAATAAACAATTAATTTCTAAATGTTAAAATATATATATATATATATCAAACTTGCTTGACATTTCTTCTCATTTCACGTGGATCCAAATGATCCTTCCACATTAATTCTTTATATTTCTCAAATATGTCGTTATTAGGATAAATAACAGAATATCCGGGTAAAGGTAAGACCACGTCAAAAATTGAATAATCATTCAAATCTTCTTCAGAAAGTACTTTCACTTTAATTTCCTGTTCAAATTTAAAAAAATTTAAAAGTAGTCAAATTATCAAAGACTATGGTTATAATTACCTTTTTGTCATCTGAATTAACAGTAAAATTATCATCCACTAAATCTTCATTACCTATATCTGCAATCGAATCCTCATCCTTAATAACCAAATCTCCTACAACTGGAGCATCACAACCATGTATGCGTATCCTCTCTGAAACAATATGATTCCATATATATGATTGATAAGCATGCACATACATAAGACGTAAATTTCTTGGTATCTAAAATAAAATAAATTTTAATATATTGTTATTCATAAAATTAAAAATGATCTTTAACTTACTGTTGCAAAAGCTCCTGCATAATCATTGATTTGCCCAGTCTTTGCAAAATAACTTAAAATATGAGTTTCTGCAATACACTGTTTGGGAAATAATTCTAATGCTTTTTTCGCATCACGGTTCTCTATCCAATGTTGTCTTGCTATCTCGTGGTCTTGACGATCTAAATAAATTATAAGGAAAAATTACTTTCTTACTTAATAACAAATATGGTTCATTTTTAAGATCAATAAATACCTCCGGGTCGCGGCTTCATAATCAAATTGACAGCCTCTTCCCAGTTATTCTGTAAAAGTGCGCGACCAACGTGAAATGTAGGGATAGACGAACTACCAAATCTTTGCATGCCTAATTAAGTAAATAAATAGTATTAATAATTGATCCAACAAAAGAATTTCACATTTTTGATTGTTCACCATAATAATTAATAAATCCACGTGATTGCAAAGAATCAATAGCTTTCGGAATTATTTCCTCATTTTCAACTTGAACGTTTCTAAAATATATTATAATAAATTAATTAACAATCGAAGAAAAGAAATCATAAGTTTCAAGGACATTTTAATAGTAGGTTTACTTTATTGTAATCATAAAATTATTCCCTCTCAAGTCACCAAGTTTTAATGGAGTCTTAACATACCTAAGGTAAAAAAAAAAAAAAATTAATTATTTTAAAAAATTGATAAAACTAATACCTTATAACATTTGATTAATTAACCTACTCAAAATTTCCTAATTTCATTCCTCTAAGGTTAGAATTCATTCCGAGTAATCTCTCAGCTTTTATCCTGTTCGCGGTCACTTTCTGAACAGTTATAGCACGACGATCTTTCGTACCAGCATATGAAAATGTTCTTGAATGAACTCTGTGTTTTAAAAAGAATATTAATAAATAAAATTTGATGAAAGTTATGACAAGGTTTGGAAAGACATTAAAGGAGCGCTTAGGGTATGAACAAACTTATTGGAGGAAAGAAAAGTGATACAAGTAGAATTTAGAATCTACTTGATCAATAATCCTAGCTTATTAATGGATAATTAATACTATATTGGTAATTATATATTAATGAAGGCCATACTTTAGAAGCTTGCTCAGAAAACTAATAGCTTCAATTGTATCCTTATTTTCCTTATATAAAGTAAACTGACAATAAGATCCACCCAATGCATCCCAGATGTCATTCTTTTGTTGTCTATTTCTTCTATCTACAATAAATGTATAAAGTTATAAAGATGTAATAATAAAATTAAAATTGCTAATTTTTTATGCTTACCTTTTCTTGTCTTATCGGTATGCATACTGACTCTTATTACACCGTCAATTGCTTCTGTATTTAACTTACTGCCAAAATGGTCTTTAAAAAATTGATGAATGATTTTTCTTTTACTTTTATCTTTTTCAACCTTAAAAAAAATCATAAATAAATAAAAATTCTTTCAAAAAATAAGGGCAATATTAAAATGATTTTTCACCTTTGTATTAACAAATGAGAGACTTTCATCCTGACCACTTAGTAAACTTTGAATTCGGTTTGAAGTCTCCTCACCAAGCAAAGTTTTCATTTCTTGAAAAGCTTGTTCATCTGATATTTTCTAAATGAATTTAGTTAAAACAATATTTTTAACAAAATTCAATATAAAAGCTAAAAATAATTACTTCTTTTGGTATTTCAGGTTTGTCCACGGGGTTTTCTACTTTTGGAATATCAAAATTTGTAAGATGAACGATGTTTCTAGAATTATCAATTTCATTAACCATGAAATCCGAGAATCTAAGGAAAAAAATTACAATCAGATTAAATGAAACATTACGCATTTAATTTAGGGAATTAATAAATTACCTTTGTTTTATAACACCTGAAAATCCAGGAATCGACGGATTAGCATATTCGATAATTCCAACATCTTGTTCACGAATCATTTGATATACTTCAATATTTGAAACGATTTTCTCGGAATCTTCTGAACTATTTGCAATATTGTCTGGTAGAACAACAACAGGTTCTCCGGAATTTAAACGTATCTTTTTTGCTGGTTGTTGTTCTTCATGAGAAGCCATATTGTGAAATTTAAATTTTCTTACTCTAAATATTTTTTGATAATTTAAGAAAGTTCGTGAAAAATGAAAACATTGCATTTTATATCTGTCAAATCAGATTTGATCTATAGATTATCGATATAATATATAATTATCCAGAATTTGACGTGATTGCGAACTTTTGACCCCTTTGAAGAAGGATGTGCTGTATATTAATTGCATATTACTCCTTGTTTGGAAATTGAGCTCAAAATTCGGAAACATTTATATATAGGCTGAAAATCCCCAATTAAAACTAAACTTTCACTGTTTTTTCACGAAACTGAAAATAAAAAAAAGAATTTTATAAAAACAACCTTTTTATTATCACGAAGAAAAGCATTTTATAAAAGAAAAAATGAGGATTAAACTTGAAGATCAAGATATTGCAACTAGTTCAAGCACTAGCAATGGTTTTTCTGATATTAGAGCAAGATATAGTAATGAAAAAAACAACAAGAGTGAAAATATTGAAAAATTTTTTGAGAAATACGTTCCTCAACATGTTTTAATTAAGATGGAAGGTATATAAAGAAACAAAAAAAAACTTTGTAATATTACTTTTTTTATTGTTATGAGAATTATTTAAGGTTTGAAATTTTATTAGAAATTTACAATCAACTTAATGATATTAGCCAAAAGGCGGTCGTCTGTTTAAAAGGTTCAAGATTTTATTTATTTATTTATTTATTTTATTGATCATTAGCACGAATAAATATTAAATAACTTTTTTTTAGAAATTCATGAATTTTCCAAACAAATACCAAAACCTACACTCGTTTTATTAACTTTAATTGGATTGTTATTGTTCTATATTACTTCTATTATTTTAAGCATAATTTATTTACCAGCTACAGATCTAATATGTAAAATTACTCCTTATTCCGATTCAGTCTTTCCATTCTGTAAATTTTCAATTCCCAATTTTACTGATTTAGTTGATGCTCAAGTTGAAACGCAAAGACGACTATTAGAACAAGCAGCAGAACTTGATTCAGAAGGCTCATTGGCTCATGATATTAAGAATGCCGAATTAGCTACAAAAGATTTAATTTTGGTGGTTAAATATTCTGAATTACAATACAGACAACTTTTAATTAAAAAATTGGAAGAGTTCGCCGGTGCAAGTTTTAATACAAATAACGAACTTCAAACCTTACAAGTTAGAGCTCAAACTTCTTTGGACAATACATTAACTTATATTGCGTTTACTTTAAAAGCCATTGGAGAATTTGATGGAAAAGTTGTCAATCCAAGGAAAAGAAGAGATTTGACTAAACTTCATGATAGTCTTATGAAATTGACCGATGAAGACCTTCGAAAACTAATTATTGCTACGGACAAGGCATTAAAATCGTAAGTATTCTTTATCATCCTCACATGAATTATTTTTGTTTAATAAAATATTTTATTTATTCTTAAAAGGCTCAAGAGACTTGATGAATTGCAAAGTTCTATTCATGCTATAACGTCCCAAGAGGAAAACTTGCAGAAAATTAATCAGGAAGAATTACTTTCTAACCTTTGGTCACTTCTTGGTGGGAATAAAGTAGAAAAAAACATCTTCGAAGATAATTTTAATTTACTTAAAATACTTGATACTCAAAGAAAAATTGCTGTTGAAAGAATTGCTTCGATTATGGAATGTCTTGAAAAGTTTCAAAAGCAATTGAACATTTTACGTGAAGAAACTGTAACACGTCTTTTGGTTGGTATTCCTGTGGAAGTTCAATTAACTAATATTAAAAAAGCTTTAATGAGATTACAAACTAGTGAAATTAGTGCTGGTGCAAAAAAATTTAATACTGCAGAGAATACTGCAGAGAATACTGAAAACGATACTGAAAACGATACAGAAGGTACTCCAATTTAGTAATAATTATATAGTTCCGAGTCTATTTTTATCGCAGAACTAATCTGCGGATGCATTATGTAATAATTACTGACAGAATATCCTATAATCGGGAAAATTCATACTTAAAGCGGCTAACAAATGTAAAATAAATAATCATGCCGATCGTTCCGAACATGTTAAATTTTGTCGCACGAATTTTTAACAATAATGAATTAAACAATAAAAAAAAATATAAAAGCCTTATCATATTTACTCATTTACCCATTCACTTATCAACCACATCCAATACATTCAACTCTTTCTTTACCAAAAAAATGATTTCCGAAAGCGATGATGTATGGGCTTCAGATGAAGACACATCCGAATATGATAGAATAATGTCTTTAAAGGAATGGGATCATATGAATAGAAATCTTGGAAATGTACTTATTATTGTACTATAAACAGATATGTGTATATACAAAATAATAATGTAAATCTTTTAATATTATTATTTAGATTGGATATAGAGAAGGAATTATAGAAGGAAAAGATATTACAATTCAAGAAGGATTTAATGATGGATATGTTGAAGGTGTAAATATTGGTATGGAATTTGGTAGATTAAGAGGTTTGTTAAAGTAAGTAAATTAAATAAAAATAAAATTTTTGTAAATAATTTATATTTATTTTATTTTATTTTGTAATTTAGTACATTATTGGAATTTTATGATTCATTAATTAATGAAAATAATAATGATGAATTAAAATTACCAAACCAATCTTCCTTAAATAAATTAAAATCATTAGAAGATGATCTTGCTAATTTAACTGCTGATAAAGTTTTTACACTAGAATATTTTAAAATTAATCAACATGAAAATATAAAAAACCAAAATAATGCGTGTGAAGGTGATTGTAGTTGTCTTTTAGATACAGAAAAAGATAATTGCTGTAACAAGGGTATTATAAGTGAAAGTAATAATGAGAAAATACAGAAAATTAATCTAGAAAAGACTATTAAACCAAAGGAGAATTTAGCTGAAAAGTTGTTAGTAGAATATAAAGAAAAAGTTTACCAGTTATTAGATGAATTTGGATTTGATATGAATTCCACTTAATACTTTGATATACAGAAATTCAAGAACTTTATATCAATCTTGTAACTAAAAAGTAATTACAAGTGTTATCTAGTAAATTTCAATTTGAGAAATACTTTAAAAGTATATTTTTTAACAGTATTGTTATATTGTAAAAACATTTAAGAGATAATATTCTCAGTGCAATAAATAATGATACCTTGAAATATCAAGGCATAATATTAATAAAGAATATATATATGGATATAAATACTTATCCTATGTTAATTTATTATATAATAACGGGCTTATAATAAACGGTGGTAACATACTAAATTCACAAAATTCACATATGGAATATAATAGAAGTGAGCTTTTTTTCTAAATTGAAAACAATTAATGTGCATGCACGTTATTATTATTATCATATTCTACCTTTTTACGATATCTTGTGGTCCCAGCCACGGCCATGACACCATCCCGTATTGAACAAGCGTATAAGTGATTCAATACAACGTGATTTGGCACCGGAAGAACGCTAGTGTCTTCTTTAGATACAATCGAACTATTTAGTATAACTTTTTCTAGATGAGGCGGCAACGTTGGTGGCTGTTCTTCAGCCATACACTCTTGGTGCTCAAAGGGATCATCTGAACCGGAGTCTTTCAATTTATTTTCAGTTACACTAAGAGAATGAGCGTATGCAAGAAGATATCCTGGAATTTCATCGGTATATTCGCCAGGTGGTGTATTCGAAAGAAATCCTATAAAAAGGAATATAATCCATTTATTTATAAGGATGTTTTATTACTTTTTTTTTTAAAAAAGAAAAATTGGTCGGTTCCTTGTACCAGAAGAATCTAAGCTTTCTTTTTCTATAGAATTACAATCATCATCTTCATAAACTTCCAAATAATTTACTAAATTCCCATCTGGATCTGTCGCGGTTGAAAAGTCATTAGAACACTTCCATTCATCATCTACGATAAACTTAAGTTTATGTGTTCCTGGTTCTAAGTCAATAACGGTGGTAAAATCATTCGAGCTGCTCATAAATGAAATGAACTTTTAATAAATACTTTCGCATAACAACCAAATGACTAAAAATTATTGACACGAACCTTTTACTCAATCTTACATTATATTTCCAATCATTAAAAGTGCCGGTAACAAATACGTTATTACCACCTTGACTCCACGTAATGATAGTGGGGATTCCTTTCACTTTTGCATCTACGTAAAACCAGGTTATAATAGGATAGATAAAGAGAAAAAATAAAATGAATTAAAAAAACTGTGTGGAAAATCCAAGCATGTTTTTGTCATGAGTGTCCAAAAGGGATGTCTTATTCTTTCCCAAGGAAAATAAACCTTGTGCGTTAACACTTGTCATTGGTGCTATCCCTCCAATTGAACTGAAATCATGTATAATTTTATTAGTGTTCTTGTAAGACGGTTCTACCGTCACAACAGATGAATGTTGACTATTCAATCTATCCAAAATTTCACTTTCGTTAAAACTTGAAGCCAAACTTCCATCTTGACTGTTTCCATAAAATATATCTTCTATTCCATCGATTTTTTTATACTCTTCATGTGAAAGCAAAGGTGAACCGACGAAAGGAGAATTTGAACCGAAATCATGAAACGAACTCTTGATTGGCTGTCCAGTTGCAACAGGTTTTGTTGGCTCTTCTTGACTTGTTACCGATGATTGTTTTTCAATTTTTACTTGCGATTCGGATGGATTATTGTCATTATTCGTAGACGGCGTATTTCCCATTGATTAATTAAAATTGGCTAAAAAAAAAAAAAAAAAATCTATAAAAAAGAGAGAGAAAATGGAAAAAAAATAATAAATCGAAAATTGAAAGGGTATCAACAAAGAAAAAAAAAGAGCGTAAAAAAAGAGTACAAACTTTATTTTTTGAATTTATGTATAAATTTATGTAGAATTGTTCTCATGTGATTGTTAAATGTCACATGCATGTTTACATTTTTACGCCTCTTTTTGTAGTGACTTATGACAAATTTGGAAATGGTCGTAAATAAAATTTCCTTAACTAAAAAAATTCCCATGGTTCTAAAACTTCTTATCAGATCTAAACTTGAACGTTTAATTTTTTTGTTTCCTTTGAACGGTTTAAAAATGACTTCGAATAACGATGACAATGACACTGTTATGGGTAGCTAGTCTATTATATGTTTCAAAGTTAGTTAGAATTAGTAGAGTTAGAGTAATTTTTTATGAAATTTGATTTATTAGCTTTTTGTTTTGTAATAAATTTAACAGAGCGCGGAAATATCAAATAATAAAGGAATAAATGTGTCTTTTAAAAAAAAAAAAAATAATTTCAAATTATCAAATGTCTTATTATTGTTTATCGTTATTATTTTTTTTGAAAGTGAGCTGTCCGGCGTGTAACCAATATGTCGATATGTCTGAAATTAATGAACATATGGATAATAAATGTACGAAACTTGATAAAAGTGGAACTGAAAATCAAAAATCTTTAAAGAATACATCGTCAAACAAAGCTCCTCCTAAAAAGATATTTATCACGGCAAAGGTAAACATTTTTATAAAAAAAAAAACCCGAGAATGAATTAATAAAAATCATTATTCTTTAGAATGATTTCTTCACTCCTAAAACGGAAGCATCATCAAATCCTTCGCAAAACAATCAATTGCCTTTGTCGGCTAAACGCGAAAAGAGACCTTCAATTTCTTCATCAAGTAGTAATCGACCGAACAAACAAATCAAAACAAAAACTGATACGATGCCATTGGCAGCAAGAGGTAACTTATTTGTTTAAGCAAAGTTGCATTTTATTTTATTGATTTCAAGAATTTTATTAATATTGCCTTTATTTTATTCCAAAGTTCGACCGAATAGTTTTGAAGAGTTCATAGGACAAAGAGAATTAATTGGTAATAATGGATGGTTAAAAGAATTAATCCTGCGTGATAAAGTACCGTGAGTATTATAAAATATCGTTTATTACTCTCAAGAATGTATTTAAAAACTGAACCTTATCTGATTTTAGCTCGATGATAATGTGGGGACCGAGCGGTGTGGGGAAGACCACTCTTGCAAAAGTGAATTTATTTTCTGATTATCTTATTTGCGAAATTTTCTTTAACCGTCTAATATTATCATTTATTCAAAGATCATAGCAAAATTAACGAAATCGATCTGTAAAAAATTTTCTGGAATCACACATGGTAATATTTTCATTGCTATATATTTTTTTCATTTGATCATTACATAACTGACAATTAACAACTTTTTCATGTATTAATTAATAGCTACCGCTGATATAAAGTGCGTTTAAATATATTGGTCACATAGGCTTGAAAAAAAGACAATATAATAAATAAAAGGGTATTATTTCCTTACAAATTAGGAAAGCATTCGATGAGGCGAAAAATGAGGCAGGATTGACAGGACGGCGTACTATCATTTTTCTGGATGAGATGTAATTAATTTTATTTACATATATATGTACTATGTCACAAATTTCCTGTTATTAAGATTTTTGTCTAATTATTTAGACATCGATTTAATAAGGCACAACAGGACTTATTTCGTAAGCTTTATATATAATCATAATTACGTTTGTTATACTTGAATTAAAGTTTATCGTTTCTATTTAGTCCCGTACGTCGAGTCCGGAGGTGTCACACTTATAGGTGCCACTACAGAAAATCCATCCTTCAAGATTAATTCAGCACTTCTCAGTCGATGTAAAGTTTTCGCTTTAAAAAAATTAACAATTGAAGAAGTACAAGAGATTTTAAAAAGAGCATTAGATAAAATTCGAATACAAAATACTCCAAATGTTCAAAGTGAAGAATCAAGTACGACCTTGTCTGAAAACGATAATGATATAAAAGTGGATGAAGATGTGTTAAAATATTTGGCAGTTATGAGCGATGGCGATGCTCGGATCGCGCTTAATGCATTAGAAATTGCTTTGAATGTGAAATCAAAAAAACATATTACCAAGGATGATATCGAACAAGTTATCCAGAAATCTATACTATATGATAAAGATGGGGAGGAACACTATAATATAATTAGTGCATTACATAAAAGTATGCGTGGAAGGTAAATTTTCAAATTTTCATCCTTGAAGTTGACTAGTAAATTTAACTAATTTCGATTATTCAATATAGTGATGCAAATGGTGAGAATTATAGATTTGTCGAGAAAAGTTTGATTTTGCATTAAATAATTTTAAAAATAACATTACATCGAAATTAATTATAAACAGCAAGTTTGTACTGGCTAGGACGAATGCTAACCGGTGGAGAAGATCCTTTATATATAGGTTCGTACGAAAAAGTTTTTATTTAAAGATTTACATCATCTAATTAAATATTAATGCAATTTGATTTTTTGTTATTTTAGCCAGAAGGTTGATTGTATTTGCATCAGAAGATGTCGGTCTTGCTGACAATAGTGCATTACCTTTGGTAAATAAAAAAAATTATCATCAGGAAAAAAAAAAAAAATTATTCTAATACGATATTTGTTATAGGCAATTGCAACATACCAAGCTTGTCAATTTATTGGCATGCCAGAATGTGAAATTAATTTAGCGCACTGTGTAACATATTTAGCAGAGACAAAAAAGAGTGTTAGATCATATAAAGCATATGGTTTGGTAATTATAATCACATTTATTTTATATACGTATTTTAAAGAATAATTAATTCTCACATGCACTCTAGGTTAAGGAAACAATTAAAGAAGAATATAATTATCCTGTACCGCTTCACATGAGAAACGCTCCAACAAAATTAATGAAAGTAAGTAATATAACATTTTTTATAATTCAGACATGTTCATTATCATTTACTTTATTTTATTTTTTTTTATTTTTTAGGATCTTGGATATAGTGCTGGGTATAAATATAATCCAGATTATGAGGGATCTGTATGTCAAGAATATTTACCAAAGGAACTTAAAAGAAAAGAATTTTTGGATGTTTTTAGCCCGGAAAAAGTAGATCACGAAATGAAAAATATAAAAAGTATAAAAAATGAGCCGGAAGAACCAATAATTGAGACTGAGCCACAAATGGAACAAAACGTAAGAACGGAAATTTATGGAGAGATTGATTTTCGTAATCCATTTAGCAGAATACATAATCATGATATTAATGATAATATTTGAGTGAGATTTTAGTTTGTAATATATGTAAATAATTCATATGAGTAAATATAATTTGATTAATAAATAATTGATTTTATTGGATTTTGTAAAACTCAAAAGGAGTGTTCGAATTATTAATAGTTTATTTAATACTAAACTGATATTGTATTATTTACAAAGATTTTATAATAAATATGGTGATAAAAGAATTTACCACGCATTTTTCTCCATACATTATAAATTTAAAAAAAAACAATTCTTTTTAAAAATTTATAAAGAAAAAAAATCCAAATTAATGATATCCCCTATCCGATTATCATCATCATAAACTAATTCTTCAGCTCTCTTGAACTAATCATTTTTATAAGAATTGAATTAAGATTTATTAATTAAATAAGGGTAAATTATTCAATGGTTCATTCCTTGGTGTTCTTTATAAGGATTGGGTTGATTTTTAATTCGCCAATTTTTCAACATGTCACAAATTTGAAAAAAATAACCCATACTATCATCTTATACTGGTAGCTTTGATCCTGTAAACCTATCAACCACCTGTTTTTTTTTTTTTTTAATTTTTTTAATTAATTAACGCTTTAGATTTTTTTTTGACAATTAATAAATAATAATTAAGAATTATAATAATGATTAAAGAAAATGAATTTGAAATCATACATGTGAAATATATGGTGCACTGAGTAACGTTCCAATAACCGGTACTTTTCGTAAGAAACTTATAACCACTGGAAAGAAATCTCTAAAAAAAAAAAAAAATTCTTTCTATTAATAAAAAAAAAAAAAAAAACTAGATATCAAAGAACAAAATAGGATAATAAATAAAATTAATTAAATAACAATACCCAAATAAATTTAAAAATCCAAAAAATTCAACAATTATTCCTGTCTTGGGCCATTTTAAAAAAACCAACAATATTCCACCAAAGAAACAAATAGTTCCCCGAATTTTATTTTTACGAGCAAAAAAAAATACTGTCTTATTAAATCCAATAATTAAAGTTATACCTGAAAGAAATAATATCTAATATAATAATTTTTACGGAGAAAGGAAAAAATTTTAACAAAAACTCTTAAAGGAGAAAAAATTCATTTGTGAAAACAAACCAATCAAAATATTTTATTATATAACATACATTCCCTATGGCTAATAATCCTCCATCAAAGAAAAGCAAAATACCAAGAAACATGAATCCTACGCCGAATGCTGTTAATCCAACACCAATCTCTATATGAAAAGATAATAAAATTGGTTAAATTTTTCAAAAATAAATTCAAAAGAATTTAATTCGAAGCTTCCTTCATTCAAGAATGCCCCACTAAATTCAAATGAAGCCATACTCTGAGTATCTGATAACCACATGTTTTGCAGAGTGTATAGAAAATTAAGTTGTCGAAAATAAAGAAGTTTACGTAGAAATGTAAAAAAAAAAAAAAAAGCTTTTTCTTGAAACAGAAGTTTATCAATTTAAAAGTGTTCGAATTATTGGAAAGTGGAAACGTGTTTATAGCAAATTGGAGGGAATCATTTTGATTATCACTTAATCCAGTATAGTTAAGCGAGAAAGTACAATGTAAACAACGTGGTACTAGCTCGATTTTCTTCGTAAAGTTTTTTCTTTTATTTAACAGAGAGGTATCTAAGGTTGTTTGAAAAAAAAAAGAAGGTATTACGTCACAAAACTTCGTTTATTAAGGTCGAAATATAAATAAATCGGAATTTTAAAATAAAAGTTAAAATCGAAATAATGTATCTCCGAAATTACAATTTACAATAGAACGATAATAAATCTCACTCGGCTAGATCCTGATTTGAGATTCTAATCAATTCCAGAATAAATAATGTATGGTTACCGCATTAATTTGGTACGATACATGAGTTATTAGAAATCATGATCTTATTTGTAATGCAAAAATGATTTGTTCTACGTAGAGCAAAAACGTAATACATTTTATTTATTGGTTTTAAACAATTGATCATGTATTTTACACGTACGCATACGAGATTACAAGGAAAACAAAACTGCCAAAAATATATTTAAATTGTATTTTCCCAAAAATAGAAGGTCATGTTAAAAAGTTACGTTGAAAAATCGTTCAGAAAATTGTAACGTAAAATGAATATAAAATTGGATCAAATTCCTTTTAATTTATTCTCATTGTCCTTTTTTTTTCCTCTCGATTCACAACTTCTTTACTTCACTCTCTCTCATTTAATCCTCTCCTAATTTACCTCATTAATATATCCTCTCTCTCTCTTTTAATATCAAATCCTTAATAATATCAACCAATATGAAAATCAATCTTTTGGTTTTATCATTTTTCTTAATTTGTTCATCAGAACTTATTTTTGGACAAACTACAGATGGAAAATGTGGACCGACAGGAAACAATCAAAGTTGCGGTACTCAATTCTGTTGTTCGCAATTTGGATTTTGCGGCACTTCAACAGACCATTGTGGTACAGGATGTCAAGCATCTTATGGAAAATGTGGAACTGGTACGGTATCCACACCAAGCTCCACACCAAGCTCCTCCTCTACCCTCCCAACTAATGCTCCAACCTCCTCCCCTGTTAAAGCTGTCGATATTACCACATGTAAAGTACCTGGTACCGTAGCCATTACATTTGATGATGGTCCTTCTCAAGTAAGTGTAGTGTCATTAAAAAAAAAAAACCTGACAATTTCTTGAATTAGAATTCATTTGAATTTAAAAAAATTTACTTCTTTTATTAGTTCACACCTCAATTATTGGACAAATTGAAATCAATGGGTGTTAAAGCAACGTTCTTTGTTAATGGAAATAATTTTGGATGTATTTACGATAATGCAAATACATTAATTCGTGCATTTAAAGAAGGACATCAAATAGCCAGTCATACATGGTCACATCCCGATCTTGCAACTCTTACTAAAGGTCAAATTAAATATCAAATGTTAAAACTTAATGAAGCATTCGCAAAAATTCTTGGAGTTATCCCAGTATTTGTGCGTCCACCATTCGGGTCAGGAGTTGATAAGCCCTTGGTCATGAATACATTAGGAGAATTAGGCTTTCAAGTAGTAACTTGGGATACTGATACAAATGATTGGCAAGGCAAATCTACCAGTGAATGCTTAAGTGTTTATAAGAATGCTACTGCACCACCACATTCCCATATTGTTTTAAACCATGACACTATTAAGAATACTGCTACTAACATGGCCCCTCAAGCCTTCCAAATCATGAAAAATAGAAAATTTAAGATTAATACAGTTGCTAGTTGTTTGGGTATTACTGATTCAAAAAAATGGTATAAAACAGTTGGAACCCCACAAAAGAGAGATCAAACTTGGACCTGCACAGATTCTGATAAAGATGGGTCCATAAATTAAAAGGCATTTTCACAAATAATTTAATTTAATATAATTTAAAAATTAATTCGCATATAAAAGATTGTCACGATTTGAATCTTAGAATTGTATTTTATTTTATTTTTTTTTTTTTATTAAATTCTTTAAATCGATCTAATAGTTTTAATAATAATAAATCTAATAAACGTTCAATTGGCACACAAATCTGTTTCTGCTGTATTACAAATATTATGTGATCGAAAATATTGTTTACAATATAAAATCGTTGATTGTGTTTGAGAATACAAAGACTTTTTTTTTTTAGCTACGCTGCTTTCAATACTATTTTTAGTAAATGGTGTTAGATTTAATTTAGATAGTTTCTAAATATGGCTTAAAGCATGGAAAAAAATAATCAGATTGTATATCAATTAAAAAAGTTATCGGAAGAACCAATGCGTTAAATTTTTTTTATGAATGAATTCTGGTATGACTCAAATATTCTTTATTTTCCTGAAACAATCTTTATTTTAAACTCTTTTAGTAATAACTAAAATAACTTTTTTTTTTTGAGTCACAAGTTTGAAATTAATATTTGAATGTTTATAATTTGTGAAATTAAACATTTCATGAAAAACTTTTTATGTTTGTTTAGCAATAAACGCGGTAACACGATAATAATTTTTTTTTATCATTGAAAGAAATTATGGTAGTGCTTTTCCGAATGATTCTTTGTTTGCAAATCATTATAAAAATTGTAAAGAATTTTAAAAAAAAGGTAAAAAAAAAAAAAAATTAGGTTGTTTTCAATTTTTATAATAGATAAAAATTTTATTCACTCCTTAAATTTCTTTAACACTCGCGAAAATAAGTAAATAACTAAAAGATGTCTTATCAATATTACCAGCAAGGATATAATTCACAGCAACAAGGTGGATATGTTCAACAACAGCAATTACAACAACAACAATTACTACTACAACAGCAGCAACAACAACAACAACGACCACCACTACCTCAACAACAACAGCAACAACAACAACAACCGCTTCAACAACAACAATCTCAACAATATAACGGTTATTATGCAATGGAAATGACCACTCAAAATGTTACTAAAGAACAAGTTGGATCTAAACCATCTAAAAACACTCCAAAAGAATGGAATTTCGGTTTATTTGATTGCTTTGCAGATTTGGGACTGTGTAATTATTCATTCATTCACGTTTTTAGCGTCCTTTTTTTTTTTAAAAAAAAAAATAAAATAAAAAAATTAATTATGATTCGTTAATTTATTAGGTCTCAAAACTACATTTTGTCCTTGTATAACTTATGTATGTTCGATGTTGCTCTAAAACATTGTAAATTAAAAATTAAAATATTAAATTAATCCTTATTATTAATAATTTATAGGGGGAGAATAGGGGAAGATTAAATGGAAATCCTAATCCGGATACATGCTCACAAGATGCTTTCATATATTGTTGTGTTCAATATTGCTTCGGTGCAAGTTGTATTCTTGGTGCAATGCATCGTAATGAAATTAGAGCTAAATATAATATAGAAGTAAATATTTCTTTATTAAATGAAAAATTAAATTAGGAGATGTTCTAACAATATTTTTTTTTTTTACTTTTTAGGGAAATGGAATATGTGATTTTTGCACACATTTCTGCTTCGGATGTTGCGCTTTAATACAAGAATCTCGTGAAATCACTGCAAATCCTCTTCCATAAATTATATAATTGTAAAATATACAGGTGGCAGTCAATAAGGGTGCAGAGCTCCTTCACTGCCTCAAATACATAGTAATATATTATATACTTATATAAATATTATCACATATCAGATATATAGCAATTCTCAATTAATCAATTATAAATATGAAATATATAATAGCAGTTCAACATAGGTGCAGAGCCCTTCATTGCCTCAAACGTATATCAGATATATGCAATCTTTTTATTAATCAATACTAAAAAGTTTAAAATATACAAATATACATATTTGCATAGCAACATTAAAGGTGCTTGCCGAAATTAATTTCGTAATTTTGAATTTTGGCCAATCTTAATAGTAAAATAATTTTATCATTTCGTCATGTCAAATTGTCAAAATTATTTCGACATGGCCCAATAGAATTTCGTCAGGCAACTTATATATATACACATATAGTCAATAAAATAAATTGGGTGTACCGTGCATGTTTACGCAATTGGTCGATATAAATTGACCAGGACCAATCAAAATTCACGCAAATTACCTGCATTACTTAAGCTATTACAGAGCATTCGCAATCCCCACATAACGTCAATTTTTGAGTAAAATGGCGATGATTTGTACCATTTCTCATTATATCGACTGTCACGCCATTTTATCTTGCTTGTAAAGATTTCGAATTAGAAGGTCACTTGCAGATGTTTCAAGTCTTCAACAAACAAGTTACAAAATTAGTAATTATCTACAAGAATTTCAATACTATCTTTTAGACCAAATAGAACAGCTTGCATTATAATCATTATTAGATTAAATGCTTAAAAAATTATAATAAAAAAAAAAAAAAAAAAATTTGCCATTTATAAATTTCTTTATTTAAATTATTCATGATAATTGATAATTACATGTGAAATCACGCTGAGATGCAATTCAATACAGGGAGAGTAATTCAGTGATTAACATTATTATGTCTAGGCCTAATTTTAACTTTTAATTCCTCACAATTATTTAACATATTATAATAATTAACTTGAAGTTCCAAATTTTTATCCATCAGAATAACATCATATTTTCTCAAAAACATAACCACCATAGTTTTAAGAATTATCATGGATAAATTTTGAGCAGGACAAGATCTTAACCCTAATCCAAATGTGAATAAAGGATCTTTTCTCATAAAAGGATTTCCAATATAATCTTTCTCATTTAATTCTTTTTCTTCCGCTTTTTTTTCTTCTAAATATAAAAACCTTTCGGGATCAAAATCTTCAGGATTATTCCAATTGGATTCATGATTATGTATAGCGTGCAAATTAATACAAAACATTTGACCATTATCCCATGTATAACCACCGATATTCTCTTTTTCATTCAATATTCTTGAAATTAATGGTTGTACTGAATGTATTCTTAATACTTCTTTAATTACTGCTTCACAATAATATAATTTAGCTAAAATGAAATATGTGAATGTATCGTTTTGATTATTATATAAAGAATCTATTTCTTCGATCATACGATATTTTATTGTTGGATATTTACATATATAATAAACAATATAACAAAATGTATTTGAGATCTAAATGAGATGAAGGAAAGAAATTTTTTGTTAACCGAAGAAAAAAATTTTTTTTGCAGAAAAGAAAAAAAAAAAAAAATTTGAAATGATAATTTACCGTGTCGATACCTTCACTTAAATATTCTTTCATCATAAAAACTATTTCTTCATCTGTTGTCGCACGTCCATCATCATTTTTTAAACCATAATTAATCAAACAAGTTAACATATCAGCTTTTAAATCTTTTTCTTGTGGAGAATTTGAGATTTCCAACCTACGCGTTCGAACGATCGTTAACAATGACTCATGAAACCACCAGTAATCATCAAAATATTTCCTATAATACAACTTATAAACTGAAAATGAATGAATTTTGAATTAGAAAAAAATATATATATAAATATATTTTTTCGTTGTTAAATTATATATATATAAATATATTACCTATAAAGAATTTTTTGAAAAATTGAGGTAGACCAATTAACTTAAAATTAAATTGATTTAATAACCATAAACTATTTTTAAATCTACTAATAAATAAATTATTTTTGTCTAAAATGGGTTCAATTCCTTTCAATTTATTTTCTTCATCATCTTTCATAATTTGATTAAAATAATTTGCCATTGAAAATGATTTCTCCCTTGTAATTGATTGTAAAAATATATCCAAAGTAAAACAATTTATCCATTTTGATATATCAATAATCTTATCATCATGTCTCATAATATTATTGTTGATATTATTATTATTCTTTTTTGTTGAACTGGTACTTGAACCAATTTGAAGATTTGATTTTACTGAATCTGATTTAACTGGTTCTATATCATTCCAATAATTTTCTAATTCTTTAAATTGTTCTTGTAATTCAATTACGATTTCTTTTAAAAATTTAGGTAACGTAACACTTTTCAGCAGAACATTCTTGTTAAATTTCCATGAACTATATTCATGATTAAAATAAATTCCCATTTCATTCATTTTTAATTCTTTAATTTCATTCTTATTTCTTAAATAAAAATAATTATATTCCAATTTTTCATTATTATCATTAATGATATTATTATTACCACATAAAAATTTTTCCGCTAAATCAATCTTATTGATCCAAATGACCCTTTCGTTAAAAGAATAAGTTTCAAATATATCCCCATAACTAGAAAATAATTCTTGAATGAATTTATTTGAAATTTCTTTATCATCCTTTAAAAATCCAAATTGATATAAATTACCAATAAAAGGTAAAGGTAATGGTCCAGGTAAAGGATTTTTTCTTTTAGAATATTTATAATAATAATAAATTGTGTAAATGATTAAAGAAAAACATGTAATCAAACACATATCGGAAACGCTCTTTTTCTTTTTCCTTTTAAGAAAAAAAGAAAATAAATAAGAAAAGAAAGTACTTTTATCTTTAAAAAAAGAAAAATTCATTTTCAAAGGAATAAAAAAGGACTATTTAAATAATTAAAAAAAAAAAATCTTGCATGTGAAAGATGTTAAAATGTTAAATTATCAAATACAAAGTCCTTTTTATTAGGTTAGTATAGTTCGTAACACTAGGAAATCATACATTCATGCATTAACAAACTGCAAATCTCATTGATCGGCATAAGAAATAAAATGAGTTTAACTTTCATTGTTCCGTGAACTCCGCGTATATAATATGCGTACTCAATTTTTTGGAAGTTTTCAATAATCATTTAAGAGTAACTTTATATGTATATTCTTTTAAATAATCAATTTACTTTGAAAAGAATCAATTCCGACAAAAAATTCTTTGGTAACGCCTAATTGCTTAATTCATATTTGACTTTGAAATTTCTTTTTACAGTATAATAGTTTTATCCTTATTCCCGTTATGTCTCATTGAATCCACTACAAAATCAGAAAAAATCTACATTCTTAAAAACAAAATAAGGAACGACCTTTTTATAGGGCTATTGGGACATATTTGAGGCATAGTATGGGTTGTGTGGCTGTATAGGTCAAACTCACTTTTAACCTTAATTTCTTAGCCCTAGTTTTAATTAGAAGTTACCCCCTGTAGCAAATGATGTACCGAATCCCCTGATCGACACAATGATAGACTTGTTAATAACATGGATCGCACGTGTAAGTTGTTATTGTAAGAAAATCTAAATTCATTTCATTTATGATTTCCCAATTTTATTTACTATAAAGAATGAATACTTGAATTTTAACATCAATGCGTCGGTTGGCCAATCAGCATTCGGCTTTATATTACATTTTAAAAGATGTCCCGATTCAAGGTTGATTGATGTCGACGCAATCTTTAAAAATGGAATTTTTACAAAGTATATTGTACATAGAATCATATTCTTAAATGAATTTATTATTTAAATCTTTTGTTTTCTACTTTGAATCTAATACAGTAATATTAAGAAAATGTTCAATTATCAACTTTTGATTGAAAGAAAACTAATTACTTTTATATTCTAATTATTAAAAAAAAAAATTACTATTAATTTGTTAAAATCTATTGATAAATATATATATATTAATATATATATCAAATTTACTAAAAACCAAACTATTGTGGCCCTACCCAATGTTCATGTAATCTTAAAACATAATCTGAAAAGGTACTTTCAGGTGTACCAATAAATTTATTACCCCTAGCAGCTACAATCCCATCAACAAAAGGAACAAAATATCTATATAATAAAGCGCCATCTCTTGGATTTTTTACTTTCTTTAATGGTTCTAAATATTTTTCAAAATTTGAAAATAACATAAATACACAAGGAAATTCTCTAAGAAATTTCTTTAACCTATGATCATTACGTGGTTTATCACTTGCAAGATAAATTATTGGAAAATTACGTTGTTCAGGAGAAATTGATCGTAAACATTTTTCTGATTCTATCATAGTATTTGTTGGAATTAAATAATTTGAATCTGAAACTTCAATTTCTTCCAATTTATTATAAGATGATGGTATATCTCCGATTTCATTTAATAATGATTTTGTGATACTATCAACATTTTCTTCAGCTTTTTGTCCAAATTTTTTATCAAATCCCATATCACCTAATCTTAAATGTACACCAATAAATGAACCTAATCCACCTAATTGTTCAGATATTTTATCTCCAATATCAAGTAAAACGGGATGATTAATTATCATATTCTCCCTAACAGATTTAAGAAATTCAATATTTTTTTTAAATCTTAAATTAAATCTATTTAAATGATAAATTGAACCAAAATGAATAAGTTTTTCTTTACGTCTTTGTAAAGAACATAAATGAATTAAATGATCAAATTGATCATCTGATACTTTAGTAATATTTTCATCATCATAAAATTGAAAATCATATCTCGTTTCTTCAGCCAAAGTAAAAACTTGATTTTCCGGATTCGTAATATTTAAAAATGAATAAAGTTCATTTACATTAAAATTTTGATCTCCTCGATGAATATAACGAATATTTTTTTTTATAAATTTAAAATCCATTAATTCTTCCCAATCTAATTGTGTAAACATACATCTATTATCTTCAACACCTTTCCTTTTACAAGTAATCACATTATTAGTCATATTACCGGTTATCATTTTATATAATATATTATATGGACGATGTGGAATAATAGATTTCTTAGTAAAAATAACTGGTGGCATAATTAATGTGCGATTTAATACCCAAGATAAAAAAACTGCATTTTCAAGCATATTTCTTTGATTATGAAATCCACTATGTGGTAAATATGTCATATATCTTTCTTCATTAGATTCTGTTCCAAAACATGAATGAGAATTCGATGTTGTTGATGTTTCGTCAATATATGAAACATATGTTTTTTTCTTATCCGTTATTTCGTTATCGATTTGTGTAAAACTTGTTATTATATATGAAATTGCAAGATAGATTGCAAAAAATGTAATAACAAAGAAAAACCATCTATGATTAATTATTGAAAGACTTGAAGAAGACAACATTTTGGAAAGAAGAATAAAGATTGGGAAAGAATTTTTTTTTTTTATTTTTCTTTTTCTTTAATACATTTAAGAGCTTGATACTAAAAATTGGTGTAACTTTAATTAGTAAAATGTCGTTTTTCACGATCTATAAGATTACCCGATTTTGACCTAGATGACAAAATCATATGGAAATCGGGGGCGAAGAATTGATATATTGATATAACGTGTTTATATTTATAACAAAATCAGGCGATATTTGAAATTAAAATCCGATGATTAGAAATTAAATTGTACATCAATTCTAAGTTAAGTAACTTGCACAAAACTTGAGACAGTAGATGACAATGCATTACCCAAATAAATTTCATGCATACTCCCTCAGATGTGTTTTACAAATATGACTGAATACCAAAATTACTATTATAGTTAATCTTTTATTTATAATTATCCAATTATCTCTTTAAGAATTTATTAATGTTTTTGAGATCTATGTTGCACTAACCATTATGTTTTTACGATTATTAACGATTTTTCTTAACTGTTAAAACTTAAATGTAATTAATTATCTTTTAAATTTTTTATAAACTTTTTTGGATATTATACCCCGTTGTATACAATTAAATATGTGTTTATTGCGAGGAAATACAAGCGGCAGAGGCAAACACAATTTACCAATGAAAGATAAAAATAATTATATATAGAAATTCTCTGGAATGTAACTTGCTTCATTGAAAGCGTCATCGCTTATTTCACTTATCATATCAAATTTTTTGTATTGTAGTAAGCATTGTGAATATTTTTCCAACGTCACCAGAGTCATTCCTTCGCGTTTCATTTTTTTTTAAGTAATCTGGATCGAATTCACGCACGATCTGTTACGTGCGTTATTGCAGTGTATGTCACGCCCAGTTCTATTATTTTATTTGAATAAAGAGAAAAATTATATGCATATAACAATTCATACACCTTTAAAGATTTATTTTTGTGTTCTTACATAAGAGAATCCATTTGCGAAGTATCAGATACAGAAATTATCTTTCATTTTTGATAATTATCGTATATTCTGCACCAACATCAACAGTAAAGGAAATATTATAAATATTTCTAGGTTCTAACGACCCTAATTCTCATTTAATAACGCTTGTGTATTTTCTATAACTTCAAGCTTACAAAAAGAACTCCACCAAACTCGTAATAACCTTTATTTAAATTTATGACCTTTGTTTTTTGAAATGAGTTTTAGTATGATTAATTCTTTTATTCAAGACGTGATATTTAGAGAGTTAAATCTGTATTAAAATCTGTTTCCACATCTTCCTTATTTTCAATTTATAAATGAACTTACTTTCTGAAAGATTAATATTTCGCTAGTTTCATCAATCACAGTATGTCGCAACATTGATCATCTTGATTTCTTTACAAGAAGGAAACAGTACTTTTTTTCACTTTAAAATGTGTCAATTTACATATCATTATTTCCTTAATACTACATATCCTTTATAATAACATCACAGTTCCATTTTTATAATTCAGAGATTCTGCATGTCTTCCTTCACTCCTCCACTTTATAAATGCAAGTGTATAACTCAAATCCGCGAATTATTAATTAACTAGTTTCATTTTATCGAATTAATAAAGTTTAACACCCTTATGAAAGAGTACCCGCATATCAACGTTACTGTTAATCCCACTAATAATAACACTCTTATTAAGAGGATTTAATAAAATTTAAAAAAATTAAACGAAAATTATAAAACGCTCCGGTAAACATCTATATTAATGTGATATTACAATGTGAAGATAAGCCTTTTTTTTTTTATGCGAGCCAATTTCAACCATAAAATGACCTTAGTATTATTATAAAATATTAAGTTAACTCAACAAAACAAATATATGAGTAGTTTTATACTTGTTAAGCAACTTCAAAAAGTAGTTTACTTTAATTAAAGTTCAAAAATCTTACTCTAAATCTTTGTACAAAAAAAAATACAAAAAAAAATGAATAAAAGTAATTCCTAATAAATGCATAAATCTGATCTAATAGTTTTTAAGGCAGATCAATATATAAATAAAACTTCATTTTATAGATGCTACAGATGAGCAGTTCACAAAAAATATACTGTAATACAAATTATAATAAAACAGTAATCACTAGCCTGATATAGGTAAATACAAATACTTTATTAGTGCTTTACAATACTGTATTAGTGCTTTAAAATACTGTATATAAAAAAAGTACTGAATGTGAGATTATGATCACTGTTACCATCATGGAATTTTGCTATTACATGATCATGATATCTTTTGGCTAATTTTTAACTATTATTTCTCTTTAACCTCAGACATAATGTATTTAATATTATCCTTACTTAAATTTGAAATAGAATTTGCTATAAATGATTTAACTCATTTTATATATATCATCTGTTGAATTTTATCATTACTAAAACAGAAAAAGAGATCATAAACTTTTCTGTTCTTACTGCTTTTTTTTAGAGCGTATTTTTTTTAACTTCTTTGGGATCTGATCCTTAATCTCAGCATAAACCATCTTCTGGGCCTCATGATTCTTATTCATTTTTATATGGTGGGTAAGGCGCTTTTTTAGTTATTTTCTGAAGTTATAATAAACTAATATCACTTCATGATATACAGTTTTACTTCGCTCCTTAACATTGAAAATTTTTAAATATGTTAAAAAAGTTTGGGCACCTTTAATTTCTTGTGCAGATTCTTTTTGAAGACCTTAATTTTAGAGATTCAAGTGGTATTAGAAGTTAACTTCTGAATAAGCCTTTTAATACGATAGAGTCATTTTCTTTAATCCGTTTATTGGATTTTTTGCCAAAGGATTGTATATTTGTATTAGATCACTTTTTATTCTTGCTATTAGAGAAACTTTGAATTTTAGGTTGACTTGATTTTTCCTCCTTATCATTTCTATCTTTATCCATATTTATATCCTTATTCACATTCATATTATCATTATCCACATTTACATCTATTTTATTAGATAGGATATAGTTTGCATGAATTATTAATACAGGCATAGTACATGATATATTTATTTACAGGTTAAGTACACAAGAGGTTTTGGAGGTTTTTAAGATTAAAGGAAAAAATGAATAGAGCTTATGGGTAAAAGTCATAAAGAAAAGTCTTCAGAATATTTGGCTTATCTTAAATAATTTTTGGCTTGTTAAAATCCTATATTCTCAATTCTTTCTATTTGTAAGATTGGTGAAGATAAAATAAATCTTTTATTTATCCTGTTGGATAAAGCTGAAATTGGTGACTCTTTATTAGTATTAGGAAATGGTTCTATAATATCAACATCTTTTTCACTATTAGGAAATGAACATGTATTTGACATGGTGAGTAGAAGCTTTTTTTAATATATATTCTGTGAAAGACATGCTTGCAACTAAGAATAAAAATTGCCTTTAAAAGACGTGTTAAAATTCTATTATTACATTTAGAACATTAGTTTAGTTCTGAAATTTTTTTTTCACTGACAATATCATTCTCAAGATTTTTTAAGATATTATAAGCTAATTTTATATGGTTATCAAAAGGCAGATTGACAGATTCTGAAGTTTTACCTTTTTTCCTCAATGTTCTACTTGGTTTCAAAGTCGACATATTGGATAATGACTTTTCTAATATCTCTTATCAACACATCTGTTTTTATAGCACAAGATAAATATTCCAAAAAAAGTATTCTTTAGATCATCATTAACAATTATGCACTACATTTCATCATTACGTTAATCTGATCATTTTCCTGTAAATCAATAAAAAATAACAAAGAATTAGCATATACATTTTCAAATCTCATATGCGAAATAAGGATTGTTAGAAAAAATATTCATATCCAAATATTTGATATGATAATAGACATGACATGCAAAAATAAATGCAAATCAAATTGAAAAAAAATCATGCGAATATACAGTATATACAATTTATACGTCATACAGCCTTATTCTTCAGCAAGAATTTTACCAATATATTTCAGGTGATCAATCTTACATGACGAAATTTTGTCTCTGCCTTTTATAGATAGATAATATTTAAGCCTAAACAAAGATTTTTATAAATTATTTTTTTAGAAAATACTTTTTATATATTATATTGGTATTATTAATTAACTTGATTTTACCAAGTCTGGCCAGATCTTGTGATCTATAGATGGTTTTCTAAGATTAAACTTTTATGCTAATTAACAATACTATACTATATGAAAGTTGAAATCATTCAAAAAATTACGTGAATTTTTTATTAATATATTGCAAAAATAAATACAAGCCAGAATGTAGCTTATAATATATAATAAAATTTCTTTTAAAAGACTGCAGTTATACAGTATAGCATAATTATAAATTTTATTATTTTCATGTGTGTAATATATAATTATATGTTTTAATAAATGTTAAAAAATCGAAAAATAAATACAATAAAGTACTAGTCACTACATCAGGAAATTTTATAGGGCGAAAAATTGCGTAAGTTTACGATTTTGTAAGTTTACGAAAGTTTATGGCATAATATTTCGAAAAATTTCGAAATATTACATAAGTTTACAATTTCGTAAGATTTATGTGATATTACGGTCAAAATATTACGCAAGTTTTCAATATCGTAAGATTTACGCAATATTACGGTCAAAATATTCTGCAAATTTACGAAACTGTAAACCTGCGTAATATTACGGTTGAAATATTTCGAAAATTTACGAGACTGTAAACCTGCGTAATATTACGGTTAAAATATTTCGAAAATTTACGAGACTGTAAACCTGCGTAATATTACGGTTGAAATATTTCGAAAATTTACGAGACTGTAAACCTGCGTAATATTACGGTTAAAATATTTCGAAAATTTACGAGACTGTAAACCTGCGTAATATTACGGTTAAAATATTTCGAAAATTTACGAGACTGTAAACCTGCGTAATATTACGGTTGAAATATTTCGAAAATTTACGAGACTGTAAACCTGCGTAATATTACGGTTGAAATATTTCGAAAATTTACGAGACTGTAAACCTGCGTAATATTACGGTTAAAATATTTCGAAAATTTACGAGACTGTAAACCTGCGTAATATTACGGTTAAAATATTTCGAAAATTTAATATTACTATTCGATCGTTAAAGCTGCGTATGCAGTAGAACGTATACAAGGGGCATGTGATACTATTGAATAATCAAAAATAATATAAACACCTTTTCTTTTATATAAACACCTTTTTTTTTAAGTTTGGGAAAACAAATTTATTTTTATTTACGAATTTTTTATTATTTACAATTTTTATGTTAAAATTAAAGTAAATTCTAATTTTTATTATAACTTAATAAAAAAATACACATTTGATACTTGTTCGCTACTATTTTATAAAATAGTACCCAGGCTGTACGGCGTGGACGTCAGTATCAGTCACAGCCCAAAAAAAACGTGAGTCTCCAGCCGATATTTGGTACGGACTGGGCCTAGCTACTCACTTAATAAATAATAAAAAAATAAAAATAATTATCTTCTACGATACGTAGGTAAGTTTCTCCTTCTCCTACGATCGTCACGCGTGACTAAAATTGATCAAATTTATCAAATTTAAAACATGAACGTAAATATTAATTATAAATTTTATTATAGTATAATTACCCGGCCTCTCCCAAAATCTCGTTCTAAATTCGCGATAATATCTTTGGCCGGTACGCGTCCACAGCCGCCGCCCAGGGTTACCATTACGATAAAGGACATAGTTCTAAATATCAAAATCAGTTGAATATTCGATAAATACATTTAATTTATATGAATGTAATTTTATTTATTTACTTACATGGTAATCCCTGACGAGGTTCCTCCACTTTTGGCTGCACTGTTGCCCAGAAACCCTCGTTCGAAATATTCTATTTATTCTGATTCAATTAAATGGATTGGTTAATTTGAATTTAAATTCTTTCTTAAAGAAATTATAGATATTAGTCATATGAACCTATTGGCAACAGAGTCCCAAAAATCATAGCGGCTTCTACCATTAATATTGTGGTAGGCGCGGTTTCTGTCTCGGCGTATGTCAACAAGTTCGTCCATCATAGCCCAGTTCCAATGGACGTTATAGTGGGAACGACGTGAACGTGTGTGGCGAGGCATTATTAGTTTAGATTTGATTTTTATAATTTGATTTTGGGATGAGTAAAAATTTGAAAGAAAGTCGTAAAATGTCACTTTAAATAAAATTTGAACAATACCTCTTTGGTTTGATTTTATTTCTCGTTTCAATTAAATTTAATTTATTACACTTTTCATCATTAAACATATTAATTAAATCATGTACATGTTTAATTGTTTTAAATATAAATATCAATATATCATATTTAAAAATAAAACAATTTATTATTAGCACATTCTATTGAATTTTAAATATTTCGCATACATTTCTTAAAAAAATTAATTTTTTTTAATCAATTTAATTAAAAATAATTAAATATTTTGCGTACATTTCTTAAAAAAATCATAAAAAAAATCTTGTACATCGTACATACAATTACTAAATATCATCCCCTTGTGATAAATAAAAAATTACGCAACACAAATTCAACACAAATTCAACACAAATTTAACAAATTTAACGAAATTTGGCCAAAATTAATAATTTTTTACCAGAATTATCAACACAAATTGAACACAAATTTCAGTCACGATTTATTTATGTCACACCCGCGTTGTTAATAATTAAATAAATAAATCTGCATTTTATTTATGATATGCAAAACGTGACCATAAATTCTTTTAAGGATATAATTTTATTAAAATAAATCAAAACTCCTATATCAAGTGACTAAAAAATATATTTATTTACGAAATATTCATTTTGTTTATCAAATCGGGGTACTATGTGAACGACACCATGTATAGACTCTATAGCTACAAAGTTATATAATTCTATCAATTTTAAGTGAGGACATCCATATAAATATGGGTTCCTTTTAGATTTAAAATCGTACCATTGAATTAATGCGAGATTTAGCGGTGGGTCTGTTAATACTTCTGCTAACAATAAGGCCTATAAATAATAAATATTTATTAATACTTTTATAATAAATTATTACATAAATTGGAAAAATACCTGTCCATAACAAAGTCCTTTGTCTGATATATAATCATTTGATTCTTCAGAATCCATTGAAATAGCTATGTCGCTAAACCATACTTTATTATGATACCTGTTTGTGGCACGCATTATGGCACCATTTTCCAGTGTTACCGATCCGTATATGTTTATTCGGGTTTCACCAATAATTGTGAAACCATCAAGTAAATCTAGATATGAATCCAGACAACTTATAAATCTAGCAAAACCAGTCTGCATTTTATTGTCTACGGAATCTTTTTTTTCATTAAAAAATGTATTTGCATCTTGTAAAGAGAATTCAAAGAGTCTTGCAGAAAATTTACAAGTGCGAGGTGTTTTTGCCGGATTCACTGAATGTTGAGACATTCTAATAGATATTGCTTGACGTTTTATCTATTAATTTAATTTCCATCTTAATATAATAAATATATACAATAAATAAAATTTTCAAATACTTACAGTTCGTAAAAGCTGAGGTTCGACATCTTTTTTATTGCTAATTCGGTAGGGTATTTTAACGAAATATTTGTGAAGACTTTCGTAAGTTTCTGTAGTATAGCCATTTATTGCGCCATAAGATCGTATTGAGTCAATAATATGATAAACCCATGAATGCAATTTAGGTAACTTCAAATTGGAAGGAGAAACAAATTTAAAAGCCTTGACAAACATCCGGGCCCATCTATGTATTGCATCCTAAAATTTAAATGTTAATTTAATTTATTTAATTTAAATTTTCAATTTTACTAAAATTTTAATACATACATTAAATTTCTCCAAGTCACTTTCACTAAATTCTTCATATCTACTTAAAATATACATTTCATTCCAATATTCGTACAATTTCGTAAGATCATCATTATTTACAAAATTATCTACTTCGTTATTATTTTCATCATATAAATTATCAATAACAAATATCATGACTTTCATCAAACTTCGATATTCACTAGCAGTTAATCTTGCAATTGACTGCAGTCCATTGGAAAAAATTTTAATGCCGGGAAAACGTGGAATTGCTGCTAGACGGCGATCTACTTCTTCAACTAATTTATTACCATTAACATGTTGCGATTTTAAGATATCGCACGTGAAGATAATTTGATAACGAAATAATCCTAAATCTAAATGATGCATTCTGTCAGGAACGGTAGCCAAGTAGATATTTATATTCCTTGATAATATAAATATTTATAATTAATATATATATATGTTATTATAATTATTTCTACTTTTGCATACTTACGGTAAATCCCAAAAAAATTATGTACAGATTCTATGCAAACAGATCTTTGTGTATCATTTTCAAAATTTTTACGCATTTCATCATGAGTTCTTAGTATTACATCGTTAACCGATAAGTCTATATTTGCAAGATTTTCCCTTTTAACTAAACAGGAGTGACATGGAAGGTTTGAATTGGAGGATTTATAAACTAAACAAAAACTTGCAGCCTCCGGCCAATCTGCAATAATAGTTGAAACTCTAGGATAAAACCAGGTATTTTCATTATTTATAAAAAGGTCTATACCATCTTTTAATAAAATAATTGGTTCTAGTAAATGACGTAAAGATTTATGAAAGGTATCACGAACCAGATCTTTATTTGCAGCTTCTAAAATTGGTAAATATCCCAAAAGTTGCTTTGCATCCTGTTTATTACGACGCCATATTGGGATATTACCTAATGTAATATATATTGGATGCAATTGACTTTTTCCTAATGTATCTGTAGTTGTTGCATCTGAATATAAAATAATTGATAATAATTTGGAACCAGTAGGTAAGGATTCTTGCGTAGTTT
The DNA here is from genome assembly GCA_015698045.1 of Rhizophagus clarus. Classification (NCBI taxonomy): domain Eukaryota; kingdom Fungi; phylum Glomeromycota; class Glomeromycetes; order Glomerales; family Glomeraceae; genus Rhizophagus; species Rhizophagus clarus. Next base: position 1,634,121 of record BLAL01000058.1, on the reverse strand, counting down.
TCCACCATTTTCCAGTGTTTTGTTCACTGTAAATACTTTCTCTATTATACTATAAAATAATATAAATAAATTAAAATAAATATTATTTAGATTATTGAATTAACTAATATTTACTATTTACCTCATAGTTTTCGTAAGATAGCGCAAAATTTTGTGTTATGTCAGGAACAGTTAAGATATTTTTGATGCACTGTATTAAGTTTTGATAATAAAGAAAATAATCTTTATCCTCATGTTTTGTTATAAGAACTTTACTAAATTCTAAATTAGAAAACTTCATATTATTCATAAATGCTCGTCCCTGTTCGATATTTTTTGGTAATGGTGATTCTGTAAGATTTGAATGTTTATTAAAAAAACGTATTATTTCATTACCACCTTTATTGTTTATTTTATATTTCGTTACTAATAACATTAGATCTTTATAAGCATCATTAGGAAATTCTGTGCAAGTTTTGGTATTGAGATTTTTGGGTTCTTCAAAAATTTCAGGCTCTTCAGATGAATCTAATATATTTTCAAAGTTACTATCTTCAAGGCTCATCTCTGATATTGCACTTCCAATACTGTCAAATGACATATTTTGTACATCATTATCATCATCCACCTAAAATTATAAACCAAATGAGTTAGTATAATTTGAGCTTTTTCTTGAGAGCTTTAAAAAGAATAATCTGAAATAACATAATTACCTCAACTTTATCATTTTCATATTCACTACTTAGATTACTTCTTGTATCCATTTCACTGCTATATTTTTCACTATCATTATTATCATCATCTTCTTCTACTTCTACTTCTACATTTTTTAAGCATTTTTGGGCGTGTTGAGTATATGCAAAGCGTTGACTGAATATTCGCATACAAAGGGGGCATTTGAAACTCATGTTGCTAAATTAACGCGTCAAATTTGATGAAAAGTATCAATTCACTATTCAATTTATATGAGATTTTGTGTGCTAATAAAATTATATTTCATTGTAAAAATTTATGAATTAATTGAATGGATTACAATTGATTGAGTTATTTGAATAGATACGACTACGCAAATTTACGCATTAATGAATGGAACTGGCTGTAAGAATCTGGTGGCTAATATCGCGGAATCATTCGCAAATTTACGCATTATAGCAAAATTTAAAATATGCGAAACACTCAGCAATTTTGCTGCCAGGAACTTGCCGAGTTCGTGGGCTGGCAAATCTAAAAATAAATGTAACAAGTCTATGATGTAACATATAAATATTGTTTATTATTTTGTTTACTATTTCAACTTGCCGGCAACCTGTCAACCCGCGAACCTGACAGCAAAAGTGCTGAATGTTTCGCATATTTTGAATTTGCTGTAACGGGCTGTAAGAATCCGGATGGCTAATACGGCTTATTCAATCGGCTAATCATCTGATAATCAGCCGCAAATTTATTGGCTTAACACATTTTACAATAATGGACGGATGATCAGCCACAAATTTATGCGATAATCAGTTATAAGCGTTCAAGATCACTATCAATCTGATTAGCCAAATGAGTTCACTGGCTGCAACTTTTTTTTTGCCATGCATACAAAGCCCCAACATGTGTAACATCTTATTTTTTTATAAATGGGTGTTGATTAATACTTCGATTGTACTATATGCTTTTACGAGAGTTTTTTTAAAAATTCTCTCATGAAAGTGTTACAATTTTTTTTTCGTAATATCACGATGCAAAATTTTTGCATTAGTTCATTCATTTTTCGTAATATTTCGCATTAGTTTATCCATTTTTCGCAATATTTCGCAAGTTTTTTTTCTTTTTTAGTATAGAATGGCGGAAATGACGTTATGACAGCTTGCCTCCTTTTTCTGAACATCTGGTTCATGTATTTCCCCTTTTTCGTATTTTTAGTTCCTCATTTTCAAATTTCTGGTTCATGTCTTTCCCTTTTTTCTCATATTTTTCTCCTTTCGTATTTCTAGTTCCTCTTCAAATTTCTAGTAATATCTTTTTCTCCTTTTCGAGTTTAGTTCATATCTCCTCCCTCACATATTATCCCGATGGCTACAAAACGTGGTGAAAAACGAAATATTGATGATAATGAAAGAATCTCAAGACGTAATACTGAGAAGAGTAGTGAAGCCGAGAAACGAATAAGATTATCAGACGATAACGTTGAAGGTATATATGACATGATATGTATCATATTTTTTATAAGAAATTATATAATATATAGTAAATTATATTTTATTGTTAAAGTTAATAAAAAATCAATAGAGAAACTATTAAGAACCAATTCGCAGATAATTTCTAAGCTTGAAGTTCTTATCACCGGACAAAAAAATCTCGAAACCCGTCTCTCGGGCATAGAAAAAAAGCTCAACGATGATAACAAAAATAATAATACAATAGATCCGGAGTATATAAAGGTAATAAAGATGAATATTATTTAATGTAAACCTGAAATGCTAACCTCGTTTGATTAGGAGTTCGTTAAGAAGGTGTCGAAAATTTTATTTGAAAATTTTATTTATCCTTCGCAAGACGAGTACAGACTCGCTACCGAAAAATATTTAAAAGACGAAAACCCGGAATTTATACGCCAGTTCAAAAAAAATCAATGGATTATTTTTTTCGAAAAAAAAATTGCCCCGACTGTAAGTTAAAGCAATTATGAATTTTATTAAATTTCATACTAATATTTTTTTTTAATAGTTAGTACAACAACATAGAAGCATACGAGGGACGTTCACGTCTAGAGTCAAAGATGTTATGTATTCTGTTTTTGAAGCGACTGGGCATAAATTACCGTCTATTAACACTCAGGTTAGTCCGTCAAAGATTCAGGAATGGAAGAGTAAGCCGGAGGTGAAAAGATGTTACAACAACCTATTTAAAAAGGTTAAAGATGGGCAACCTACGACATATATGTCGCTGATAATCGATAAGTTGCGAAAAGAAAATAAAAATCCCTCAAAAACCCAAATAGCTTATGCGATTAGCATATGTGAAACGTACTTAAATCCTAATAATCAAAACATTCAAATGAGCGAAAGTATAATGAAGTCGAAGATAATCAACAACTTAGTAAGTTTTTAATTTACAATTTGCAAAATGTGAATTATTTGAATTACAGTTTATTTATTTATTTATTTATTTTTAGCAAAAGTTGGAAAATAGGGATAAATTTACACATTCGGACGACGATTCTCATGATGGTAATGATGTAGATAATGGTGGTGATGGAGCAGCTGACGATGGAGCAGGTGCGGCTGACGATGGTGCGACTAACGATGGTAGGCCTAACGATAGTGCGGCTAACGATAGTGCGGCCAACAATGGTGCGGCTAACGATAGCATAGCTGACGATGATATACTTTCTAGTGACTCTTATAACACGGAGGAGGAAGGTCGGTATGTAAATAGTTTATTAGAGAATTATGGGTTGCATAGGAAATAAATATTATTTTTTATATATATCACACGTAATAGCATTTTTTTTACCATAATAATATAGTTTTAATAAATAAAATGGTTATTAATTCTTAACAATACGGGTGTGACATAAATAAATCGTAGCTGAAATTTGTGTTCAATTTGTGTTCAATTTGTGTTGATAATTCTGGTAAAAAATTTGTTAATTTTGGCCAAATTTCGTTAAATTTGTTGAATTTGTGTTGAATTTGTGTTGATAATTTTTAATTTATCACGAGGGGATGATATTTAGTAATTGTGCATATACAATTTCTGTAACGATGTACATGATTTTTTAAAATGCGGATTTCCGTAATTTTACGATATCGTATTTTCTGGCCAATCAAAATTAGGTTGATCCTTGCATGTGATTTAATCATTTAATCATGCACGCGTTTTTTGTCTTATTTATTTTTGTCTCTTATTTCTTTATTCTTTTGTTCAATATTTTTAATTTTTTTGTCTCTTCTTTCTATTATTTCTTTAATTATATACAATATATTTACATATATTTCATAATTTATTGCTTTGCAGGTATAGAAATATTTGTTTATTAATACTAATTATTTTCGTTTTTTTTTACCTCTTTGTTACTTTGTATCGTAATACTAACAATAATATCCATGTTTCCTTTATTCCTTTTTACTTGTACTTTAATACTAACGATACTAACAATACTAACAACATGTTTATTTTTTCCTTTCTCTTTATTTCTTTATTCTCTTTGCAGGTATAGAAATATTTATTTATTAATACTAATTATTTTAATATTAACGCGTTTTTTTTTACCTCTTTGTTACTTTGTATCGTAATACTAACAATAATATCCATGTTTCCTTTATTCCTTTTTACTTGTACTTTAATACTAACGATACTAACAATACTAACAACATGTTTTTTTTTCCTTTCTCTTTATTTCTTTATTCTTTTGTTCAATTACTTTGCAGGTATAGAAATATTTATTTATTAATACTAATTATTTTAATATTAACGCGTTTTTTTTTACCTCTTTGTTACTTTATGTCGTAATACTAACAATACTATCTACGTTTCCTTTATTCCTTTTTACTTGTACTTTAATACTAACGATAATATCCATGTTTCTTTTACTCCTTTTACTGTTTCTTTAACTCTTTTTACCTTAATACTAACAATACTAACAATATTTCTTTTATCTTTATATCTAATACCAACGTTACTATAGCTGTTTCTCTTCTTTTTACATCTAATTGTATCGTTTCTCTTTCTTTTTTTACTTTTATATATTCTGTATATAGTAATAAATACTTGTAATTTTTATAATTTAATTCATATTATATCTAATAAAATATACATTATATAAACTTATAGTACAAAAATGAATTTTGAAACATTACAAAATATTTATGTAAAATTACGAATCGTCAAAATATTTTAAAAAGTTGCGAAATATTACGCAATAAAATTACACAATATTACGAACCGTAAAATTACGAAACTTTGCATATCGTAATATTTCGAAATATTTTAAAAAGTTACAAAATATTACGCTTACGCAAACTTGCGGCGGGTCTGGAAACTTACGAAATATTATGTAAAATTACGAAATATTGCGAATGCGTAAAATTACGGAATATTACGAACCGTAAAATTACGAAACTTTGCATATCATAATATTTCGAAATATTTTAAAAAGTTACGAAATATTACTCTTCCGCAAACTTGCGGCGGGTCTGGAAACTTACGAAATATTACGATGCGTAATCTTGCGCAACTTTTCGCACTATAAAATTTCCTGATGTAGTATATATAAATTATAGCTATTAAACAATTTTCAAAGGCTTTGTCTAATTCCTTTCTGAGTCTTTCCAACCACTTGATGCAATTGATATAACTAATGTCTAATTTGCTATAAGTTTTAATATCATCATTATTTTCAATAATTTTTTTAGAGAAAATATCTTCTTTAAATTAAGATGATTCTTATTTAGTAGAATTTTGAATGTAAATATACTCCTTTACTAATGATTTCTATTCATCACTTTTTATATGCTTGGTTTTTATATCCCCTTCAGAATCACTTTAATCAAAAATCAAAAGTGCACTAACTCTATTATCTCTTATATGTTTGAAGATATAATTAATACTCAGAGTAGTATACAATCCTTGTCCAAAATCTAAGTATAAGGTACTATATTTAGAAAAACCATCTGTAATATCATTCATAATTTTCTCACAATCATGTTTACTATGAAAAAGTAGGGTATGAGTATTGATCTTTTTCTTTTCTAAAGAGGTAAGAATTTTGTTAAAGTTCCCCTTTTGAAATTTTTACTTAAATACCATTAAATTTTCAGAAAATGAGTGGTAGGGGGTTTCCATTTATAAACTCAGATGTATTAATTAATTAACATTTATTTGTTACAAAATTAGGGATTTTAATAGTATCTTTGGTGTATTTAGCTAATTTTGGGTAAAGATAAACATTATCGCATTTCAGACTATAAATAATAGCTTCTTGAGCTATAAAGAGACTTGTATTAATACCAATAGAAACTTCAATAGATTGATCCTATTTTGTCACATTATCTTGATTAAAGCCAAATTCTTTAAGATATTCTTGTACCTTTTTAGATAAGTATATATGAAATAAAATATTTGATTGATTATCATCAGTTTTAAAACAGATTCAGTATTGCTTTTAGAATCAACTGAGTAATCACAATTTTTAGTCTCTGAAATTACAGTTATTCTGAATTAACTAACTATATCAAAACTTAATTATTCAAATTTAATGAATTACACAAACTTGTTATATTTAAACAGCTTAATATTTCAGATAAGCTCGCATCCTGTTTCAACTTTAACTTTACTGCAGAATCTTTATAATGTTTCTTGAACTTTTTATTCTTGAAATAATATATTTTTCACTCTCTTATAGATTTGAGCCACATTTTATTACAAATAATTTCAATATTTTTGCCAGAATTTTTATATTCTCTGGGTTTATCCTTAAAATCAAGAATACTATATTCAACCAACTATTTTTCAAGCTCTTTCATATGAAAAAACTTTTCTTTTCATTGCTCTTTGTCATCAATAAGATACATAAAAAGAGTACCAGAATCAAAATTGGCTATCTTACACTAGATAAAGGCTTTTGTATTAAAATATTTTCTATCTATTTGTAAAATATTATTTCACAGGTCAAAATTAGTTAAATAGGGTATCAATAGAGTATCAATAGGTTATCAATCAGCTATCAATAAGCTACCCTATTGGTAGCCTATTGAACTTGCGCCATAATCTGTCACCAATCGGGCAGGCTGATTGATAGCCGATTGATAACTTATTGATAACCTATTAATATCCTATTGGTATTTTTATTAAATAGGGTATCAATAGGGTATCAATAGGTTATCAATAGGTTATCAATCAGCCTGCCTGATTGGTGATGGATTATGGCGCAAGTTCAATAGGCTACCAATAGGGTAGCCTATTGATAGCCGATTGATAATCTATTGATACCCTATTGATACCCTATTTAACTAATTTTGACCTGTGTTTATTCCAATAATTTTTGCATAATACAGGTCTTGAAATCCAGCTGATGAATATTTGAAATTATATAATCACTTACGCCTTTGTCTAAATATTAAAATATAACTATGTATTAATAGAAGTGTGTAAACTATAAAAAAAAATTAACTCCTTACATTACTCTAACCATTTTAATTTTTAAAGCTATTAAAAGTGGTGAATCAATAATAATATTTGTAAATTCTTTTTCTGGTAAGTTCTCATCATTCCAATAATCATTAATTTTTTTCTTAAGTTCTTTTATGCCTTCTGTACCATCATTTTCTAGAGAAAGTTTTGAGAATTTATCATCATCATGAATATATACCATTTAAAGCTTTAAATTACTGGCCTTAATACTGGAAAATATTTTATCATTTTTCTTCTATACTTCTTTGAAGATTTTCTTATTAAGGAAATTTATAGTTTTACTAGTATTGATATCAATGTTAAATTTCACAGAATTTACTTCAATATTTCAAAAGAGATGATAAGTAAGCTTAATATCCACTATGATTCTACATTTTTATACTACTAGAATTTTTGAATAAAAAATATTATAGAAGCTAGCAGAATTAGACATTTTGTATGTTTTTATGTGTATAATAATAGATAAACAGGAAAAAGAAATTTTTTTTTTGCAATATAGAAATTTGGAATATATAAAAAATTGATTACAGTCAACTCTCTCTATAGTCACACATTTGGGACAGTCTATATTTGGTGATTATGATGAGATGTAACTATAAGCAATAAAATCTTATAATTAAATCAGTAATTTTAGCTAGTATTATAAATTGTAATAATTTTGGTTAAATATTCACATCATAGTAATTTTGTCAATTTTATTCCAATTATTATAGATTTATAGCCATTAGATTCCTCTTGATGAGACGATTCCAACGAGCCTAAGATCATTAAAATCTGATTACTAGAACCTGTAATAATTAAAATATAGTCAAAATATTTAATATTACGCGAATTTTACATAAAAAAAATGCTGATCTGGACTTTAAAATCGAATTTCTCGGTCAATATTGATCCAATCATTATAAAATTATTATCATTAGCTTCCTCTTGATGAGACGATTCTAATGAGCCTAAGATTATTAAAATCTGATCACTAAAACCCATAATAATAAAATACAGTCAAAATATTTAATATTACACAAATTTTACATAAAAAATGCTGATCTGGTCTTTAAAATCGAATTTCTCAGTCAATATTAATCCAATTATTATAAAATTATTACCATTGGCTTTCTCTCAACGAGACGAATCTAATGAACCTAAGATTATTGAAATCTGATCATTAAATCATAGAATAATTATATTTTAATAAATATCTTTTTATAATCACATATATATAAAATTTTTAAAAAAAGATATGATAGTGACTATAGGTAGTTTGTGACTATAAACGATAGTTTTTATATATGAAAATTTGGGACACTCAACTAAGATGATTATATAGGGTAATGTGACTATAATGGAGGTGACTATAAAGGGAGTTAACTGTATTGCACAACTCATAGTTGATCAGTTACGCAACTAATTTAATACAAATATCTGTCACCCAGATTACAAAAATCATACTTTACAATACTTCGTTATAGTATTATTGTATACACTACATAAGGTATTCTAGGTATATATCAATTTCACCAATTTAAAAATTAAATTATATCCAGAGGTATTTTATATGAAATATGGAGAAATTGATTAGAATTAACTGAATTTTTGCCAGAATTAAGATTTTTTTAACCATATATCATACCCAAATATATTATCATAAGGGTATATGAAAAAAAAGATCCTTTATGTAGTGCTATATGATAATGAAATTGCTTATAATGAAAGCCTAATTAATTGAAATATAGAGTTTGTTATATCAAAAAGGAATTGTACTTTAAAGTATTATAACTTTAAGATTTGTTTATATTAAATGAAAAAAGAAGTTATTATAAGAGTTCTTATTAACTTTATATAATAAAGTATTTATAAAAAAACTGTAAAATATATAGCAGTATTATCTTATTTAAAAAAAAGTCTGTAAAAAATAGTTATAAATCACAGGAGGTTATTATCCTATAAATAGATTTCTTTATATATTCTAATAGCTGCTTTTTTAAAATCTTAATATCGATTTTAGTCTTTATAATATTTTTTTTTTTTATTTTTAAAAAAATACTTTTTTAGTTTACTTCTAACAAATGATATACCTCATATGAATAAACTTTGGTGACCAATAAAGTTCATCTGTTCTGAAAATAATAATATTTTTCATATTGAATAATAAGATAAGAAACTAATTATATATTTTTATTTTAAATGGTATAGATGGATGATTCATATTCATGCAGTTCACAAACTAATGATTGATGTTTTTAAAAGTCAGATTTTGAATGGTTCTTGTATTTTTTCTTTCCTTTTAAAATAATGATATATTAAATAATTATAATTAAAATTAGATATTAATAAATATAATCAATTTTTATTTCTTTGCTAATCATTTTCAAATTGGAATTTGAAAAAAGAACTGAATGTTTTGACAAATAGTTTAAAAATGATGTTTAACCAACTTTGTTACTTTAAGTAAACTAGTAGAGCAGTCAAAATTACATTTAGTTTTAACTTTTAAAAAGCTTGTATATTAAATATTCTTTTTATAATTTTGCTGCGCCACGTGCGGCTGATGATTAATTACGTAATACGCGTAACGCTAGCTAACACTGTTCGAAACTGAATATAAAAAAACACGAGTTCGGACAATAGTTTAGTAAGTATTAAGGTATTGTAATTACGTTTGAAAATATTTTTTTTATTATGATCCAATAATTCGTGGAATTAGAAGTCCTTAAATTTTGTTGAAGGATTTGACTTTTAAAAATACCCATCTTTAGAGATCCGCATCTCAAAAAATAAGCAGAAAATGCGATTTTCGATCAAAAAAATTCTTCCTCTGTTAACATGTCCAACCAATCAAGATGGGACCCAAAGTATGGAAATATATTTGGTTCCGAGTTGTAGGACGCGACACAAACCATGTTGATCAACCTATATATATATATATATGTTGTGCCTCAAATGACGTCGTGCGTCAAATGACAATTGACGCGCGTCAGATGCAAACGCCTATAAGAAAACTTTTTTTTTTGCTAATAAAGTACCATAAGTGGACTTGCGCGTCATGATGAATTATACACATCCTGAAAATATTACATGGATCCGACCCATAATAATTATATACTTTAAATAATCTTATATGCTATAATAAACTTTAATTTTTTTAGTCTCAATGTGTCTTAGAAGACTAAGTAAACTTGTTTCTCATATTTGTAAACATATAATTTTAAATTTTCAGCATAAACAAATTCATATTCGTGGTAATATTCTTATTTTAAAATTCAAAATCAGCATCTGACGCACGATGTCATTTGAGGCACAACATATATATATATATTTCGGCTGGGGAATTTATTCTACTTCGTAAAGCAATCAAGGAATCAAAAGAGCTCCAAGTCGCTGCTAGTACTCTTACTCTCAAGGCAAAGAAAGCATACGAAAGAGAATACATGTTCTGAATGCCGAATTTTTTCATAACGAGTGTAATAATGATTTTGGTACATTAATTAATAATTTCAATATCATGCAAAGCAATCCAATTGTTGTGGAGTTACCAGGTATGTTTCTATCTTCCATTTTGTTTGTCGCTTATTTCCTGTAATGTCACAATAAAACACGACAAATACATAGCTTTGTTTGTTTATTGAGTTATTAACTTTACTTATCTTTCATTAGCGGTCACAGGATTGGAAGAAAACTTAGCCAAAAATAAGTTAGGTCAAGGTAATTTATGCACTTTATCTTCATCCTAAAGTGCGAGTTTCGCCGTCAAACGTGCTAAATACATCTTTTGTCCTACTAGAAACAATATATTCATCAACGATAGCTAGCTCAGGTAGCAGCTCATCAGGTATTATCCGTAATCATTCATACTTGTTCGTAAAAGTATTGCGTGCATTTTTTGTTCACCTAAGTTGTTAATCTTTAATTACATTCTGTTTAACTTCAACATAGCTCAAGCACCTTCTGGTAAAATGTTATACTGTATGTCCGCTATGGTGATCATAATATCACTTTTAGTCAAAGTTTTTTAGAAAATAGTAAAAATAGTAATATATTTGTTGTAGAAGATCTGATAGATATACTTAAGCCGAAGTTGAAAAGCTTACTATTAAAAACATGTCGGATAGAGTCATCACCATTCGTCGCGGGGAGAGTGAATTATTGAGTTCAGATACCCCTATCTCTGAATTATACAACACGAAATTGTATATTGTAGTTGGTAAGTTAAATATACAACTGTATTTACAGTAATTGAGCATATTCTGTAACTTCTATTAACATTTATTTCTTAATTTTGAAAATGTGCAAAGACGATGTATATACTATAAATATAAACATAACGTTGAAATCATCTAAAAATAAGACAATTTATGTTCCAGATCAACGCATAGGATCATTAGAGGAAATTGGAGATCTCATTAAAAAAATTGGTTTATTTAAAGAAAATATAATCCTTCAAGCAGATGATGGTAAAGTTATGAATCCACAACATCTAGATATTGCACAAGATACTGGTCTTCTCAACGTTACGTTGATTGATCCAGATACCGTAGATACTAGTTCTTGGATGTATAAAGAAAACCTCAAAAAAGCATTTAATGTAGCTTATGTGGATAATTTTGGAATGATAGATAAATTCCGGTTGTATTTAAACAATAAACACAGGACTTGGAAGAATAATACTCATAATTATGTTCCATATAGTACAATACTCCAAAGTTCTGGCTATGGAAAATCACGATTGGTCAAAGAAGTGGCTAAGGAAATCCTACAATATGTCTTTGTCTTCGAGATGCAAATAGTACTGGATATCCTCCACGTACAAGTGTTGGCGCAGACTTATTTGAACGAGTGCTCAAAGGTTTAAAAGAAGAAGAGGAATGGAGGTTACTTTATGTTTTGCAGGTTGCTATTAAATGTTTCAAAGAAGAATTAATAAAGTGTAACTATGATAATGAAGAGTTCTGGGATAATCAGATGGATACAGAATTTTGTGAAAACATATGGGATAAGGTTCAAAAAGAATCAAATAACTGGAAATCAATATTTCATGATAGCTTGATTAGTTCAGCTGATTTCTTAGATGATACCGCAAGTGATGATGTTTGCTTGCTTTTTTGTATAGATGAGGTTAGAGTTCTTTTATCATCAACTGTCGAGCAAAGCATTTCGCCTTTTAGACTCCTTCGCAGGGCATTGAGAGGAATAAAATGGAATGGATTTTTTGTATTGCTTTTGGATACACTTAGCAAGATATCAAACTTTGTACCACCAGAATCAGCAGATTCATCAAGCCGAGATACTTCAGACACACCTCTAAAATTGTTTTATCCATATTTCCGAATAACTACAATGGATGTTTTGAATCTAAAACTTATGAAAACAATTCCTGGAATTTGGCTAAATTTGGTCGACCTTTGTATTTTTCATATTTGAAAAGTTGCGAAAGCGATCCTCAAGCCATGAATAAACTTAAGAATCTTCTTAGGCGGAAACTACTTGGCGGAGCAAATAGTTTTGAAAGTAGTAAGCAAGAAATTTCTAGTTTGGCAATTTTATCTTCTGTGATAGGACTTGATATGTCACCACAATCTCAATTAGCCTCAGAACTTGTTGCTTCACATATGGCTACTTGTCTTTCTATATCAAAAGATAGAGAACGACTGATTGTTGCATATCCTTCTGAACCGTTACTATCAGAAGTCGCACATGAATTTATGTCAGATTTAATGTTGCTAAAAATATTAAGGCTGTTTAGTACTTCACTTAAAAAGGGTCTATGGATCCTGGACCTCGAGGAGAACTTGTTGGTCGAATTATCCTTGCTGTTGTAGCTTATAAATTAAGTTTAAATGGATCAGAAAACAGAGTTCAACAATTTCTTGCAGAACTTTATAATGATGATTCTTCGCCAGAAAGTATTTCTGATTTTTCAACGGAATTTATTAATAGAACGGTGACATTTACACATTTTAATGCAATTAATTACGTACCAGATAAAGAAGATTTAGAAAGATTTTATATAAGAAGATGTGCTTTTATTATGAAACGAAATCATCCTGGTGCAGATATCTGTATTCCTGTTCGCTTGACAACTGGCGAATATAGTATTATTATTATTCAAATCAAAAATATTGACACTACAAGTACAAGAGCTGATGATACTTATCCTGCTTCAACTAAATCTATGTTAAATTGTAATTATGTATTTGGCGGTTCTGATTTAGAAGATCATCAAGAACCATGTTTATGCTTATATTGGCAACTTGGATATCATTATCACTTTCAGGAGACACCTTTTTCTGCATCTACTCGTAATCAATTAGAATCTAAAAACTTACATTGGGCTACCTTTGGTCTTACACATTTTAAAATTGATGATATTGTAGATATTCTTAGTGATATATTGACTTCTTACATTTCTCCATTTGATCCCGAACGGAAAGTTAATAATGAAAAAGAAGGAGATATTTGGAATGGAGGTGAAATAAGAATCATGCATCCTCTCAGTTATGGAAAATTTAAAGAGAGTAATAAAAAACAAAAACAAAAAATGGTATATTAAACTGTTAAAATTATTTTTAGTCGGTTAGGGAGATAACTTCAAACTATGTAATTGTAATTGTTGTAATTGTACTATTAATTATAGTAGTATTTCTATATACTATATGTATTTTTTTAATACTAAAATTCTATTACTTTTGCTTCATAAAAACTAAAAAATTCAAGTGTTAAAATTGTTTACATATGAAATGATCTTCATCAGAAAACTATAAAAAATCGTTTAATAAATTACTTGTACGAATTGGTATATGTATATTGATTTTTAGAAATAGTTTTATGTGAAATTTAAAAGGGTTATTAACTAAGTTCATATATAGTGTAAATATTTTTTTTTTTTAAAGGATTTTAAACCGAATTTTTCTTTTTTTCTTTTGCAATAGAAATTTAACAAGAGGACTGCTTAGTTAAAAGGAATTTTTGCATCCACTAATTTAGAACGACTCTGCGCAAAATTCAAAAAGATAAGGTTATTATTTTAACGAATCAAAAATTTTCCCTTCAGTTTGACTTTTTCTTTACTATTCTGAAACAGTCCTAATAGTTTTTACCATTTTTTTTTTTTTTATTGCAAATTTTAGTATTAGAGAGTTCGATAGTACAAATTAATATCTTTTTAGTAAGTTTTTGAGGAAAGGTATCAAAGGTTATTTTATTTTATCTAGTATAAAGACAAAAATTGAAAATTATGGCGTCAATTATATTAATACTTAAAACTATTCATATATTTAACCTTTCAATTAATACCAGCAATTTAATTACAATGCCAATTGTGTAATTTTGTATAGTGTAGTATATTCTTTGATATTACTTTAAATTATCATTCTTCAATTTAAATTTAATTTTTTCATAGTACATAAACTACTCCATATTTAACAACCCACATAACGTCTCTAAATTTCTTGCATTACTAGTATCTGTCCGCTTCTGTTCCCCAATTTTGATTGTGAAAATAGACTCTTAGCTTTTGCCTTACATGTCTTCTGCAACTCTGCGTCGAACATAATTCCTTGATAAATTCCATAAAGTTGCTGCACGTGAAAACAACCGATCGATAATGCTTACAAGGAAAAAATTCGGCGAGTACACTTTGTGCTCGAAATCACCGTGAATATGAACAAACAGTTTATGATCCATCGATTTATATAAAAAGTTGAATAGGTTCGATTGATTCAAATCCTATAGATCCGTCAAATTAATCTCTTCAAATCGCTATGAATTTGAAGTATTTCTTTTCTTTTAAATCAAGGCGTCAAAAAATCATCACAAGCTTCCAAAAGGACATGTGAGACAATCTCTTCCTTCAATGAAGAATTAAACGATTCTATATAGAATGTCGACGTTGCTGTCTCTTTGTAAAGATATTATTTTTTATATATTAACATTACATAATTTAATAATATTATAGAAGATCAATTGTTACACTTACAAATAGATTTATTGAATCACCCAAAAATTGCTCATCCATTTAGACCGATTTCAGATTTGCACTATGAGCAGACATATAGAGCTTACTCCTGATAGTTGTTCCAGAGAATGTAAAGATTTTTGTATTATAAAAGTACAATCCCAATCGTATGCAGCCGGAACTCTAAACACTGTGTCTGAGTGAATTTCCTCATATTCGCAACTTCGCTAAAGATTTGTGATTTGATTTCGTCGTACTGGCCCGGCATCGAATGGTAATAAATAATTTTCGCTACAGAACCCTCATTTTATTTGATATCCGTATTGATTATCAATGTTACACTAAACTATATGCTGATATGTAAACTAGATTATATATAGTATGTGTTGATGCAACAAAATTAGATGCGACCTTCGAGTGGCATTTTACGAGAAAACACGCGGATTAAATATAATTTGCTCTTTCGTATCAAGATGTCGGTCCGATTGAAGTAATATTTACATATGTAAGACCCATAGAGCCACATTTTTTGTAAAATTCGAAGTATAAATACAAAGTACAAGTTCAATTACCGAAAATTAATTCTACTATATGTTCTACATTTTATCATTAGTGATTTCAATTACTACCTTTGAAGGTCTTAGAATTTATCGATGATATATATATCTAATTTCCTTTTTTTTTAGTTGTTGTTATCTCTAATTATCTCTACCAATTCTGTAGAAGGAATAGTTTTATGTAATGTACCTTGAAACCCAACCGATGATAATAAGTTAACACCTACTAAATCGACGGAATTTACCAACATTCGCTATCTGATACTTACGGTCGAGTTCAAGTAGCATCGTCCACATCAGAGACAGATATTTCGGTGATGAAGAGAGATACCGTAATTATTTATACTAACATCAGACAACAACTATGTAGCAATAATCCTTATTGTTGTTTAATAGAATAGCCAATAATGGGGATGAGCTAGAATTATTTCCTCAATAAACCATTCGAAGATCGAAACGATGGAAGAAATGGATTGTTGCGATCGTTCTACGTGATACATTAACTAAATGGTAAAAGGTGAAAACCCGGTCGCGTACTGAATAAGTATTTTTGCAACTAGAAAGCATTCTTTTATATCGTCCAAACTTTCTTAAAAGCAACTACTGTTAACGTTGCAATTAGACATAGTAGAGGAGAAGATTTAATTTGATATGAGATTATTATCTATATTTATGGACTCAAATAACTTTTTTTTACATTTATATGTGAGAAAATGAAGTTGGTTGGTGAATGATGAATTTTCAACAATAGATCAATTTATAGTTTATTTTATCTTTTAACTGAAATTTGATTTGATGTCGCATGTCGTAATCTTTTAGCCAGTTACAAATGATTGGGAAGATGTGTTGAATGGTGATGTAAAGATCTCTAGGAGCATGAGAGTAATTCTAAAGTATTTAATCTTTGGGATACCAATTAAAGAAAAATTGTAAAAAATTAAGAAAATCATTCATTTTGGAGCTCTTTTATGATTTTAAATAATTTTTGAATTATCTTACTTTGATAATATATTATTTTATTTTATTAAAAATTTTTTGTTAATTTGAAGTTGATGTAATGTTAATAGGAAATTTATTGTTATGTAGCGATCGCAATAAATTTTAAAATCTATGGTTTAGTAACGTCAAATTTAAATTTCATTTTATTTAACCTATTGCAAAATCATAAATATCTATAGAAACAGTTTACGATAACAGAATGATCTTTGATGTGATATAAGCAACCAAGCAACCAAAGCAAACTTTCTTTTTAGCGTTGAAATTCAATCGAGCCATGACTGAAAAATTAAGATTTCCTATTAGTCAATTGCTTTAATTATTAGAATATTTTCTTATATTGATACATTGTTCGCAATTAAACCAGGTTTCTCATTAATTTCAATTTTTGAGAGTCTAGTACGTTAATTCGACAATCCGCCAAGGGCGGATCATCTATCTTATTATAAATCGGGGGAAAAGGTAGTTTCTAAGTAGATTTTTCCTCAAGCAACTCTTCACATTAATGTTTTGTTTTCCTTCTGTTCATTCTACTTCCAAAAAGCTTTATTTCCCTTCGTCTTTTTAGCGTTCTTAATATAAAAAAGAGATAAAATTTCTTGTCGTTTATGTAAAATAGAAATAGGAAAAAAATTGTTGGCGAACACGTAGTCTTTCGGCCATTCCGGACGAACACGCAGTTTTTTTCCTTTACGAACTCGCGGATCGTAAAGTAAATCCATTAAAATATATGCACGACACATCATTGGGGGATGCACAACCAACGAACGCAGTCTTTCCCATTACTAACATGAACAAATACTTAATTTAAACTTGCCTTGAAAGCCGCTTTCACTTTAGCTCTACTTCAGATATTTAACACGGTGCTCGCTGATAGTTTTTAATTCACCATTATAACGATTGTGCTTTGTTTTCATATCCTCCAAATTACCAGAACGAAGATGAAATCCAAGAACTTATTGAGCGAAGCTATATAATTGGAAATTGTAGAAATATCAGATACGCGTTTTCCAATTTCACAGATTATCACGTGACAACCAAGCTGCGGACGGAGCGGGTTCCTTAGGTAGAAATAGTTAGTTGCGGATCCTTTATTATATTTCTTTTTGTAATTTGATTTATAATAGTTTTTCAGTTCTAATCATCTGTCTGAGATTAAAAATAAAATAAAAATATTGGGAGGTTAGGAAGGAAATTCCAAGACGAAGTTCTCTAATGATGCTTTGAAAAAAAGAATGGAAAGAGCCCATAAGATGTTAGAATTCTCAATATTATAGGGCGCAGCAAATATTCACTCGTCGAGCTTTAACGGTTCCAGTACGAAATCTCGAAAAATTACTTGCACGACCAACACAAGATCGACAACAAAAATCTCAAATCTCGACAATACAAAATCTCGACAATCCAAAATCCTGTCAATCCGAAATCCTGATTCCTTTATGCCGATGGATTTGTAGGGAAATATAATTGCAACAGTTTTTTAATAATGGATTATTTACGTGGAATTTCCTACAATACTTCTTTATAATTTTTTTTGCGATTACTTATTTGGTGAGTTATGCATAAAAAAAAGCATTAACTTTTAGTTTTTTTAAGTTATTGAATAAAAAAAAAAATTATTAAAGAATGGCTTTTACAATATAACTTACAAAAGTGTAGGAATAAACAAAATTTATAATAAATGATTTATTGCGATATATAATTTAATCTTAAACTTTATTGGCTTGTCGGAATAAAACATTTCGAGATTTTGTTATCGGTCTTTGTGTTAGTCGTGTATGTGATTGTCGAGAAATTTGATCGGATACAAAATTAACATCATTCTAAATTAAAATTATCTTTAGTAAATATTTTTTTAATCAAATATGCATCATATTTATTATTTTACAGATGATTAGAACATGCAGATGAACGATCGATTAAAAATTTATAACGCGACAAACGTTTTCTGGATGAGGGTTGAAGAACTTGCTTCTGGAACAATAATAAAGAAGGTCTGCGTTTTTGTTTCTTATTGAATTTCCTCCTTCAAAAGGTGTATCACTTAGTGTTTCTCACTAGAAAATCAATTAGATGATAAAAATTTATTAATGATTAAATGATTTAATAGTTTACGTGATTTAACAAATTAAGTGAATTTGAGTGCTCAGAATTTGTTTTTTTTCAGCATTTAAGAGAGGGCAATAGTGGGCTCACCTTTTAAAAAAAAAGGTTACTATTGTTGAACTCTCTTTAAGAAGAGGAGATCATCATTGCAAAAATATTTTTTAAAGAAAAAATTTTTCATTCTTACCTAAAAAAAAATCATCTAAAATACGTGGAATATCTTTAATCAGATCTTTTGTGATAGTAAATGTTGCTAATACCGAATATTTAAGATAAACATTTACTATATGAATAATAAGGAACAAGTATTCCAATCAAGAGTTAATGAATAGGTTGATCCGGTGAAATCAATCTTAAAATTTATACTTTATCAAAGATTGTTATGAGAAAGATAAGCATAAACTTACATTAAGAGATCAATTTCCCCCAAAAATTGGGATATGAACTATAAGAAAAAATGTTTAGTTTTATAATTTTAGTAATTTGAATTATTTGAAGATGATATAATTTTTTTTTTTTTAACAAAATTTTTTTTTTTTTTTCTTTCTCACTCTCATAGATCTTGGTGATAAAAAAATTTGCTAACCAACATGGTTTTGATTTCTGGGAGCAAGAAAAATGTTCTAAAATCATCGAGTATAAAAAAAAAAAATGATAAATATTATTATAATAAACTCAAATACTTACATGATTTTGGAGTAAAAAACTAACCAAATAATAATTAATAATAATAACATTTGCCAATATTTATTAATGTTTGCTTTATTCGAAAGTTCCATCTTCCTCAACCATATGACCAAGTTTTTTGCCATTCCATTTATTAATCTACTCACCAAACGCTAAATAGCAATGGAAAGAAAATATTAACTTTTTATTTTTTTTTTTTTTTTTTTTTTTTTACATTGAAATACAAAAATTTTGTTGGCCAATGAGATTAAGCCCATCACATGCAAAGCGAAAAATTTTTTTGATTCATGATTTCACAATGACTAATATATTTTCAATGAACTGTAAGTCTAACTAACTAACAATTATGCAAAGTAAGATTAAGTAAGTCTAAATTATCCGCGCAAACAACAATTTTTTAATTTTATGAATTTTATGGTTTTAGCCTAATTGACCGGCGCTAACTCGGGTAACAAAACGGGTTTTTGATGATTCGGGTTAATTTAATTTTAATTAAATTTTCGAAAGAAAAAATTAAAGTTTGTGGAAAACCTTCTGAAATCATACGATTAAAAAAAAAAATAGATTTAGTGTTGTGTAATATATGTAATGAATATCTCTTTAATTTCAAAGAATTTACTATATTAATAATAGTTCAGTTCCCAAGCTAAAATGGATACTTACTTCTAAAATGTATATGATCACAAAGGGGGTTTGCAAATATTTAATCAAAAACTTTTTTGAATTAATTACGACGAGATAAGTTGTTATTAAGATCAGATTTTAATTATCTATATTAAATCCAAATCATTATCGGACATTTCGGATTTCGGGCCGAAAGATTTACAGCAATTACTCCTAGCGGCGAGCAGTTGACGACGCGTCGGTAGTCATATGAAAATTGAATTTAACTTAATTTGTAGAATTCATGGAACTTGTAGAACTCAGAGAACTTGTATATGTGTTATGTATGAGTTGAATTTACTCTAAAGGCATCAGGGGACAAGTTGATCATACCTGATTTTTTATTTCCTTTTATTGAACTTGGTCCGTCTTATCGGAACGACATAAACGTGTGAAAGTAGTAGATGTATCATACCTGATATCACTTCTTTGTTCTTTTAAATTGGAAATTAAAGAAATCTCATATATAATGAATTATAAAAAAAAAAAATGTAGAAAGATCAGGGGTTCATGCAGATTGAAAACCAAAAATAAACGTATATAACATCGTTAATCTCTTTCATATTGTTTACTAAATTATTTAGTTTGATCATCAAAACAATCATGCAATAAAATCAAATGTTACAATAGTACAAAAGATAACCTGCATTGAAATCGATATGAAAAAAAAAGAAAAAATTGTTTAAAAGAATTTCAGTTTTTTTTTTTTTTTTTTACATAGTCATATGATATAACTTAATAAAGTGGAACCAAAAGGAAATTAACATCCTTTTATTTGATGAAATACATAAAAGGAATATTGTAATAAATAATGGATGATATGGACAAACCAATTAAATAATGATTATTTAAGACACCTGGCTAATGTTATAACAAAGTATATGAAACAAAGAAAAACGCAACAAGTAAACAAATTAATGATAATCACACGTTATTATTTGGTCAAATTGACGAATCATGAGAAAAAAAAAAAACCTGAATGTGACGATTATAATAAGTAAGTAATACAGTAATACTTAATAATTTTTCTCTTTCTTTCGGCGAAAATCGTAATAAAAATGGGTTAGTTAATAATATAATTGTATATATTATGTGTAATCATATGTCCGAATAAAGACCTCTTACAGGTGTTGATTATGCACGATTAAAGAAATATATACTGTTAATCGTTGCATCGATGGCATCGTATTTTATTCCGGAAAAGGTTTTATTCTTTTTGTGGGGAAAAAAATAATTTTTCTTAACCTGGGAAAACAAATGTGATCATTGGGCGTTCTCCTCTATAAATTATTTGGTTAAAAATTTGATGATAAGTTTGATAACAACAAAAAAAAAAAAAAAAAATTAATTATTATTGTATTATCAAATGCATTATCAATTGAAAAAAAAAAAAAAAATTGTTTGCGGTACTTTTTTCAGTAGTTTTTGCGATTGTTAGATAATTAAAGAATATCATGCATCA
This sequence comes from Rhizophagus clarus, assembly GCA_015698045.1. Classification (NCBI taxonomy): domain Eukaryota; kingdom Fungi; phylum Glomeromycota; class Glomeromycetes; order Glomerales; family Glomeraceae; genus Rhizophagus; species Rhizophagus clarus. The sequence goes on along the minus strand of BLAL01000058.1, from coordinate 1,612,544 downwards.
TGTTGTCATGTTAAAAAGTGGGCTTTTTTTTTTTTTTTTGAGTTTCACCTTAATATCGTAATTAGTTACTTTTGGTCATATGATCTAGCTACTAAAATAATAGTATTTCTTACAATATTTTTATATACACATATATTATGGGATGTCGGGGGAAATTCGGATCTTTGTAATCTCTAAAATAAGTCGGTCATATGACTTAAAAAAGAGATGTACGGTAAGCTGTATGCATGATGCATTAATGCAGAGTTACACTATAGTAACCAAGTATGGAGAAAAGTATGGAGAATGATCTTTTTTAAAGGGAAAGTAGGACCGCATACGATCCTCGCGAAACAAAGTTTTAAGAGAAGTTTCGGTAAATAATTCCGGTATATAATTTCGGGGAAGGGGGACATCCATTTTTCTATAAAAGCGAAATTCTTTATAATAAATTAATTATGGTAACATTACATTTTTAACGTATGACGATATCAAAAAAGGTAACGGTAAAAAAAGAGCGTAATTTACACAATCAAAATAATAACATTAAAATTGTATTAGTAAAAAGTAAATCGTTTATTCCGATATCGGGAAAAAAAAATATGGGAAAAAAGATTACCGCAGTTAATTCGTATAACAAATCAAAGATATGATAACTTTAAATGGAAATGACAACATCCCATATGCCACTTTATCAATGATTAATCAGTAATTAATGATCAAATGTAATGTACGAGATATGCAAGTATTGTTTACCGAAAATTTTATGCATAGTTGAAATGAAGAAAAAAAAAAAAAAAATTATGTACTAAATTTTTTTTATACATATAAATAAATAAAAAGGGAATTTTATTTTAGTGGGGAATCATGAGAAACTTGTACTATGGTTCAAACTGAATTCAACTAGAAATCTCATTTGACTGGGCTTAAAAAATAAACCAATCACCTTAATTTACTCTTGAAAACAATAAAAAAAAATCAAGATTTAATCCAAAAAAGGCATATCAGTTTGTTGAACATTCCATTCAATTTTTATCCTTTACGTTATTTTTTTTTAATGCATGAAAAACAAAAAAAAAACTCATGCGTTATCTATTCTGATTCATCTCTGAGTCAATTTTGCCCAATTTAAGCCAATTGATAACTGCGGAATATACAATAATCGGACACAAGTATATTTGTGATTAGAGAATAAGGAGTCAAAAAAAGAATTCCATGCGATTCCATGTAATATTGTTTATATTACAACTTTTATCATATGATTAAATATACGTTAATGTCGTACGAAGAGTAAATTTCAAAGAATAATTTTCCCTATAAAGGTTTATTTCGAAATGAGAAGAATAAATTTCGAATTAGTAATTAAAATTTTAAGGGATTTTAATTTTTGACTTGACATTGACATTTACGTGTCACCAACCTTCTTTCTTGATGAATGAAATATGTAAAATGAAACAAAATTGTGTAATTTACATAATTCATTATGACTGATAATGTACACGCAATTTATTAACGACTCATAATTGTAAATTTTTAAAGTCGATTTATTTATTTATTTATTCATTTATTATTATTATTATTATTATTTTCAAAAATATTTTCTTTTCATAAACATATAAATATAAAAAGTACAGTTTTAAGTAATTGTACAGTAAGTGTACATACAGTATTTTATATAAGTATGCTCACTATGCTGTAATAAACAAATTAAATAATTTTGTGTTAATTTATTAAATCATCATACCGACATGCTGTAGAAAATTCTTTGAAACCTGCGTAAAAAAAATTTCGAATGATTATTATTTCTATACCTGGTATTTTATAAAGGGATCAACCATCGCACCGTATGTAATGTATGTACGGTACTAAAAACGAATCACATTTTTTTTTTTATTATTAAAAATGTGTATCATTTGGTAAATTATGTCTAGATTTTTGCACTCTCTTAAAGATTATTTCATTTTTCTTTTAAATTTGTTTTAAATTTTTTGACATTTGCTGATCCTCTTTTTTCCCTCTTTTGCAATTTATTAGTTTCATATTGCAATAAATTGCGAAAGAGGAAAAAAATAACAATTATCATGATGCAATACCTTTTATTATTACAATGCGCCCGCAATAGGGTTGGGTGGGCTTAGCAAAAACATATGATTTTCGGCTTTACTATTGTTCAATATTACCATTCTCGTAAGCCCGAATGGAATTTTCCGACATTAGATATTATATGTGAGAATTCCCCTCTTGCCGAGTAACAGCAACTGACATCATCGTTGCTCCGCTTTTTAATTACGCGTATGTTTCGTGTGTCAAGAAAATTATGCCGGCATTTGACGTACTTTTTTTTTTTTAATGATCTACCATTGTAAATATTGCAAATTATTGTAAGTTATCCAATTACTTTTAATTATCATATCACAATCGATCAGACGTCACAATAGCTGACCAATTATACAGATCTTCATTATCTACTAGGCTATTAAAATCTATACGGAAAGTTACGTTTTATTTATTCTGCCGAGTACTTGGTCATTTGATTAAACTGATAAGTCTATTTTAATGCACTATATTATGTATGATTTTTAATATTATTATGATATGATAATAGATAAAAAAGATAACCAATCTTTTTTACAATAAAAAAAAATTATATACTGTATATATGTATATATGTATATATAAAAATTTTTTCATAAAAAATGACTTATTGTGATCGACTTTTTCAATAAAAACTCCCATATAAAAAAAAAAAATTTCCTATTATTAATTAATTATTTTATTTGTTATTATAAATATTACGACTTCTTGGAAAAGGAAAAAAAAAAATTCAAAAATTCAAAAAATTTTTAAATTTTTTTTTTTTTTGTTATATACCCTTTTTTTTTTTTTCTTTTTTTCAATATATACAATCCTCTCGTGGTTTTTTTTTTCTTTTTTGGAAGTAAAAAGAAAACATTTAAAGCAATTTTATTTGTAACTCTTTTTTTTTTTAATATTTCTTTTTTTTTTTTCTTTTTGCAAAAGATATACAAAGAACATATAAAAAAAAAGGAAGTTTTATCTTATCTTTCAAAAAAAACCAAATAAACGGGTAGTGAAACGAACACGAAATACGAATATATATTTATATATTTGTATATAATTATCCTTCCTTTCTTTTAAAGAATTTAATTTCATTTTCCCCCTTTGAATAAAAAAATCTTTTTTCTCATTTTTGAGACGGTTTTTTTTTGGGGGAAGTTTTTTAACCTTTTTTTTTTTTACAGTACGATAATCCCACTTTTTACTGAAAAAAAAAGTTAATAATAAAATAAACTTTTTTTTTTCTGACGACAATTTTATATAACAAAAAAAAAAAAAAATAATTAAAGTAATTCAAAATATAAAAAAAAAATTTTCAATTAGTAAGTACTCTTTTTTTTTTTTTTTTTTTTTTATTCTAATATCGGGACATTTTTTTTTTTTGTATATATATATAAAAAAATCACCCAACCTTTTTTTTTTTTCTCGTCGTCGTTTGAGGAATTTTCTTTTTTTTTTTTCTCTTTTTTTTTTTTATGAGATGATAAATAATTACGCCATTTATATTAAAAAAGACATCAAATCTAACAAAAAAATAAATTTTTTTCTTCCAATTTAATTGTAGACGTTTTATATTCTTTTTTGTTTCTTTAAACGAAAAGTTATAATTACCAATCAAAAACCAAATCAAAAAAAAAAATTTGTTACGGAAATTAATTTTTAAAGAACAATTTATTTAAAAAAAATATATATATATATATACACATATATAAATAAAAAAAGGAACGAGAATACGTTTTAACACAAACATTGTAGATATAATAGAACTGGTTTCGTTTGTGAGAATAACAACCAAAAAAACAAAAAAATTATCATTATAAAGATCGAACGCGAACAAAATAAAAAAAAAATTTTTTTTTTTTCAATACCTGAGCCCCCCTTACACAACACACGAGATTCAATCAATCCCCTCCCCTGTACCACACACATTTTTACCCTTGTTCGATTTCATCATAAATCACGCAGTATAGCATTTGTTATTATGAGTCTTTGGCAACAAGTTTATCCAACGCAATTATTATTTACAGATACACTAAGAGAAAATTATTTGCAACAATATAATTTTGAAATTTTAAATTTTACTTCACTAAATTTCGCTCGACCACGTACACCAACTGATTCACATACAGCAGCCATGACAGCTGAACGAAGAAAATTATTTGAACAACTTCCTAGAATCAACACGAACGTCAATAATAAAAAATGTTCCCCTCAAGAACCACCGAAAAAATTTACGACGATGGAATTGACAGAATCTCTAGAGAATTATCTCGATGTTACACAAAATGATTCCCATGCTCATGATGTTACTGCGTTACCCGATCATGATGATGAGGAAGATAAAAAGAAAAGAAATAAATTGAAAGTACTTCGTCGTGCTTCTGCTCCTGCTCAAGGGATAGAATATTACTTTAAAAATGCTAAATCAAAAAAAGATAATGCTTTGAATTACTTTGAACGACGTCAACATAACGTACCATCCGTTCATGTTGAAGTTGACGAATCTGTTGAAAATAATGATAATCAAATTCAACATCATCATCATCACCATCATCATCACAATCATCACAATAATGCAAACTCAGCAACTTCCATAGTGTCTCCTAGTGATCATCCTCCATCATTATCTCCATGTTCTTCTACTTCTTCATTAAGTTCTGCTGTTGATATGTTAAGTCCTGAGACAACTAACAATCAACCATTCATTTCTCAAGATTATAACTACTGGTCAATCAAATCAAAATCGAAAACTATTGCTTCTGAACATTATAAAACCGAATCACATTCTTATCCTGACAATGTTTGTGGATCCCTTTATGATAACGTGCCATGGTCTCCTGCTGCTTCATTTTTATCTAGTTTGGCAAATTCAACAGTAAGAAAAGCTTTACCTGATGATGAAGGTCAACAAGTTGGAGAATTCATCATTGGAAAAATTATTGGAACCGGTGGTTTCTCTATTGTTAAACAAGCCCATACAATGGATAGTTATTCAGGTTCCATGGAAACAGCTGCTGTCAAAATCGTTAAAAATCATCCTGGATCTGATGATAACGATAGAGTTCAGGTTAGAATTTTTCCGTTTCCTGTTTTTAATTTTTTTTTTTTTTTTTTTTTTTTAAAAAAAAATAATGTATTAAAATTTTTTAATCCTTTTTAGGCATTGCTTGAAAGGGAAATTGCAATTTGGCGTAGACTTGATCATCCAAACATTGTACAAATGTTATCAGCAGAAGAAAATGATTACGCCACATTTGTATTTTCAGAATATTGCCCGGGTGGAACGCTTTTAGATTATATAAAGAAACATCGTCAACATGAAGGAAAAGGGTTGGACGAGGATGAAGCAAGAAATATTTTCTTAGAAATAGCAGAAGCATTAAGATACCTACACAATGATATGAGACTTGTTCATAAAGATATCAAATTAGATAATATACTATTGGATAAAGAGGATACTTGGAAAATTTGTGACTTTGGTTTAACGGAATTTCAAAATTCTGCTAATGGATATAATAACATTTTATATAATAATGTGGGAGGATCATTAGCTTATTGTGCACCTGAACAGTTAAGATCTCCTACACCATTAAAAGATCCTTCCGTTGACGTATGGAGTTTAGGTGTAGTATTATTTGCTATGGTAACAGGTCAATTACCATTTTGTGATGATTTTGAACCAAGGTTACAATTTAAAATTATTAATGGACGTTATGATGAATCTTTATTGGATGATGCGGGTGTTAGTGAAGATTTAAAAGATTTATTAAAAGGAATGTTCAAAGCAAAACCTGATCAGCGTTTAACAATCTCTCAAGTACTAGAACATCGATGGTGTGAACGGTGAAGGACGGAAATTTGTGAAAGAGAATACTTGTAATTTATGTGAAATAATACTTTTTTTTTTTTTTAAAAAAAAAAAAAATTTATATATATATACAGTATGTACACACATCTCAAAGAAAAACAAAAAAAAAAAAGAAAAAGAAAAAAAATGAAAAAAAAAAAAAATTATATAAATTAATTTTTCTTTTTATTATTTTGTAATAAAGAAAAAAATTTTTTTATACATATTAATTATATATATTTTTATAGTGTATTTTTATTATTATTTATTATTTATTGTAAAGTATTTTCTTTCTTAACAATCTTTATTTCCTTGTACATTTTTACATTTTACCCCTTTTTTTTTTTATAAATTTTTAAACAAATTGTATAATTAATTAATTATACTTAAAAACCAGTTTTGTCGAACCATCATTTTTTTTTCTTATTTTTTTTTTTCTTTTCTTTTTTTTTTTTTTTGATAAATTTTATAAAGGGAAGATATATTAAAAATATATTACATTAATTGAATTTTTTTTTAAAAAAAAAAATAAATAAAAGTTCTTTTTTCAAAAGATTTATTTTCAAATAAGTTTTACATTGTTTAAACACCGTTTTTACTTGAAAAAAAAAAAAAAAATTTGAAATCGTTTTAAAATTTAAATGTTTAGGATTTTGAAATTTTTTTTTTGGAATTGTTTAAAAAATTGATTGTTTAGGATTTTTGAAATTGTTTAAAAATTTGAATTGTTCAAATTATGATAGAAAAAAAAAAATTATCGCAGAAATTGTTTGAAACATTTGAAATTCTCCAAACTTTCAAGATCCGTCAAGTGCCGAAATCCGAAACTTTATTATGAGTTTTACAAAGAACTTTTATTGTTTTTCCACAGAAATATATTTCCAAAAAAATTTTTTTAAAGTTTGATACACGACATTTAAACAAACACATTTTTTTTTTTTTTTTATTTATTTCTTCTATTATGAACGCACTACTTGTTACATGAAAATTAAATCATAAGAACAAATGTGCTTAGTACACGAACTATATCAAACAAACACATTATTCACATCAATTAATAATATACGGATAAAAAATTTTTAAAATTCAGGTTTTTATCCGGTATAAACAAGTATTCTGCGAGTGGCTGACACCGTACTTTTTAACAACCAAAGAAAGTAATGTCGGGGAATACCGTCTAACACTACATGAAACGCCCGGATCTTATACAAGATACCTGGTAATAATACGAGAGGTTTTTATTGAGATACCGGGTATTATATAACATTATTATATTGAGTATCATGTAGTGTTTGAGAGAGTACAATGCAATTTTAACCAGAATTAAATCACTAGAATCAAGGGGTGAGAGGTCCGGGCTCCGAGGGGTATTAAACGAGAGGTCATCCCTAAAAAGGAAGTTCTTTCCATTCTTATTAAATTAGAATAGTCTGAATTTTGTATTTAGTAAAATACCTAGATCTGGGTGTTAAAATATAATACCATTTTGAAAAAGTGATTTCCTAACTGAATCCTTTTATTATATGATAATAAAGGAAATAATTACATCAGAAACCACCAAATAAATAAAATAATATTCTCTTGGCTATTTTTAAATTCGGGGAAAATATATTTCTTTTTTTAGTTAATTGATTCACGTTTTTCTAAATAAATATTATCCCCATTTTCTACAATTTCTCCCAACTTCTTATCCATTTCTAACATATTTCCTGTTTCTTTATTAACCAAAATCAGTCTCTAAAAATAAAATAAAAAAAAATTTAAAATTAGATATCATTGAACGAATGAAGGAGCTTTAAGTACAACGTACATTTGGATCATCCAATGGAAGTTTGTTATTATTGTTAGTAACTTTACCCGCGGCTGCTATTTTATCCAGAACTTTTCCGATTGTCCATTCCTAATTTATGTGAATCAAACTTATTTTAATCCAAATTAATATGATTAATTATAATTTAAAAATAGAACATTACTTTATTAAAAAACATAGGCTTATTGGAAACTTTAGAATCATGTGGAAAATCAACCGAAAGATAAACACGCGTACTTGCAGGTATAGATGAATCACCCTATAATTAAAATATTAGGTGATGAATCAACTTTTGGAAAAAAATTTCCTTTTTTTTTTTATTTTTTTATTTTTTATTTTTTTTCTTACAAAACAAAACAAACAATAATTTTCATTCAAGTTTCCATACCTGAGCTTTAGATTTTAGTTTCATTACTTCAATCTTTTTATTTTTCTTTTGAGGCTTATTTGTTGTAACATTTTTTGATGTGGAACCAGTATTGTCTGATTTACTTGCAGATTTCTTTTTGTATTTCGAAATTAATTCTTCAGCCAACACGCGTCTCTTTGCTTTTTCGTTAGATGCTACATCAAGTGATTCACATTGATGAGCTGGTGGATGTCGATGTCTTTCTTTTTTTAAAAAAAAGAAAACTCATTAATAATGAATTTTTTTTTTTTTCTTTCTTCCTTTTTTTTTGTACAGATAAAGAGAAACATTCCATCATCGTACCTTAAACAGAATGCTTCCCCACATCCATCACATATTACATAAACCATTACACCGCCTTCTGATTTGTTTCTGCATTCTGCTATAAAGCATTTTTGTTTCTCAATAGAAGTAGAAGATAAAAGATGTAACACACAATTTGATTTCAAATGTTCTTCTAACTAATTTTCAAACAAAATAAACCCCAAGAAAAATTTCAAAATAAGTAAAAAAAAAAAGAACTTTTTTTTTTTTTTTGATAAAAATTAACAAAATAAAAAAAGGAAATAATAATAATAATAATAATAATAAAAAGTAAATTATTATTCATATATTATACCGTTCGTTCCACCGATTTTCCTTCAGGGTTCAATATCATTGAAGAACATGTTTCACATAATTGAATATTCTTTTTTTTTTTTATAATAATAATTTTTTGTACAAAAAAATAAAGTTAATACATGTACATACATAGAATGAATCATTTTAAAATCAATTTAAAGAATCCCGTAAGATCCGATATTATAAGTATTGATAGATAATTAACAATCAAATTTGTATTCTTTAATTATGAAAATTATTAATTAAGGAATTTTTAATTAACTTACTTTTTCATTCTCACTCCATCGAAAACACTCATGAGAAGTTGGATACCTATGATTTATACTATAAATAGAAAGAATGAATATAAGATTTCTATTATTAACCAATGAAGTAAACATTTAAAAAAAAGAGAAATAAAACATTCGTACCAATAGTTTTTTCCACAGCTATTACACCGAAAAGGCAAGAAATCTTGTCAGGAAAAATCAGGGAAAAAAGAATTATACAAAAACTGAATTTTCTACCCATAAATATTAAACAAACAATCGCGCAAGTCCTCCTTATACCGGAGATAAAACTACCCATATAATTATATAAAAATTACTTACCAAGCTGACCGCAGCTTCCAAAGGAACAATTTTTTCCGATGGATGGAAATTCCATAGCGAAATGTGAATCGAAATCATCATGCACAACAGCCAGGAAAATCGATGTGAAAATAGAATAAACATTGGTAAATCTCGGTGATATGCGGAAATCTTTTGTGCATAATTAATTACTAAAGTTGTAATTGTGAAACCTATTAAGCCTACTTGAAAAGTAATCATGACAATCAACAATCTAGAATTTTCGGAAATCTAAATATTGTTACATCATAATTATGTTGATTATGGCTTTGACAGTTACAAAAAAAAAAAAAAACCTATATATAACTGCACTTTTACCAATTTTCATTTACAGAAAAACAATTTTGATATCTAAAAATCAAGTATATCTGAAAAATAATCATAGTCAAATTTTATCATAATCAAATTTGATCAAATTCATATAATCATTAATAACTATCAACTTGTGACTTTAAAAATAGCATTACTGTTATATTCATTCTGCTTTTATCTATTCTGTTAATAATCCCAAAATGGTAGATGTTGAAATTTACATACCTCATAAACCTGATTATGAAAATTATTATTATTTTGCGATCAATTTAATAACACATATTGTACCAGAACCATCTCCAGCAACGTATCTTCAAAGATTGTCTCGAAGAATTCCCGAATTAGAATATGTCGGACCAGTTGGTCGTTTAGATGATGCTGTACAAGTTCGTGTAAAGAAATCTGATGAAGTAGATATAGAAGGATTAATATGCGGATTTGAAACCATTAATGGTGTTGAAAGCGCGGAACTACAATTACCGAAAAAGAGAAATAGGAGAAACTAAATTTCATTATATTATAACTTTTTTCAGAACATAAGATAATATTAGAAATATTAAGAACATGAAACAACATAATTCATAACCATAACTGGGTAATAATTACAACTGGGTAATAATTACTCAAAACCCTTATGACGTAAGAGAGTAGTTTACTACCCCTTGACATGAGAAACCCCGCTACAAATTTGGTTTTAGTATTCCGAAATTGCTTCATAGTATTATAGATTTCAATGTAGAAATTTCACATTATTATTGTAACCAGGCTCGAAATAAATTTTCATGTATATATAAATAACTATTCATTTTGCATTTTAAATTATAGAAAATTCAATAATAAAATTTTTTATTCATTTCATTTAAAAATTAAATTTTTAAAAGTTTTCTTTCTTTTTTTTTTTTTTGAATTTTTAATGAAAAAAAAAAATGATTATGATTATAAAGATAATTTGAAAAAATTAAATATTTGGTTTGAAATTTTTTTTATTAACCGATAAAATTCACAACAAAAAAGTGAAGAAGAATATTGCAAATGACGAAATCAGCAAAAGCTCTAATAATAAAATGAAAAAATTTTTAAGTAATCATAATTTTTATTAAAAAAAAAAAAAGAAATTGATTGATTATTATTTTACCTTTCTGGGGATATTCCTTTAAATTCATTGCTATTTTCTGGATTAGTTTGTATCCGTAAATTAACTATTGTAATATAATAATAATAATAAAAAAAAGTATATTTATTAAGAAAAAAAAAAAATGATAATTTTTTTTTTTTTTTTTTTTGATGATAAATTATAAATTATTACCTGCTAAAACAAATGATCCAACGCATGAAGTGAATCCAGCAAGAAAAGCATTATATGGAAAAGTTCCTACTAGTACACAATACATAAATTGAAAAATACCGGAAAATAAAATAAAAACTAAATATGCATCAATAAGTTTAAGATTTTGTGCAGTATCTTTTTGATATGATTTCCATAATTTTTCTATTGCGCTTGAAAATTTTTCTGTCAAATTTGATTTTTCAACCATGTTTAGTTCTTGTGAAGCAAAAAAAAAAACAAAATTTTTTAATTATTTATGTTTAATCCGTCTACCAATAAAAAATTGCCAAATTGAATTGGTTAACCTAATATTTCTGCAATCTCGTGCATAAGTCACGTGACATAAACTTTGCCAGGGAGTGTGACCACTTTCAAGAAAAAAAAAAAAAAAGTTTATTTTCTTAAGTCAGTTTCTAGACAAGAAATTTAAAAAAATGAGGTATATTATATGTTATTTTAATTTAAACCTCTTTTCTAGTTCCGTTTCTATATTCAAAACATTTGCAATATGAAAGCTTTAACAAGAAGTTAGAATCTTTAGATCTAAATTAAAAATTTTATTTTATAGTACCACGGCAGGAAAATCAAAAGCAGATATGACCGAGGAAGAGCTCCGTCAACTTGAGGAGCACGAATTCAATACTGGTCCTTTATCAGTTTTACAACAATCAGTCAAGAATAATACTCAAATCTTGATAAACTGCAGGAATAATCGAAAGTTACTCGCTCGTGTCAAAGCATTTGACCGACATTGTAATATGGTATTGGAAAATGTTAAAGAGGTATGTAAAAAAATACAATAAACTTATAAATTCTATATAATTCTAATCATCTTTTCATTTTTTAGATGTGGACGGAAACGCCAAAGGCCGGTAAAGGTAAGAAGGCCAAACCGGTTAATAAGGATAGGTTCATCAGCAAGATGTTTTTACGTGGAGATTCTGTCATACTTGGTAGTTTATAAATCTTAAATTTTTTTTTTTTATACATGGTTTAATAATATTAAATTCTTTATTCTTTTCTCTCATTAGTGCTGAGAAATACGGTATAATAAGATATCTAGGTTCTTTGAAGAAACCAATTCGTAAAATTTTCATTTTGCTCTAAAGATTTAACTAATTGTCTTTGTAAATGGCTTTTAATAATATATATATATATTTTTCGTTCTGAATTGTTTGAAATTTCTGATCATTCACACTATAATGTCAATAATACAGCATTCCGATAACAAACTGAGAAAGAATAAAATGGTCAAGTATCGGGTTTGTAATATAATATCCTTTCCCAACTTATCTGGAAAAAAAAAAAAAAAAAAAAAAATAATAAAATAAAAGTTATTTTAGAAGTTTTGAAGTCCTTGATCTTTTATAAAGTGTTTCTTCTATTAATATTTAAATCGAAATGGTCAATTACAACCTTTAAAACAAACCTGAATGTACTAATGATCCGTATTAATGTGATAAATATTTACGACCTTTCATACGTCGTCTTTTAAGTATTTTTTTTCCACTTTTGCTTCGCAATCTCGCTAAAAACCCATGTCTACGTTTTCTTACTATATTACTTGGTTGATATTCTCTTCCATACGTTACAAAACGAACTTTATTTCCAAAGACATTTGCTGTTTGTGATGGTATAATTTGACTTGCTGAGCTTGCTCGTGAATAATGATTAATAATTAAAATCATGAATTATTTTATATTATTTTTATTAAGAATTTATATTTCTTACTTTTGAAAATTCAAAAGCCCGAACGAAGAAAATCCATTAGGAGGAAATATTTGTTGTATTCGTGGAATTATCGGACAGAATTTTCGAGTTAAAGAGGATAACATTTTTTGAAAAGATGATCCTTCAAAAATCTTTTTTTTTTTATCAATTTAGTCACATGACTGGTTTTGATGATAGACGATTCGTCAACTTTTCTACTACTGCAAACTGCAACTGGAAATGAGACCATACAGTATACTGTAGAAATTAAAAAATATATATGGGAAACTTCTCAAATTTTTAAAGAAGCAATATGACCTGAAGCTTATATATTCAAAATGAAATGATCAATGATAGTTTAACAATAGGACCTGCAAATAGGACTATACTGAGTATAAAAGAAAAAATTGAGGTCGTTCTCATTGTACCGCAGTTCGGAGAAAACGTTGAGACATGACGTTAAAAGTAATAATCCTGAGATATGCTGGGCTGCTGAGCTTATGCGTCTCATTTACAATCTCTCTCAAATCGACGAGGAGAGTCTGGTGTTTAATTTCTACATTAAAGATATAATATGCGGGATAAAAATTATGGAATCTGTTATGGATAAGTGAAGCAATGCGTTAAACGCTAAAGATAGTTCTAGATGTGCTCAAGAAATGGGAAGCAGACGAGGTTTTCGACTCCAAGTATGATTATGAGTGTGTGGTAATTCGCAGTCATAAAACATTTTCTTAACTAAAATTGAAATACCGTATGTACTATAAAAAGAGAGTTTAAAAAAATTGTCGTTTGAATATGATAGATTAATTTCGGTAAGAAAAGATTATAAATTTTTTCTTGCATATAATTTGTATGAAAGTTTGTATTTATAAATATACAAGTACCCTACATTAATTATAAAAAAAGTGTTAATGTAAGATACTCCATAAATACACCTTAAAACTTCTTTTTTTACATCTAAAATATGTATATGTAAATATTTTATGAAACATCGAAATATACATGCAGGGCTACCTTTAAACTGCATACCCTCGATATATCCGCAATCCAGCTGAAATTTAGTAAGAGGGATTCGATAATAATTATTAACATTCAGAAAGAAAATTCCAAACGTGGAAAATTATTCAAAGTGTTATGGAAGGTGTAATCAAGCATCCATAAAAAATTTCTTGAATAAGAGCTACTGATTTTGGAAGAGGAATGGATATATCTTTCATAGTCACTTATTTAGCAAAAGAATTTCTTAATTAAAGGAAAAGTAGTTTCTGCCCACACCAAGGCCTAAAGTTGTAACACACCTGCAATTGAAACAGTCGGTAAAAAACTTGTCCATCCTCACTAAAAAGAATTATATTGTGTGCGTTCTAACGAGATGGTGCAATTATTGATGCTTTTGGCAGGACATCTTTTGGACCGTCATTATTTGGTAATTAAAGAGTTATATAGTAATAATAAAAAATAATTATTCTCGTCATTTATATGATCACGTAATGGTGAATTTTTTTAATAGCACACTGAAATTGGCGAATCGTTTGATTCAAACACTTCAGAAACGTTTAGAATATCAACCCAATCAAAATCAAAGCTCTACGTCTTTACGATTTAGTCCTTCAATGAACAATTAATTGGAAACAATCATACTTTTTTCATAATCACCAAATTTTTACATTTGCATAATTCATGTGAAAACTTTAATAATATTGGTTAATAAATTCTCTCAATTATTGTCAAGGATTATGATTATGTTTACTCGTATCTTTTCTATTAAGCGCAGATCACCGTAATTTAACTAATTATAGTTTAATTGCGGAATCTACTAATGAAATAATGAGTGAATACAAGCCATATTGTGAATTTTATAAAAGAAGGAAGTTCAATACCGGCAAGAAACGAAGAAATGAATTTTCCCAAGATAGCATATGTTTTTATGGTTATGATATCTATTTCGGATGTCGATCAGCTCAGCATGGCCGGCACTTTTGTTGAAATCTTATGAATGACCAAATATTAAAATTTTATGCAATTTTTGCATAATTTAAATTTTTTAATTACATTTTGCACGACCTACGGTAGAACCACGACCTACGGTAGAACCATTTCTTTATCGTTAATGTCTCAAATTATGTGGTATTGAAACAGTGGCTTCATAGTGACTTCACATTGATCAGTATAGTTTATCTAACCTTTTTCATAAGGGACAGGTTATATTACGCTTACGCTTGTAATCCATTTATAGTTTGCTATAAATAAAATTTCAATTATTGTTAATAATTTTGTTTTAGATTATGACGCTGACATCTTTTTTGTTCATTTTCCGTTTTAAGAAAAGTTCTTCCTTTAAAAGGATCTTATTGAAAATCAATTTGTCCGTGCATCTTAATCGGTAAAGTTGACCGATTATTTTATATAATTAACTAACAATAGAAGAATCAAAATTTTTTCGTTATTCTTTTTTTGTTTCATTCAAAGAATTATTTGATTAATTTTCAATTTTGTAAATTAATGATTTTTTACGTATTAAAATATAGATCATATGAAAATTTACTTTTTTTTTACGTATAAATATGGGTCCTCTTTTTTTTCTCATTAAAAACAAAAAAAAAGAAAGTTTAAAAGATGGAAAATTACGATTATCAATCTCCAGGGCCAAATGATTCAAGAAGTCCTTGTCCTGCATTAAATACACTCGCTAATCACGGATATCTGTAAGTTATCGTAACCTTTTTTAGTCTTACTTTATAATTTTATTTAATAAATTAACTTTTATATTGTTTTTTAATATATTATTATTACAATAAAAATAGACCTCGAGATGGAAAAGATATTACGGCAAATCAATTGATCGAAGCAATACATAAATGTTTTAATCTTTCTAAAGTTATAGCTTTCATTTTGTCTCACGCAGGTTTATATTTGATAGGAAAAACTCGGGAAGGTAAATTGTAAGTAGATCACACTTTATTTTCTTTTCAATTTCATTTATTTCAATTCTTTATTTATAAAAAATCACCTTTTTGTTTTTTTTTTTTAAAAAAAAAAAAAGATCACTTGAAGATTTATTCAACGATGCGATTGAACACCCAGTGTCATTAACACGTCCCGATAAAGGATTAAGTGAAGATTATAGAAAAATTTCACCAGAATTACTTGATTCATTATTCTCAGAGAGGAATGAAAATAATCAATTAACAAGAATAAGTTTTGCTAGACAATATATTAAAAGACGTGATCAATCTCTCAGAGATAATCCAAATTTTCATGGATTATCTTTGCTTCAAAAATATCAAATATTTGGTGAATATTCTTTAACATTGCTTTGTTTTCCTGGTAGTGAAAAGGGAAGAGGGGAAGAAATCGATGCGGATACTTTAAGAAGCATTTATCAATTTGAAAGACTTCCTGATAATTGGGAAAAATCTGAATTAACTATTAGTATGTTTCAACTTCATAATTTAGTGGGCGATATACGAGGGATCGTGGATAATTTAGATAATTTAGATAAAAATAAAAACGGAAAAATTGAATAAAATTTAGTGCATATGTTATTTTTTTAGAATATTACTATCAATAAAAAAAACATCCTTTCATAAAATGTTAAACTGTTTTCAGTATATTGTTCAGTGTATCGTATCTGATATATTTACTTTTTTTAGAATAATTTTAAAAAATTTTAGTATTCGACCTTTTTTGGTAACTTCACAAATTTATCACGTGAAAGGTACTTAGCTTTTTTTTTCAAAAATTATTTTATTTTTTTTTTTTTTATGAGAGATTATCCCTCCCATTAGGAAAAAAAAAAAGAAATTATATTCTATATACTGTACAAAGGAGTGTATCAATTATAATAATGCAAAGAATGTAAAAAAGTTGGGGAGAATAAATATCGAAAACGCTAAATTTCATTTCACATATTTTTTATTTCTTTAACTACATTCTCTTTTGATCTCAATAATAGAAGAAGTAAAGGTTTCCCAATCTTCTTTCTTTTTAGGGTCTCCAAAAGGCCTTAAAGCAGCTAAAAATAATCTATATCGGCCATCGGGTAATTCAACATTTTTTGTTCCATCTGATTTATCAACTCTACCATTAAATTGTATAGTTTCGATTTGGTTCTTTTCAGAATTATCATTTCTTGGTTCAAATTGTAAATTTGCTATTGTGCCTAAAGAATTTGGTACTAACAATTCTGTTGCTTTATTGTCAAGTGCTCTCGATTTCAATTTATTATTTCCCTTCTTATATAATACAGGATAAGATCTTTTCGTAATCGCAGCAGAAGCTGGAGTGATTACCGTAACAATAGTAGATGTTACCGTAACAACATCATCATTATTAGAAGGTTGAGGAGTTTCTGTTGGCGTTGGGGCTGGTGTTGGGGTTGGGGTCTCGGTTGGCTGATTTGTTGGAGTCTGACTTATTGGAGTCTCGGTTGACTGACTTGGGGTCTCTGTTGGTTGATTTGGGGACTGTGTTGGCTGATTTGGGGACTGTGTTGGCTGATTTGGGGTCTCAGTTGGCTGATTTGGGGTCTCAGTTGGTTGTTTTGGAGTTTCGGTTGGTTGTTTTGGAGTCTCGGTTGGCTGGTTTGTTTCTTTTGGAGTCTTGATTGTTGTTTCCTTTGGAGCCTTAATTGGTTGATTTGTTTCTTTTGGAGTCTTGGTTGTTGTTTCTTTTGGAGTCTCGATTGGCTGATTTGTTTCTTTTGGAGCCTTGGTTGTTTCTATTGGAGTCTCGATTGGCTGATTTGTTTCTTTTGGAGTCTCTGTTGGTTTGTTTGTTTGTTTTGGAGTCTCTGTTGGTTTGTTTGTTTCTTTTGGAGTCTCTGTTGGTTTGTTTGTTTCTTTTGGAGTCTCTGTTGGTTTGTTTGTTTCTTTTGGAGTTTCGGTTTGTTTTGGTTTAGTTTCCGCCGGTTTATTTGTTTCCTTTGGCTTATTTTTTGATGGCCGTTTTGTTACCATTGGTTGAGTTTCTGTTGGAAGAGCTGTTTCTTGCGGTTGAGATTCAGTGGGTGGTTCTACATTACAATCCGATTCAGCAGGTATTACATCTACGGTAAGAATTTTTGTTCCTTGCGCTACACGTGCACCCAAAAGTACAATATCATCACCTTTCATTGATACGGTTAAAACGTTTTCAGGTGAAGTGAATTTTTGACCACCTTTACCAGACTGAATAAAAGGTGTATCAGATTGATCATCAATTATCGGTAAATTTTTTAAGCTACCTTTCATACCCATATAAGAAACGTAAGATCTCTTTTTTGTAGAACTATCTGTAATAACTATATAACCAGAATAAAGAGAATTATTTATTTCATTTTCCTCTTTGGGTGGAGTAAAACTTAAATTAATATCTTGAGATTCGCCAGGACGTAAACGAATTGAAGATTTTGAAAATTTAACATTAGCAAAAGTATTTGTTGTGATCGGTGAATTTGCTGGAACCAAATTTATTCCATCGTACCCATTAATTGATTGAGCGGGCAAATGATTAAAAGTAAATTTTGTTGTTTCTTTACCAATATTTGTTAAAGTAATGCATCTTTTCTTTCCGTTAAAATGAGCTGAATCATTAAGTGCAAGTTTTGATGGAGATGTCATGATCGTTGAAGATAAAGCATCGGATAAACTAATTAAACCGGAACCTTGTTGAAGAATCGTTGATGCTATAAGAGAATTTTTGTTTTCTTCTCCTACTTTAGAATTTTTAATAGTGATTGGTTTGGCATTAATTTGAAGAACATTACGAACGGTTTCAGGTTTTGATTTTTCTTTGTCTTGAAGATATAATGCTAAAGCACCAGTTACGAAAGGAGCTGAAACGCTTGTTCCTGAAATAGATTTGAAAGAACCGAGAGAGACAGGGAAAATACTTTTGATATTTTTCCCAGGTGCTGCAATATCAGGTTTAATATCTAATTCATTCGTAGGACCAAAAGAACTAAATGACGAAACTTTTAACGTGCTTGGATTATTAATCAATACGCTTTCCTCTGGAAATTGAACGGTTAAGTTCTGATTTTTTTGAATGAGATTAAATAAAGTTATTCCATCCTCGCAAGAAATCATGCCAACAGGAGTTGAAATTCCTTCGCTACTAAATTTAGGTGTTGCGATTCCACTAACATCATTATAAATAACAATAGCTGAAGCACCAGCAACTCGAACTTGGTCAATTTTTGTCGAATCATCGCAACCTCCCCTACGAACTAAAGCAACTTTTCCTGTAAGATCTTTGTTAATGACATCACAAGCATCGTTTTTTGAATTGGTCACATTTGAAGTTGGAACAATCGGGAAAGAATTTTCAAGTTTAATGGGCTCTCCATCTTGAGTAAGATATTGAATTTTAAGATTAGAATTACAACTTGGTTGAATAAAAAATGAATTAATTTGATCAGTATCAACGGATGCAACAGAAATAACTCCAGGAGCTGTTGATGGTGAAGAAATTTTAAAAATTCCATTGTCACCAGAAGTTCCTGCGGGTGCTACAACGAATACTCCATTTTGTGTTAATTTTTCAGCAACGAGACTTTCAGGGGTTCCAAACCACGCGTTATTACCAGATACGAGAGAAAGATTAATAATATTCATTCCGTCTTCAAAAGCTTTTTCCATAGCTTTAATAACAATGTCATTTGTAGTTGTTCCATTACATCCAAAAATTCTATATGCACCAAGTATAGCTTTAGGTGCAATACCAGTAACGTTATTAGCTGAATCTTCACCAGCAATAATACCAGCTGCGTGTGTTCCATGACCAACACATTCATCCAAAGGATCATCATCGGGCTTTGGTTCATTCGATCCATTAAAATCATCTCCAACAAAATCGAACCCAAATTGTACTTTACAGCCTTCTTTTTTAAAGCATCCTCCAAGAGCTTGGTGATTATAATCAACACCCGTATCTAAAATTCCAACCTGTTCAATTACAATAAGAGTGTAAATAAAAAAGAAACAAAAAAAGAAAAAATCATTTTGAAAATTCAAGAATAATAATTATTTACCTTAACGTTTGAACAGTTAGTTTCATTACGATTTGATTCATTTGATTCAACAAAGCCAATAAGATCGCGAAAATTTTGAGAATTTGAACCATTATCTTTTTCAATTGTGAATTCTGTTCGTTGAATTTTTACCTAAAAAAAAATTGTAATAAAATATTTTTTTTAGAAACCTAAATGCTAGTGCACGCGTGTACAAATTCTACTACTATTTACTTACCACAGGCCAAACATTTTTAACGCATTTTAATTTTTCAATTTTACTTATATCGTTATCATTATCAAGCTTAATAGAAACTCCATTAAATACTTTTTGATTAAAAGTTTCTCGAACTTTATAATTTATGCCTTCACTTTTAATCGATTTTGCAAATGAATTTATAAATGATTCTGATTGGTCTTTAGATTGATCGCCATTAAATTCTAATATGTAAGAGTTTGGAACTATATTAGGAACGGTTTTGTGTAATGTGATTTGTGATGCGGAAAACTTTTCTATTGAAGCTGAAAAAGCTATGCGAGTTGATGTTAAATAATAACCCAAAATTGATAAGATTAATTTGCTTGAAGCTTTCATGATTGTATTTTTTAAAAGTGTTAATTAGATAATTAAGTATAATTAAATTATTATAAAATATGCTGTAAATTGTATAAAATGAATAATGTGAATATCGCTCCAGGCGTATTTTTATTATATATATATGTATATGATTTATTTTGGGTTAATTTAATGGTGGAGGAAAAAAAAAAAAAAGAAAGAAAAAAAAAATCAAGAAAGAACAAAAGTAAATTTTTCTTTCTTATAGAGAGAGGATTTTTTTTTTCTCTTAAAAAGACCAATATATTAGATTTTTTTATTAAAATTAATAGTAAAAAGGAAATTTTTTTTTATAAATATATTGGTCTTTTTTTTTTCCTCCAGGGAAATGAATGAAATTCCAGGGAAATGAAAGCGTTTTCGATATTCGTAACTGTTGCTACAAAAAGAATACATTTTCATGATTTCGAAGGGTATTTATAAACTTTTACGATAATTTAACATAATAACGAAATATTAGGCTTTGTAGTGATTATACACAATTGTATGATCCGTACTACATAGGAAAAAATAATAATTTCTTTCTCACACCAAAAACCCTTTGTGTGTTAATATTAAAATGTCAGTTTTCTTTATTTATTGTTAAAAAGATTTAAATGGAAATGAAACCCTTTAAAATGAAAATTCCACTAAAAAAAAAGCGCATGTGTATTTAATGCATACCTGTGATGTAACTTATTTATAGCCGATTTCGGGTAATCGTAATTTAGATAAGTTAATCTTTTTTTTCGAGTTCAATTATTTGTTTACTTAAATGTTTTGTTTGGACTTTATAGACTTATGATACCGTGGAGCATTATAGTACAAGAAAAATAGTCGCTGACTGAATTGCATTGCATTTGTTTTCTTTACCAAATAAGGTCATTTAGTTAATAAATCAGGTAAAATGTCGAATAAATTATGTTCAAATTGGATTGTTGGGTTTCCTGACTAATACACGATACAAGTTTCACCCTTATTTACGCCCATTCGATATTGTAATGTTACTCAAATTTCGTTATTATCATAAAATCGTTGTTCTCTTTTTTATATCACATATAATGCTGGTCAAGCTGATCAAGCTGATCAAAAGTAATTTTTATTTCGCGGATTTACAACTTTTACAGTTTCAAAAAGAAAATAAGCCATTTGGATCACAATTTTTATTAAGTTATTCTACAGATTATTTAAATCTATAATCTATTTATTAATATTTGCTAAGCAACATATAATTTTAAATCAACCTAACCAATTTTTAGCATGAGTATAATGTAGACATGGATTACTATTATTATTACTATAATTCAACTTATATTTGGAAAAATCCAACATCCATATCATGTTTGATAATGCAGCGAATATTCTTGAATGATCCATCTATTAGTATTAAAAATTATATTAATAATCTCTAAAAAATCAACTATTTTTTTTAATAAAAAAAAGATAAATTTTACCTGTAACGAATAAACAGGAGAGCGATTGTTTCCAAGATAAAGAGACCAACCATCATTTTTCCTTGCACCTTTCTTTAATTCTTGATGGTTATCGCAATTATTTTTATTATAACGCAAGTCAAAAATTCTAATTATGCCGTTTCTGTTGGCGCCAGCCACCAATCTATAAGCATCGTAATCCACAGAAAATACTAATGAAGAAATCAATTTTAAGTCAAAACAACCTTTTTCAAACGAAAACGGGAAAAAATTAATCTTAATTCACTCACCAGGATGATAGTCATAAGGATCTCTATAAGAAGCAACGCATTGCATTGTTCTAACGTCAAATAATCTACATATACCATCGTAACATCCGGTTGCAAAAGTATTTGGTAAATTTGGATTCGAAGCTATGGCATAAACAGTACTTTGATGATCCTTTATTCCCGTAGCGTATTTAACAATATCATTTGATGTAACATAATATAAGGTAAAATTTTCTCCACTTCTATTCCCCACGCCAATTAATTTATTCTTTGAAGATAATCCATGAATAACTCTTGGTCTACCAGGTAATGAGATTTCCATTTTATCTTGAGTTGTTTCAGTATTCCACATTCTTAACCTTTCATCAAATCCGACAGAATATAAATTTAATGGATCATCTGGAAATACGTAAATTGATTGCACCGAATTCTGATGTCCTTTAAATTGTTTTTTGGGAGCTAAGTTATATTGTCGATTATAATCTGATCGATTACTATAACCATTATTATTTTTATTATTATTATTATTATTATTATTATTATTTAATTCCCATTGTTTTATAGTACAATCTACTGAGCATGTATATAAAATCTCATCGTCAATTCCACCACCTAATAAAATATCAGTAATATCATTACTATGAGAGATAAACCATTCAGCTTTCTTTTTTTTATTAAAATCTCCACAAGAATTTTTATTAAAATAATATATTTCAATAGAACTTCCTATGCTAATTAATAGTTTTTCTTTATCAAATTTTAATGTTGGGATAAATGATTGTCCATGATATTTTGTTATGATCGTTGAAGAAAAGAATTTTTTCTTCCAATTTTGTTGTGTAGTATATCCAAATGAAACTTTTTGTTGCCAATTGTCATTCAAAGAGGAAGATGTAGAAGGGTGATCATGTTTTTTGGAGTTAATGTTGGATATTATCATATTCCATTTTTGATTTGTAAAGTATAATTTAAATCCATATTCTATTATTAAATTATTAAAAGATTTATTAACTAATCGTAATTTTACTATATCTTGTATCGTTAATAAATCAAGTATATTAATTATTACATCGAATGGAAATTCAAAAAACATTTCCGGAAAAAAACTGCAAGAATAAAGAATCGAATTGAGGATCCAACTATTTATAATAAAACAGCGTAGTCAATATGGGCTGAGTAACGTGTAACAGTTAAATCAACTCGCAGTAATTTTGCGCAGCTTCTATTTGGCGTCAACTGGCTAATTGTTGACGCAACATGAATTTTATTTGTTATCCTAGACTTTTTTTGGATAACGGAATATATCACTACAAAATAACTATTCCAAAAGAATATATATAAAAAAAAAACCCCGGTCTAGGAACTAGGAAGTCGATGATTAAAGTCCCAAAGTGGCTTATCCGGAGTATAATGCCGGCTGACATTATACTATATTATCGGGTAATCGGCAATCGTATTACCGGCATAATTAAATATGAATGCATCATGTGACGCAATTTGTATAACCGTGTAACATTACGAAAAATTATTCGTTTATATTTTAAGCATGTTTCGTTTCGAATTTAACTTTTTTTTTTAAAAAAAAATTGTCATTAAAATCTTTAAAATGATAAAATTAAAATTGAAACTTTTTTTTATATTTTTATGTTTTTGTCAGTGGATAGATGCCTATAAGCAATTATCTAAAGGAGGATTTTCTATTTTAACAAACTTAACAGAAATTGAAGCTCAAAAAGTTGCTCAAGATTTTTTGATACCATTATTAGTTCCTAGAGTATCTGGTAGTGAAGGAAATCTTAAAGTACAAAAGTATATTATTGATCATTTTCAAACGTTAGGATGGAACGTAGAAGAAGATAAATTTACAGACTCAACGCCAATAGGAGATATTTCTTTTAATAATATAATCGTAACAAAAGATATAAATGCAACAAATAGACTTGTATTAGCTGCTCATTATGATTCAAAATATTTTGAACCACCAAATGATGGATTTGTGGGTGCTACTGATTCGGCTGTATCTTGTGCTATTTTAATGGATTTAGCATATAGATTGGATCCCTATTTTGATAATAGAGATCCTAATTCTATTTCCACAACACTTCAAATTATTTTCTTTGACGGTGAAGAAGCTTTTAAAAGCTGGACTTCTACAGATTCTTTATACGGATCAAGGTATGAAAAATTATAACATTTTGCTCTATTTTTAAATTATTATAATTTATTTATTTATTCTTTCTTTAAAGGCATTTGGCAGCTGAATGGGAAAATACGTATGTTTCTGAAACAGAAAGTGCACAAAATAAAGGCAAAAATTTACTTAACGGTATTGAAGTCCTTGTGTTATTGGATTTATTGGGCTCTCCTGAACCATATATACCAAATTTTTTCCCAACAACTTCATGGTTATTTATTGAATTGAGTAAAATTGAAGCTCGTTTATATAATAGTAAATTAATTAAATTCACACAACATGAGCATAAAATGAAGGGAATGCCAATGTCAACCAGTTTAGAAGATGTTTCATATTTTGATACCGATTCCTTACAATCTTATCAAGCTCATATTGATGATGATCATGTTCCTTTCTTAATAAGAGGAGTTCCTGCTTTACATATTATTCCTTGGCCATTCCCTGATGATTGGCATAAACCTTCCGTAAGTTTAATCCCTATAATATTATTGACATTTTTCTGAGGATTGCAAAATAATATTAATTTGTTTTATTATAGGATAATGCTACAGCCGTAGATCATTCAGTTTTATTTAATTTAAACAATATATTTAGAATTTTCACTGCTGAATATTTGGATATTGACCCAACTTTACCGAAAATTACTACTAAAAAAAATTAATTAGATGAAACTTAATATATTTTAATGTTTTAGTTTTTTAGGAAAATAAGCGTTTAATAGATTTAAGACTTATTTATTACCATATTTATTAACAAATGTTAGATTGTAATTTTTGTAAATTATTATATAATTTCAAACAATCGTGATGATGATATAGACTATACTATTTATTATAGAAAAAGGGGATTTTTTCTTTTAAATTATCAAAGTTCTTTAGTACAATACTTAAAAAAAATTGTTACATCAAATAAATTCATTTTTTTATAATTTATTCTTTGATTTATCATTAATATTACTAATAAAATTCTATTATATAAAAGATTTATATAATAATAAAACAAAAAATATCTATTTACTACTATAAAGTAATATATAATAATATAAATTTTATAATATATTATTAATAAATTAAAATTAGTTAGAATTAGAATTAAATTAAGGTTAAAGTTAAATTTAAATTTAAGGTTAATTAAATAGGCAAATAATTATAATGATAAATAATATCTATTATTTTTTTTTTTTAGTCAAAAAAAGTGCTTATAGCTTTATTAAAAAATTGAATCCAGAGATACAAAGTTTAAATGAGTAAGCTTACCTATTACAAAAAAGTTGCAATCCAAAAGAACAGATATATTTCATAACTAACTATAATGACCCATTCTTTAAGGTATAATGGAAAGTTCAAATATAAATTTAAAGGGAATAAAAAAAATGAAAAAATAAACTAAAACTAGACAAAAAAACACAAAGCTAAATCAAAAGGTTTCTAAACTAATTAATCATTAGACCATTTAACTAAATTATATTAATTGTTTTAATAAGTCTTTCAATTCTGCTAATATACCTTATATATTTGGCCTAATGGACAAGTTCTTTTAATGATAAGAATTCTTCTTATTAAAAGATCCAGAATTGGTTATTTTATTATTCTTCTTATTTTGGTATAAAACTTATATTTTTCTATTGGTATATAATTAATATTAGTGGCTAGTTTAGCACTAGTTTTCTTGTTTGCATTATTAATTCAAGTAAAAATATGTTTCTAAAAGCCAAATTTAGAAGTAAAATACTTGCATTATAAAAAACTTGAATTATTCCAAAATTATAGATTACTTATATATTTTGATACTTGTTTTAGATTGTAAAATAACCTATTAATTTTCTTGTTTCAAAAGTTTTTTTAATTATTTTAAAAGATTTTACTCTACTTTCTAATAAAAATTGGTATGAAAAAGCATTGAAAAAGAGGGAGATATTTGTTATATTTGCCAGAATATCTTGAATAACAGCTTGGAATTTTTTTTGTTATTTTTGTTCTAAAAGATTTCAGAAAGTAAAAACCATTAATAGAAATACCTTTAAGTTTAATAGTCCAATTCTTTCTATTATAAACTTTTAGGCATTTATAATTAATTATTAATATCACTTTTGCTGATAAATATTTTTTATATATTTTAATGCTAATTAATATAATCTTATCCCAAAAACTAAAATTTCTAAGAAGTATATAAAAATCCCACTTAACTGATATGTTATAAACAATTAAATCCAATAATTATGCCTGTTCTTCTTCTGAAAGACTATAATCAATAAAAATAAGATTAAAATTATTAATTTTATCTGCCATATATTTTTACTTTTTTTTTTCCTTTATCATCTGTTTAAAAATTAAGGAATTTAGATTTGTTACTATCCTTTATATTTATAAAAAGAGGAAAACTAGTATATTAGAAAGTAATTATCTTAAATTCAGAAAATATATTTTTAGATGACTAGCCATTAGAAATACCGTATATCACAGGCCACAGTATTACCCCTATGCATAGTACCCCCCTCAAAAAATTTGCTAGAATTTTAAAGTACCTGGGTACTTTACATAAAGAATTCCAATTTAAAGCTTAAAATTTTGTAAAATACCTGGGATATAATACTAGATTTATATATAATGTACAGTATATTCCAGATATATAAAAATGCCAGAACAGTCAGTTTTGGCATTTTTTTTACTTTACATATAAAAAACACTGGAACAGTCAGTTTCAGCATTTTTTTTGCATTTTTATATATATATAAATGCCAGAACAATCAGTTTCGGCATTTTTTTTATTTTACATATAAAAAATGCCAGAACAGTCAGTTTCGGCATTTTTTTTGCATTTTTATATATATATAAATGCCGGAACAATCAGTTTCAGCATTTTTTTTTATTTTACATATAAAAAATGCCAGAACAGTCAGTTTTGGCATTTTTTTGCATTTTTATATATATAAAAATGCCAGAACCATCAGTTTTGGCATTTTTTTTTACTTTACATATAAAAACGCCAGAATAATCAGTTTCGGTGTTTCATCAATCTAATTAAACCCAGGTATTATATATGGCATGTACCCCAGGTATTTTAAAAATCCTGTACCCCACTATGTATAGTATCTACCCGTGTATAGTACCCCCGGGTACAGGTCAAAACCCCCAAAATTTACAAGATACCTGAGATACTGTGGCCCGTGATATACAGTAATAAAAGGATTACTTTCTTTCATAATTTACTAGGTTTATTAAAATTTCTTTAATTTCTTTTAGTAGATTTTTTTAAGATTTGAACAAGAACATAATAAATAATATGATTGATGTGTGATGTGATATAGTTATTATATCATTATTTGTATTATCTAAATTTACAGAATCTGATTAATATATTAATCCAGGTAAAATTTTTATATCTAGTATAATTTATTTATTATTATATGACAGATTGAATTTCTGCTATATATGAATTAGAATTAATAAATTCATTATCTTTGAGATAATAACCTAAAAGCAATGATGGGTTTTGGACTTGTCCAATTGGTTTTTTTAATTGGACAGTATTGGACAGTCCAAAACCAGTTTTGGACACAGTTTTGGACACAGTTTTGGACAGTCTAAAACTATTCAAAAATTCAAATTTTTATTAAACTAAAAATAAAAAAAAAAGAAAGTAAATATCTAATGAATTAAATGGATAAGAAATTAATGTAAAATCACAAAATAATACCAAAAAAATACCTTAATTTTAATTAATTATAATATTATTTTAATTATTGGCCAAAATTAGGCCAAAATCAGGCATACTTCTGGCCTGAATTAAATATTTAGTCATGTGATCTGTCCAAAACCTGTCCAATGGAAAAAAGGTTTTGGTTTTGGACAAGTTTTGGACAAGATTTGGACAAATGTCCAAAACGTCCAATTGTCCAATTGCCCAACACTGCTAAAAGTATTCTAAGGAAAGAGAAAAATAAATAAAACTGTAAAAGATCCATATTTTTTGAAGTTTTTATAAAATTAAACATAACTTTATTCTTATTAAGATACCTTTTTATTAATAAATTATTATTAATAATCAGTTGTTTATTTTATTTTTTTTTTTTTTTATCAACATAGTAGGTTATGCTTGATAATATAAATGTTAAGAAACATATTAAAATCTACATAAATATAGACTATCAATAAAATATTTCTCTATTAACTATATTATCTATACTACTGCTCCTAAAGGAATACAGCCGACTAGTCACTGTGAGACAATGATGACATAATTTACGAAAAACTTAAAATTTGACCAATGACCATCCATATTGAAATACCTATATATCCATATCTTATATTTACTAAATATACTATTCAGACCTTTAATCCTATTATTACCTTTGATTCCTACAAATTTTAATTTTTTCTTCCTAGAATCTATACTATGTGATTGTTCTAATTTAATTTGTTGAATATTATGATGTTCCCAAATTAAATGTTTAAACTGAAGGACTAGTGTATCAATGACTTCTCTCATGATTTTATATTTATTTTGTTTAGGAATTTTTAACTCTTTTAAAAATTCACTGAAACTTTTAGGTATGATCTCTTTGGTTAAGCATAATATTCCAATGTTTGAGGAATTCCAACAATTAAGATTATCTATTTTGATGAGAATATTATTGTGATCAATATTAATATTATCCTGTATAAACAGGATGAGCAATTTAAATAATTGATCTTTAGAATTATGAACTATCTCTGTTCTTGTGTTTTGTGCAGTAGAACATGACCATAAATATCGATAAGTTTTTAATTTAGTATTACACAGTACACATCTTCAACTACCAGTGTAAACTGATGGTGATCATTTACATAAGTTATTTTGAGTAGGTAATTTTTCAGCACGTAATTTAGTTTTAAAAGAGTTAAATTTGGAATCAAATGCAGATGAATTATCAAATTTATCTTTGATGTATCTAAAAGTAAGTGACCAATCGAATGATTCTAAATCAGATGGTGAAGTGAAATATCTATTTCTATTTAATGTTAAGAATTGTTCAATGTATTATGTCTCTTTAATGTCTTTTACCATTAGTGTGATATTTCTTTCTATAGGCTTGTAATTCCAGCATATTATACTATTATGAGCAAATAATTTAAGATCAATTACCAAACATTCTTTATTACAAGCTTCTTTAATTAATTTGTCTACAATATTATTATGATCATCAAAGTCATGAGCCTTCACTTTTTGTAACGTAATAACTAAATCTTTAAATCTAATCAACTTAATTAAAAGTATCCACAAAACACTATATTGTAATTTCAGTTTTTAAATTGCAAAAATGGATAATATGTTAATCTTAGAAAATTGATTAATTATTATTTGAGAATCTGTACAAATGATAACTCTTGTACTTCTATTTAAACATAATAGTGCCATTATAATAGCTGTTAATTCAGCCTTAATTACTAAAGGATTCTCCTGTATCTAACATTAGAATATGGAATTAGTTTTTATGATTTTAAACACATTACCCATAATAATACTAGTATCTGAATGTCTTTTGAAAAATTCATTTGTATATATCTTTAAGGATAAATGACCTTTAACTGTATCTTGTATGTTTTTAAGTTGATTACGCAAGAGTATAGGATGAAAAAAATTTAACATACTTCTAATAGATGCTTCTTGTGAATTAGTAATATAATTCTATTTTCTATTATAGCTATATATTCAAATACTGAAGAATCTAATATATACACGTCTTGTATGGACTGTGCTTTAACATTGATAGTCTTTTCCTTATCAATGAATAAAAGGCACCTATTATTAGCTGTTTTCCTTTTACTTCTTGATTGGATGTTCTTAAGTTCATAACCAGTACACCTAATTAATACTGGTACTTGTACCGATGAAGAAATGAAATTATCATTGATGTTATATATCTAATGTTTTACCATAGGGGTTTAATCATTAGATAATATACGACCAAAATAAGAAGAGTCCAACTTATCACTGTAAAAAGCTACCCATTGCTTTTTCCTCAAATTTTTATCTGAAACCTTACTACCTTGTAAATAATATTGTCTATTAATAATAAATTTTAACTTAATTTTTCTTGATATTACAATATTTATTATACAATGTTGTTTTATCCATTTGTACCAATTTGGTTTACGACCTTCAGTACTAATACCTAACAAATCTGAATATGTAAGAAGATGTATTTCATCAGTAGCCATTATTTGACTTAGAAAATAAATATTGTGACGTTGTAAATGATAATTTAATCTGTCTTTAAATAATAAATCTGAATTCAATACTTGTGTAATAGGTAGTTATCTTCCCATTATTTTACGCTTAATATTAGATTGGTACGTAAGTTTGTCATTGTACATGATAGTTAAAGTACTGGCAATTAAATTATATTTAATCTTTAATAAATCTTTTAAATAAATTTTCCATTCTGTCAGAACGTTGTTAACAGATAATATTTCTTGTTATAAATATATAATACTTAATTTGAAGAGCATACCAAGTAACCCTTTATTTTAAAGTTGATTATGTAGTCTAGTAACTTGACGTTAAAGTTGTATAGTTGATATGTCCTTAATTGCATATCCTAAACTTGAGTGAATCATACAATTTGGTATTGTTATTACTAAGTTAGTCTTTTTTTTAAATAGTATGTGTGCAAGAGTATTAAGAGTTGCCACTTGTTTATCATTCAAAATGGTATGTTGTGATTTATATTTAATGCTTGGAATTATGACTGCATTATAAATGTATCTTATTATTTTATCTGTGAACTGCTTATTTCTGATAATCTTGTTGTATCCTATAATGATATTTTTACATTGATTGAATATATATACTTTAGATAAATTAAAATTCATCCAAGCACCTAAGATCCTAATTGATTCAATTAGACATATCAATTGAATTTCTTGAACATGAGATTTAAAATTCAATTTAATAGACTTATCTTTAAAAGCGTTTGTATCATTAGTATACTTGTATTCGAAATTAATTTCGTAATATGGAATTACATAATTCCGTAATTCCGTAATTATTAAGTAATTTATTAGGAAAGATCCGAATTCCGTATTTAATTTCGGATTCTGTATTTAATTTCATATTACGAAAATATTTGGCCAGAATTAACCTAAATTTTGGCCGAATTATATTTAAAAATTTAGTAAACCATAACTCTGCAACTAGTTATCCGATTTTAATGATCTTATCGTCATTCGATTCGTCTTAATGAGACGAATCGAATGATAATAAGAACGTAAAAATCCAATCACTAGATCATGCTTCGACACCAATAATCACTAAATATTTGCAGTGAGATGACTTTGTCAATATCGTTGCTAGAGTGTTGCAATACATATCATTAGATTCGTCTTGATGAGACGAATCGAATGAGAGTAAGATCGTTAAATTCGGATCACTGGATCTGGAAATATTCATACTTCCATACTGTTACACAAATTTTAGAATTTTGGAGTGTATAATTACAGATTTACGTAATTAATTATGTATTTACATAATTTAGTAATTTTGGATTTTGGATTTGCCAATTGAATTTTGGAAACAACTATAATCATTAGTCATTAACGCAAATTTTTTTGGATTGATCTGAATATTGTTCAACTTGTTAAACTCATCTGCTATTTGTAATATACTTTCTAATTTATATGATGTATTTGTTATTTACAATACATCGTCCATATAAGCTTGAGAGGAAATATAATTGTTTTTTTATCAGGATCTCTTAATTGAATATTTTTGACAATTGATTGATTTATTGTATAACCCAATTATAATTTATTTATTTCATATAGCAGTGGATTGTAGTAGATAGTCCAGAGAAGAGATGAAATCACTTCACCCTGATCTATTCCTATAAACGCTTTGTAAAATTAGGTTATTTCTGTTGTTGTAATAACTGCTTTTCTACTATTAAAAAATAAATTAATAAGTAGTTAAACGATTCTTTTAGGGATCTTAATTCTATTAAGAGTTAACTCCAGCATCTTGATATTAACTCTATCATCTGCTTTAGATAGGTCTTGAAATAATATCCATAAAGGTATTTTCTTAACTTTAGCGTCTTTCATAATCAAATTCATGATTCTTCAGTAGAACCACCAAGTAGTGCTGCATGATTTTCTCCTTTCAAAATATTGTTATTAGCAATAATATGAAAAAGTTTCTGAGTAACAATTTTAACTATCGCCTTTCTTATAGTTTATAAAAATGGGATGGGCCTAGTTTTGGTAAGTTGGTAAGTTGATGTTCCCATTCCATAGTCTTGGAAATGAGATAAAGTAATGCATCTCACCATTCAGCAGGAATATTACCTGTTGTTAAGCATAAATTAGCTAATTGTAATATAAGTTTAAACATATTTTTTTTTTTTTATTTTTAATGTTTAAAGATGTTGGACATCGCATATTTATTCTTGTAATAAGAAGGACATTGCTGTCGCATTCAAAAGTAAGGAAACATACATTCGAGGCTCAAGAGAGCCACAGTTTCGCCAAGCATCTATACTAAAAGGAATAAAGGAATTGAGATAGTAAAAAAGAAAAATTGTAAAGTACGAGGCCCGCTAAAATAAAAAATTGGTTAGTAACTACTAAGCTACCTAACTATGGCTAATTTCCTATTTCTAGCGTATTAACTACATAAACTAATTAGTTGTTCTAATAACTGCTTGATTTTCACCTTGTTATGAGTTTTCGGTTGCTTGTTATTAGATGCCCACAATCTATTTTTCTTGTTCCGGTCACAGGCAGGTTTGATCAGAGGCTCGTCAATTTTTGATTTAGAATTGTGGTATCAGCGTGGCCCAAAGGGAACCTTGTTCAATCCAGTCACTACTCTGGAGCGGGAGTTTCTCTTGTCATTAGGGAAGTTGTCCTTCTTAGTAGAAGTAGGTTTAAGATTGTAAGAGCGGTAGGAGGGTGTGGAGTGATGGCATCAGGTTAAATCAGCGTCCTTTCACTGCTGCAGATGAGATATTCTGTGAGAGAACGCGTCTCATGTACAAAATAGTCTATGAGTATGTGAGACCCATCCTACTCTTTAACAATTCTAAAAGATTTGAGATTGCTAGAAATTAAAAATTGGCTAGAAATGCCGTTGAGAAATAATGAATCATAAGTCATATCTTCTGGGATATTTGGTATGATGCCCTGGAACTTCTTGCGCTGTTTTCTTTCTGAAAGACTCCAGGTGGCCAGAAACTATTAGACAGGAAGGGTACTGAGAAATACGGTCCAATTATTATTGTTGTACGCTTTCAGGCAATTATGATTAGGAATCAGTCTGATTCTTGCTGTTAAATACTTTTTCTGCACTCACGTGCTGACTGAAATCACTTTACCCCAAGAGTTTAAGTTTGTGAGGAGCTCATAATTTGACTATTTAGCTGGAATGTCCTACACAATCAGGTCCAGAAGGAGCCAGGATTCTTCATGCTCAGGCTGGTAACCTGTGATAATACAATTGTTTGTTCCTGTAAAGCCATCTTGTAATTTGGACCTCTTCTTTAACCTGTTCAAGCCCATATTATCTTTAGGAGCTTGGCAGGTTGGAGGGGTGACTGACCTGCTATTTGCAGGTTTGACAGGCTTTTGAGCGTGACTAGCAAGAGAGGAATTAGAAGACGCAGTCGAAGAGGATGAGGAGCTGTTTTCCTGTAGGAAGGTAATTTTCTCCGCAGCTCTAGCTTTTTTCTTTAACTTTTTCTTCTGATTTTTAGTCAACGCCTTGGTCCAGGAGTCTGGTTGTTCCACAGTAATGGGGGGACTAGGGGATGATGGTGTGCTCAAGGCATTATTTGATTGGTGCGTTATCTCCAAGTCTATATCTATTTTTGGTGAGTCATCAGGTGAATCTATGCATACCAATTTTGCTTTGTTTGTCACAACTTTAGTGTCTGATTGGTGCGAATTGTTGATTGCAGCTATCTGTTTCTCCATCTCATGTGATAGTTGGTCAAGAGTAGAGAAAACGACAGTATCCAGAAAGGCGGCAGAGGAAAGATGGCAAAGAGTACCTAAGATATTAGCTGCTACTATTTGTTATGTAGAAGTCTTGGGTTTGTGCTGTAAAAGACTTAAATCTATTCTATATTCAGCAAAGTTGTCAAACAGTTCAGCTGCTCTAGCTTAAGGTTGCTTGCCGAAACCCATCTGGCCTAACGCGAAATGCCGAAACTCATACATAGTGCCGAAATGCCGAAATGCTGAAATGCCGAAACTGCCGAAACTGTTTTGGCATTTCGGCATTTCGGCAGTTTCGGCAGTTTCGGCATTTTGACATAGTTTCGGCATAAGTAATACTAATATTTTAATAGAGTTTCGGCATATTTTCGTCATGTTAATAGTATCTGACAGATAAAAATTTATTTTTTAAAATTTAAATTATTTATTGTATTTATTATACGTAATCCAATGATAAAAACTAGCAATTAAATTCAAATTTATCACTAAAGAAATAAAATCCCAGTTAAAAAAGTTCACCATTTTATTTTTATTTTATTTAATTTTGATAAAAAAAAAAATATTGATACTTGTTCGCTACTATTTTAAAAAATAGTACCCAGGCTGTACGACGTGGACGTCAGTATCAATTCACAGCCCAAAAAAAATGTGAGTCTCCAGCCGATATTTGGTACGGACTGGGCCTAGCTACTCACTATAAAATAATATAATAAAATTAATAAATTATCTTCGGTGACGATACGTAGGTAGGTTTCTTGCCCTTCTACGATCGTGTCACGTATCTAAAATAAATTGGTTAATTTAAGATGTGAATAAACTTTAATTATAGAAATTTTATAATTACCTCGTCTTTCCCAAAATCTCGATCTAAATGTGCAATAATATCTTGCTCCGATACGCGACCATCTTCTTCCAGGGACACCGCTACGATAAAGGCAAAAACTCTAAATATCAAAAAACGAAATAATATTTAGTTAAATATTTTCAATTTTAAGCAAATATTTTTTTTTGCCATTATATTTTTCATACATGGTATTCCCTGAGAAGATTCCTCCATTTTTGGTGGCATCGTTGTGCCGTGAACCTCGAAGTTCTAAAATGACGATTTAGTCTGATTCAAACGAACAAATTAGTTGGATTAAAGATAATAATTCTATTTTTAACATATTTTAACATATTAAATATTATACATATGAACCTTCTTGCGATTGACCTCCAGAATCTCGATCGATCTCTCCCGTATTCGTTATGAAATTCGTCATTTCTTCTTCTTCTTTCTTCCACCAAGTAATCGGTGTATTCATCGAACCATTGAATAGGACGAGAGTGGCGACGAGGCTGGCGATGGGGCTGGCGATGAGAGTGACGATGGGGCTGGCGATGAGAGTGACGATGGGACTGGCGATGAGAGTGACGATTGGGCATATTTACAAAATTAAGATGTGAGGAAAAACGCAAAAAGAATGAGATGAGTAAATCGTAAAATATCCTTTTATAAATAAAATTTGAACAATTCCTTTTTGTTCCCTTTCTTCAAAATACTGATTTATTAGTTTGCATCATTAAATTTAAATATCATCCTTAAAATAATAAATCTTTGTTTATTCTCTTTGTTCTTAAAAAAAAATCATTTTTTTTAAAAAAAAATCGGAATATTTTGTACATCCCTTAAAAAAAAATAAAAAAATCAGTGCATAATACATACAATGTGATTTGTATAAAAAAGTCATCTTGCATCGTTAAACAAATACCGATATAAAATTACTAATCATCATCCCTGTGTGATAAAATTTAATTGTTAACTTCTTTCTCTTTTTTTAGAGCACACATTGAACACAAATCAACACAAATTTAACAAAATTTGGCTAAAACGAGCGAAATTTTACCAGAATTATCAGCACAAATCGAACACAAATCGAACACAAATTGAACAAGATCGAAAGAGTTCGTTTGCATCATGTCGGTGTTGTTTAAATTTCGTCACACAAAAATTTTTTAATTTAAACTCTTAAATAAATCAATATAATTATAAACTTATTTACAAATTTACTTTATTAATAAAAGAATTATTGTTATAATGATTTCCTAAAAATAAAGAAAAAATTATTCTTCTTCATCTACATCATCTACATCGATGAATTCATTCAATAAATCCTCTACATTATAATCAAAATTTCCTCCCCCATCGCTTTCTTGTTCGCTTTCTTGCTCATCATCATTGCCATCATCTGTATTAATTTTTTCGTATTCTTCTTCAGATTCATCTAAAATATCGTCCGGGATCTTTCCAATTTCTTCAATTATTAATTTGTGTGACAAATCAACAAATTTATCGATCCATACATGTTCTATTAGGACAACACAATTATCTGAAGGAACTGTAATTTGATTAGGTAAACTTTCATTTGATAAAACATCACATTCATCATCATCATCATTAGTTTCTGCCAGAGCCTCTGCAATTCGAATGTTCATTTCAGTTTCGCTAATACGAGTATCATTTTTTTCTATACCATAAAAACCAAGCTCTTTCTTAGCATTGGACTTCCAATGCATGATCATTTTAGCCATGGATTCTAGTCGACTTATATTCAAATTTAAACGCCGATCATTAAATAGCCAGCCAAGTGTTGAGAATCCTCGTTCGCAACTTGCGGAATTTGGACAAATCGCTAATAGATGGCGAGCGACTCTTGGGAGGCTGTTCGGTCGAGGGTCAGTATCGATCAAATTCCACCAA
This sequence comes from Rhizophagus clarus, assembly GCA_015698045.1. Classification (NCBI taxonomy): domain Eukaryota; kingdom Fungi; phylum Glomeromycota; class Glomeromycetes; order Glomerales; family Glomeraceae; genus Rhizophagus; species Rhizophagus clarus. Next base: position 1,575,643 of record BLAL01000058.1, on the reverse strand, counting down.
TTTAGAGGATCGTCTAGAGAACAAGATTCATCAAGATCAAAGGGTGGTTTATTATCACGGTAGTCCTTAATTTGCTCGCATAGAGCCCTGGATTCTTTAAGATCAAATCCTAACCTTTTACCAATTGTAGTAGCGCACCTCACGATCCTTGAATAAGCTTTGGCTGTGAGAGGCTTACTCCTAAATCGGGGATCTAGGAAAAAGCAGGTTATATATTTGTCATCATCGAACTCTTTGAATCTTTCGTTCATCACGTTAAAACAATGGTTACGGAAGTTTTGATTAAATGATTTGGGTAATTGTTTCAAAACTGCTGATAGTCTTATCAAACTTAAAAAACAATCTCCAAGCGTCGCTGATCTTGATTCTAAAGCCAAGACGGCTTTTCTCAATGGATTTAAAACGAATGAAAGAATTCGTAAATCGGAAAAAAAATTCTGTGTTTGAATAACACGTTTGACCTTATCGTTCAACAAATTACTTTCATTAGTAATAATTTGTTCTAGTACTGGTTCCAACCTAATACGATTAATCCTAGTTACTCTACCATCAGGAATTTTTGTGGAATCATGGTAGTCTGTAATATTTAACTGATTACTCCCAACAATTTTTCTTTTTTTATTAACTTTATCTTCACGCTCTAATATTTTATTCAAATATTTTCTAACAATGGGTCCTGGAGCTTCCGAGCAGTGGTTCGCAAAGTGCTCTTCAAGTTTTGATCTATCACCTCGTGACCATGAAAAATTACAATATTTACAAGTGGCATGATATTTTCCTGAACCAACGGGATTTCCTCTAATAGCATCCTCCCAGGTAGAGCTGGGAGGCCTACCACCTTTATTTTTATTTTTTTCTAAGTCTAAAGTGCTGGTCATATTGAAATGTGTATAAAGTTTTTTTATTTTGTACGTGTTTAAGTAAAAAAAGTAATGCAAGGCAAACACGAAGTAATTTAAAAAATCCATAACAGATAATCATATGATTTGGTTCAAATTTCAAGGTATAGCCGTAACAGTTGGGGATTATAACAGTAAAATGATAAATAAAAAAAGGAGTTAAAGGAGTTAAAGGACGAAAAGTAACTGATTATCTTTGATATTAATGATGTCAGATCATTTCCTGAATGACCATCAGATATGATTGGTTGTGTGTCATGTGGTGGCTGAATTTTATTTTGTTACACTAATTACATTATTAGAAAAATGAAACTATGCCGAAACTATATTAAAGTATTAATATATATTATGCCGAAACTATGCCAAAATGCCGAAACTGTTTCGGCATTTTGGCAGTTTCGGCAGTTTCGGCATTTCGGCATTTTTGGCTGCTTGCCGAAACCTAGTTTTGCCAGTTTCGGCAATTTCGGCATGCCGAAACTCACTAGTTTCGGCAAGCAACCTTACTCTAGCTATGGCCACAGTTATGCCTTCACAAAGCTGAGGTAGTTTAAGAAGTAGGTTGCGTAAAAGCGCTTTGGTTTGGTATTTAAGAACACCAGTCATCTCTTCCTTAGTCAGTCTTAATTGCAAAACACTCTCTTCTGATGTTAAAAGGTGGGGTTTCATATTGAGAAAAGTAAGAACTATACATATAAAATGAAAAGCTTGTAAAAAATTTTTTGGGTTGAGTGATCAGCAGGAAGAGTTTGATTTGATTATCAGTAATATTTTTATTATTATACTGTATATATTTATTATAATTTATATATTAATTATTTTAATATTTATAATTTTTTTTTAAACATATTTAAATACTCATTTTTTTTAAAAAAATCTTTTTATTTCTTTATTTAGTTTATTTAAGATATATATATATTTTTTTTTATTTATTTTTTTTTTATATTTTGTTTCTTATTAAATTTATTTTATTTTTTTAAATTTTTTGATTTTTTTTGATTTTGTAATTAGTTTATATAATCTTAATTTTATGTTTTTTATTTTTATATTTTATTTTTTATATTTTATATAATTCTTTTTGAGAATAACTAAACTTAACCAAAAGGGAAATTTTCTCCTCCTGTGGCTTGTATAGCACAGTTATATATTACATGATCATGTTTATTTGTTTATCAATTTTTTTAGATACTACATATATCTTTTTCCAAAACATTTAATATATTTTTTCTTTAAATCTTTCGCTCAAGATATGGTCTTTTTTTTCTTTTTTTATTTTTATTTGTTTTATACAACTAGTTCTTTACTAACTTTTTTGTTCTTTTTAGATTCTTTGGTCCTTCTGGTTTCGTAATTAAAGTATACTAAGAAATGTTTAGTACTACAGGCTGATTCATATTTTTTTTAATCTTTTACATTTTATTTCTTACATTTTATTTTTGTATTTCATTCTTTTTATTTTTTTTAGGTTCTTTAGTGATTTAATTCTTTTCTATGATTAAGGTATGTTTATTTTTTTTTGTTTTTATTTTCACTTATTATATTTTGTTCTTTACTAATTTTTTTCTTTATTTTTTTTTCTTTTTCACCTTCTCTTCATTTTTCTCTTTCTTTTTATTTTCCTATTATTTCTCTTTTTTTTCATCTTTCTATTATTATTCTCTTTATTTTTCGTCTTCATACTCTATCCTATCTCTTCTTTTTCATCTTCCTATTGTTTTTCCTTTTTCTTTTCGACTCCCTATCATTATCCTCTTTATTTTTCATTTTTCCACTTTATCCTATCTCTTCTTTTTCATCTTTTCATTGTTTTTCTTCTTTCTTTTCATCTCTCTATTATTATCCTCTTTCTTTTTCATTTTTTACTCTATTCTGTTTCTTCTTTTTTATTTCTCTATTATTCTCCCTCTTTCTTTTCATTTCTCTATCATTATCCTTCTTCTTTTTTTATCTTTTCACTTCTATACTCCTCTTCTTTTTCATTTTTCAATTATTATTTTCCTTCTTTTTGCATTCTCATTATTATCTTTTTCCTTATTATCTCTTTATTGTTATTTTCCTTTCTTTTTTATTTTTCTATCTTCCTTTTTGCCTTTTTATTAGTTTTTCCTTTTTGTACATTTCTTTTTTTTATTTCTCTTTTACACTCTGATTATTTTCTTTCTCTTTCCTTTTTTGTTCTTCCTCTTTTTTTTCTTTTTTTCATCACTCTTTGTTTTACTCCTTATTTTTTATCTCCTCATTATTATTTTCTCCTTTTTGCCTCTCTATTATTATTTTCTTAATGTTTCATCTTTCCATTATTTTTTCCTTTCTTTTCATTTTTCTTTATTTTTTTTTATTTCTTTTGCTCCTTCCTTATTCTTTTCACTTCATCTTTACACTTTTCATTTTCTCTTTATTCTTTCATTCTTTTCAATCATTCTTTTATTTTTTCTGTTACCTAATTATATTTTTATTCCTTGTTCTTCTTTTTATTGTAACTCTTCTTTTTTTATTCATCTTATTATTAAGAAATAAACATTTTTAATTAATAAAACATGTAAACTCTTAAATTAATAAATTGTTTTAACACTATATCATAAATTTTAACAGTTTATAAATAAAATTTTATTATATAAAAATTATTTTAAATAAAAAATTTTAAAAAATATTTTTTTTCTTAATACCAAGTTTCTAAAAAAAAAAATAATGTGATGTATAAATCATGTGATATAGGAAAGGAAATTTTCTCCTGGTTAAGATTAGCAATACTCATTCTTTTTTACAATTATTAAATATATTTTTTTTATTTTTTTTATTTATTAATTAAAAAAAAAGTAAATTTTATATTATATTTATTATAACAAAATTTTTAATAAATATTATTTTCATATTATTGTAAAAACTTATTATTATATATTACAAGTTATAATATTTCAGGTATCTTACAAATTTCTGAAAGTTGATTTTATACTACTATATTAATAATTCTAATTTTTATTACGAATAGAATGTATTTAAAAAATTATATAGTAATTAAAAAATTATTTTTATATAATATTTGAGTAAAATTAGATTTATTAAATAATAAAATCAATAGAAAATAAAACTTTTTATCAAGTAAAAGAAAGAATACTATGTATAAGGAATACTGTAGCTTGTGATATATAATATATCTAAGTACTATATTAGTTTTTTAATAATAAAATTAGATCAATACAATACAAATAAATTAATTATTACTAATACTATAATTAGTAATATTTAATATAAATATTAAATTTCAAATATCAATAATAATAATATTTTATTATAAATAAATAAACCTAAATTATAATATAATTTATTTATTATTCTAAAATATAAAGTTAATAATAAAATACTAATAATTTAATGAGTCTTGCTAATTTATCCTCCTTCCTTCCCCCCCTTTCTTTCTGGTTAAATCACCCAAGTTAAATCAACCCCTTATAATAAATTTACAAATTTATTGATATGCCAATTTTTATTGGCTAATTTTTATTTTTCGTGATAAATTTTATTTATGTTAAACTAAAACTAAAATTTATATATTTATAATGTTTAATTTAGTTAAAGAATCATTCGTTTTAATTGTTTATTATTATAGAATTGGTAGTAGTAAATAAGTGACTAAAAAAAAAGAAACAAAATAAAGAAGAGACAGAAAATAAAGATTGAAAACAAATTCAAAAATAAAGTGAATTTTTTTTTCAGTAAAATGAATTTTTTTTTTATTTATCAAATCAATACATTATTAATAACTCTAAATCTAATACTAAAGAAAAAATGTAACAAAATGTGACGAAATGATAATAAAGAAATAGTAGTAACTTTCTGTTTTGTCTTCTAATAGATCTACAGGAATCAAAAGAAAAAATAAAAGAAAATATAAGTATAACCAATATTACAACGAAATTACAATAAAATACAATTAAGGAATGCTAACCTTTTTTATTTTCTCCTATTATAAACTATTCAGAACCTAAAGAAAAAAAATGAAAAGTAAGTTTAAACGAAATTGTAATATACTAATAAATAAAAAAACAACCAACTTTTCATTTTTTCTTTTAATAGATTTCTGAACCTTAAAGGAAAAGGAAGAAGAACAAAAGGAAGAGGGAAAAGGGAAATGCGGCAAGGATAAAGAAATAGGAATGAAAGGAAAAGAGAAAAAAGGAATGGGATGAAAGATAGAAGACAGGAAAATGAAGGGGACGAAGAAGAAGAGAAAAGGAGACAAAAGATAAAGGAGAAAAGGAAGGAAGGAGAAAAGGAAGGGAGACAAAAATAAAAGTAAGGAAAAGAGACGAAAGGAATAGGGATGAAAGATAAGGGAAATGTAACAGCAAGAAAAAATAAAAAAAAAAATGTTTTTTATTAAAAAAAATGAATCAAATCGATAAATCACATGATTTTTACTAATACCAAGTTATTTGTTATAGTAACAAATTTTTTATAATGAACAAACCCCCAACTAAAAAGAGAGAAAAAATGCAAGTTAAAAAAAGAACCCCCAAGTAAAAATGTAAGAGAAAATCCAGAAGGAAATTCATGAGAGAAACAGGAAAAAAATGTGAAAAAATTCCCATATCAAGAAGAAACCCAAGAAACCCAAAAAGAACATGAGCATAAACCTAAAAAAAAATCCAGGAGATCCAAGGAAAAATCCAAGAAGAAACCTGACCAAAAAAAAAAAGAAAAAAGACTGGTTAATAGTTATAAAAAAAAATAGATTTCTAAAATTTTGAATACCTGAAACTTACCATTTATTAAGACATTAAAGAAAAAGAAATAGTTAATTAGTAAGAGATAAAACCAAATAAAAACAATGCTAAAAAACCTACAGTATTAAAAGGTCAAAGTCTAAAACGTTAAAGGCAAAAAAAAGAGTAATAGACTAGTGGAGACGCTGTGATAAACAAATAATCTGTAAAATGTTTATACGTAATTAAGTTTATATTTGATCACATGATAGTGAAAATCATCCAGTAAATAATAATTTTCTCATATAAAAATTATCAGGTTAAATCATCCCAGTTAAATCACCTCAAGTTAAAATTAGTCTTATACTAATTTAATATTAATAATATTATTTATTTATTCATAGGTCACATTTAGCTGATATATAAGGTTGTATATAGTATTTTATTATTAAATATTTTATAATAATATAATATGATCTTTAAATTAAAAAAAAAAAAAAAAAAAAAAATTATTTATTTTAATAGTCATTTTAAAATATAAAATTAATAATAAATAAAAATAATAAAATAAAATTAATTCAAATAACCAAATCTTAAAATTTTGCTTTTAAAAATTAATTTACTAAAAATTATTTTCAAATTATTAAAATTTAATCAAAAATCAAGTCTTTTTATACAAAATAATATTTCATTAAATTATTAATTATATAATTAAAAAAATTGTATTTTTCTTTTTAATATTTCTTTTTTTAGATTATGAATCATAATAAGACCCTGAACAATATATAAATATGTTAGATTTGAGTTTGCTTAATGATCATATAAAAAAAAAACCTATGTAAAACTTTTATTTGCTTATTTTAATATAAAATTTTTAGTTGGTTAGATATTTAAATGCGTAGCTAAACTTATTTTTATTTTAGCTCAGTAATTATATTTACGTAGTAGAACTTTTTATTTATATAACAAAGATTTTCATATATAGAGAAAATTTTAATTTTATACGTATATCAAAAAAAATTTTTGTCAAAAAATTTTTTTAAACTAATACTTCTTTTCTATTATTTTACATATTTTAATTTTATAAATACAATATTGTATTTAATATTTATAAAAAAAATCGTTTTTATAATAATATTCTCATATTCTTATTTTTTGTTTGCTAATTTTACTTATATATAAAATGAATTTTAAACAAATGAAATTACCTTTTTATATTTAAGTAAATTGTTCAGCAGTGTAAAAAGTATTTGTATTTCAATTTTATGATTCTAAGTATAATATTTATGAAGATAATTATATTTTTTAAACAGTACTAACTCCAAAAAAAATTTTTTTCTCTTTTAACTTCAGGTCATAATAACATCACTTTGGTCAAATGAAATTACTTTTTTATATTTAAAAAGTTGTTCAGTGATGTCAAATCTATCTGCATGTAAATTTTTATAATGATTGGACTAATATTTGTAAAGTATTGGCTATTTTTATATTATCAATTTTTTTGCAAAAATCTATTTTGCAATTTCAGAATGTAATTTCACCACTTTAGTCAAATAAAATTGCCTTTTTTTCTTAAGTAAAGTTGTTCAGCGAGGCCAAATCTACTTACAATAAAAATTTTAGGATGATTGAATTAATATTCGTGGAATGTGACCAACTTTTGTACTTTCAATTATTTATTATTTAAATGATTTTAACTTTAAAGTATAATTTTTTTTATTTTAAATCAACTTATTAACTTTTTTTTTTTTTTATTTATAATTCAAAGGTCGTGTTATTTTTATTGTTAAATATTCGAAAACAAATATTTTATACAACACCTAAATAACCCCCCCAGCTCAGCTAAGTGTGACCCATGAACACTTATTAACTTTAAGAAGTTGTTCAAAAAGGTTGACAATAATTTATATTTTAATTTTTATAAATTTAAATATAATAATATTTATAAAAAATTCCAAATTTTAAAACTATTTTTAAAATAGCAATAGTATATAAATATTATATTAATATTAATTAAAATTAAAAATTCTGAAGTTGGTATATCATTTTATATTATTAATTTATTAATATTTAGTAAATAAATTTCACAATTTTTTTTTGCAATGATATAAAAAATTAATTTACTATTACTATATACTGTATATATATTTATTATAATTAAATTATCTTTTTATACTTAAATAAAGTTATATATGTCAAAAAAAAAATTGCTTAGCAGAATAAAAAATTCAAAGGTTATAATAAGAGTTTGCTTAGCAGAACTTAAAATAATTTGCTTATTGATCATAGTAAATTTTGAAATTTTCATCTGACCTATATATATTGTTTAGAATCCTAATTAACCTATATTCTTTGTCTATATGCTAATGATTAGTGTAGCATATATGCAGTTATCGATAACTATTTGTGTGAACAGAACTTCATTGTCTTCGATTTGACAGTATCTCAAAATCATCTTCACCAGATACAAAAAGATTAGAATACAACATTCCTTAGTGAATAGAATTATCACTCAAAGGTATTGATAAAGTGAGATGGAATGTATATTTTTTTAGATTTTTAGATCATATTCAGACTTGCTACGCATCTTAATCCATAATTCCCTTTCATCAATGCTGGAATATATTTTCAGTTCTATATTTATATCACTATATCTTGTGTAAAAAGTGATCTTATCAACAAGAGCGATAATTTTCCTATCCTTGGCAAAAATAATATCTTCCAGATATCAGCATTTATTCTCTAACATGTCAATGGACTTTTCTACTAATGCAATGGCTTTTTTCATATCAGGAATTGTACTTTTGAAGAAAGCTATTAAATCTGATAATTGGATGACTTTCCTGCTACTTTCCTCCAAAAACCTGGTCATAGCTACCTCACGAGACTTATATTGTTCTTGCAAGTTGAAAAGCTTTTCAATCTTTTTCCCAATACCCGCTTTGATATACACAACTCTTCATTTTCTTTTCTTAACAAATTTTCACAATCACTGGTAATAAGCTTCATCCTCTGATGCTCTTTTTTCATAATATATTTTTCAACTGCCTGATTTAACATATCTTCCACTTCAGGGTGAATACCACTTGCCTGTTCTAGTGATAATGAGTATTTTCGTAATGTAAGGTATCACCATATATCTATTTTTATGGATTGAGAAAGTTGGTTAAGTTGCTTCAAGTAATATATGTGAAAAGATAGTGTAAGTATATTATTAGTCATTTTATACAGAAAAATAAACAATTTTAAGAATCTGAGAATTCAAGGAATTCTAAGCATTCACTGCATTCAGGTAATTAGTGTGAAAAAATTTACACGTCAATATCGTGAAAGATCTGCTAGAAAGCTCTGATCAAAAATGCATATGATACCTGATTATTGGTCAACAAGGAAAACTCATTTTGGCAGGGGTATTCCAGCTGAAATTTTACCAGATTAATACATAATCACATCTTTCATGATATAGATAATAGATTTTTTATTAATACATTTTACAATTGCTTGTCTTTCAATTTCGCAACTTTAGCTTTAAGCTTAATATTTTCAGCCATATTTTTATTGTTCTTGACCTTAAGCTCGCTAATACATTATTTCAATGAATCAGTTTCACCAGAACCATCTATTTCAAATTGCATGCTTGCGTAATGTAGTATTAGTATATTAATATTCAAAAATAAAAAATCACATATTTTCTGAAATCATACGATCCTGAAAATTTGCTAAGAAAATTTTATTATCTGATATATACTACTCATACGAAAAAAATACAGATGAATATGTAAAAAATAATCAGTCACCAAGGTATTTTATTGATATAAAAATAATCGTATATAATATATCAGGAAATTTTATAGTGCGAAAAGTTGCGCAAGATTACGCATCATAATATTTCGTAAGTTTTCAGACCTGCCGCAAGTTTGCGGAAGAGTAATATTTCGTAACTTTTTAAAATATTTTGAAATATTATGATATGCAAAGTTTTGTAATTTTACGGTTTGTAATATTCTGTAATTTTACACATTCGCAATATTTCGTAATTTTACATAATATTTCGTAAGTTTCCAGACCTGTCACAAGTTTGCGTAAGCGTAATATTTTGTAACTTTTTAAAATATTTCAAAATATTACGATATGCAAAGTTTTATAATTTTACAGTTCATAATATTGTGTAATTTTATTGCGTAATATTTTGCAACTTTTTAAAATATTTTGACGATTCGTAATTTTACATAAATATTTTGTAATGTTTCAAAATTCATTTTTGCACTATAAGTTTATATAATGTATATTTTATTAGATATAATATGAATTAAATTATAAAAAATTACAAGTATTTATTACTATATACAGAATATACTGTATAAAAGTAAAAAAAGAAAGAGTAACGATATAATTAGATGTAAAAAGAAGAGAAACAGCTATAGTAACGTTGATATTAAATATAAAGATAAAAGAAATATTGTTAGTATTGTTAGTGTTGTTAATATTAGAGTAAAAAGAGTTAAAGAAACAGTAGAAACATGGATATTATCGTTAGTATTAAAGTACAAGTAAAAGAAAAAAAGGAAACGTAGATAGTATTATTAGTATTACGATATAAAGTAACAATTAGGGTAAAAACGCGTTAGTATTAAAACAATTAGTATTAATAAACAAATATTTCTATACCTGCAAAGAATAAACTAAAAATAAAAGAAAGAGGAGACAAAATAAAAAATAAACATGTTGTTAGTATTAAGTAAAAGGAGTAAAAAAAACATAATTAGTATTGTTAGTATCGATCGTTAGTATTAAAGTACAAGTAAAAAGAAATAAAGGAAACATATATATTATTGTCAGTATTACGATACAAAGTAAAAAAGAAGTAAAAAATAATGAAATAATTATTATTAATAAACAAATATTTCTATACCTGTAAAGCAATAAATTATGAAATATATGTAAATATTCTGTATATAATTAAAAAATATTGAACAAAAGGATAAAAAAATAATAAAAAGAAGAGAAAAATATTGAACAAAAAAATAAAGAAATAAAGAGACAAAAAATAAATAGGACAAAAAACGCGTGCAGATTAAATCACATGCAAGGATCAGCCTAATTTTGATTGGCCAGAAAATACGATACTGTATGCACAATCATATCATGCAGATTTGTTTATTTAATTATCAACAACGCGGGTGTGACATAAATAAATTGTGACTGAAACTTGTGTTCAATTTGTGTTCAATTTGTGTTGATAATTCTGGTAAAAAATTATTAATTTTGGCCAAATTTCGTTAAATTTGTTAAATTTGTGTTGAATTTGTGTTGCGTAATTTTTTATTTATCACAAGGGAATGATATTTAGTAATTGCATGTACAATGTACAAGATTTTTTTTATGATTTTTTTAAGAAATGTATGCGAAATATTTAAAATTCAATAGAATGTGCTAATAATAAATTGTTTTATTTTTAAATATGATATATTGATATTTATATTTAAAACAATTAAACATGTATATGATTTTCAATTATTTTTAATTGAAATGAAACTGAAATCAAACTAAGATTTTTTTTATTTTTTGATTTAATCATGATATTTATATTTAGATAATCATATCCGCATAAGATTTAATTAATATGTTTAATGATGAAAAGTGTAATAAATTAAATTTTAATTGAAACGAGAAATAAAATCAAACCAAAGAGGTATTGTTCAAATTTTATTTAAAGTGACATTTTACAATTTTCTTTCAAATTTTTACTCATCCCAAAATCAAATTATAAAAATCAAATCTAAACTAATAATGCCTCACCACACACGTTCACGACATTCCCGTCCATTAGAACTGGGCTATAATGGATGAACTTGTTGACATACGCTAAGACAGAAACTGCGCCTATCACAATATTAATGGTAGAAACCGCTATGATTTTTGGGACTCTGTTGCCAATAGGCTCATATGACTAATATCTATAATTTCTTTAAGAAAGAATTTAAATTCAAGGCAAATGCGGCATAGTAGCCTTTATCTTTATTAATCATTATTAATTCGATACAATTTAAACACATAAAAAGAAACAGAAAAAATAAAACTAACTAAAAACAAAGCTATATAGTCTCCTAGGTAAAAATAAAGTAATAAAGACTACGCTAAAAGATAATCACATTACACTAAATTTCCCTAGATCTTCCCCCTTGATATATTCCAACCAAAGTAGAAGCAACTATGCTAACATAATAACGGATGACACACCCACTATAAAAATCAACATCCCATCCTGCTAAAGCTATTATTACGTAGCACCATTAGACGACCCATCAAACTTAACACAAGATTAAACCAAGGCAATCTATGGTTCGTTGAGTTAGTAAACCTATCAGATATGAGGATACGTGAGATCAAGCAGAGGGCCGAAGGAGATGAAGGAGTGAAAGGCATACAAACAGTATGGTCAGGCACATTGTAAGGCTGAGAGAAAGGGTTCATGAGATAAAGATAAAGACACACGAACAAAAAGAAAAAGAAAAGAAAAGAAAAATCTATAAAAGAAAAATCTATAAAAAGAAAAAGAAAAAGAAAAGGAAATTCTAATAATAGAAATTTAAAATTGGTAGGAGGCAAAAATACGTATTTGAAATAGAATAATTTAATTCAGATCGTGGCCAAGAAGCACGCACAAACGCGTAGAATGAAGGTTAGAAATTTCTTTGTCATGTAGTAAAATGAAATAAAGAAAAAGGAGATGGAGATGATTAGTTATCGTAAATGGAAATTTTTTCTGCGGTGTTTCTGGTGTTTTTTCAGCAGAAAAACTTTGAGCCTGGGGAGGTGCTTGACAATTGGTTCAATCATCACGGAATCTGTAGGAGCAATCTCGTGTAGATTACTCAATATATTCGAGTCATGTGTCTACATTGACAGACGCAGTTCATCCATAGTAATTTGCTGATGAAATTCGGCAAGAGAAAAAGAGCTGTCCAAAATCATACGAGAAAGAGTGGCAACATTAGTAACGAGTTAAACGTATGTCGCAAGCTCAGAAACTATCGAAAGGTCAGTAACGAGCTTTGAGAGCAGCTTGCGGCATTTTTTGAAGTCATTTCGCAACTTGTTGGCTTTGGCACGGTTACGGCTAACTAAAGCAGCTAAAGAGTTGAGAGCTTCAGACGTAAGAGATTCCATAACGTTAGTAGAGGCCCTAACTAAGCCCTGAAACAAGCTTAGCTAGGCAAAAAACTCAAGAAATACGAGTAAAAACGATAAAAGTGTTCCTAAAAAAAAATGGACAAAGGGATCAGCAGAAAGAGTTTGGGATCGGTGTTAGAATTTAAATTCAAATTAACCAATCCATTTAATTGAATCAGAATAAATAGAATATTTCAAACGAGGGTTTCTGGGCAACAGTGCAGCCAAAAGTGGAGGAACCTCGTCAGAGATTACCATGTAAGTAAATAAATAAAATTACATTCATATAAATTAAATGTATTTATCGAATATTCAAACTGATTTTGATATTTAGAACTATGTCCTTTATCATAATGGTAACTCTGGACAGCGGCTGTGGATGCGTACTGGCTAAAGATATTATTACAAATTTAGAATGAGATTTTGGGAGAGGCTGGATAATTATACTATAATAAAATTATAATTAATATTTACGTTTATATTTTAAATTTGATAAATTTGATCAATTTTAGTCACGCGTGATGATCGTAGGAGAAGGAGAAACTTACCTATATATCGTAGAAGATATTATTTTTATTTTTTTATTATTTATTAAGTGAATAGCTAGGCCCAGTCTGTACCAAATATTGGCTGGAGGCTCATATTTTTTTTGGGCTGTGACTGATACTGACGTTCACGCCATACAGCCTGGGTACTATTTTATAAAATAGTAGCGAACAAGTATCAAATGTGTATTTTTTTATTAAGTTATAATAAAAATTAGAATTTACTTTAATTTTAACATAAAAATTGTAAATAATAAAAAATTTGTAAATAAAAATAAATTTGTTTTCCCAAACTTAAAAAAAAGGTGTTTATATAAAAGAAAAGGTGTTTATATTATTTTTGATTATTCAATAGTATCACATGCCCCTTGTATACGTTCTACTGCATACGCAGCTTTAACAATCGAATAGTAATATTAAATTTTTGAAATATTTTACCTGTAATATTACGCAGGTTTACAGTCTCATAAATTTTCAAAATATTTTAACCATAATATTACACAGGTTTACAGTCTCGTAAATTTTTGAAATATTTTAACCGTAATATTACACAGGTTTACAGTCTTGTAAATTTTCAAAATATTTCAACCGTAATATTATGCAGGTTTACAGTCTTGTAAATTTTCAAAATATTTCAACTGTAATATTACGCAAGTTTACAGTCTCGTAAATTTTTGAAATATTTTAACTGTAATATTACGCAGGTTTACAGTTTCGTAAATTTTTGAAATATTTCAACCGTAATATTACGCAGGTTTACAGTTTCGTAAATTTGCAGAATATTTTGACCATAATATTGCATAAATCTTACGATATTGAAAACTTGCATAATATTTTGACTGTAATATCACATAAATCTTACGAAATTGTAAACTTATGTAATATTTTGAAATTTTTCGAAATATTATGCCATAAACTTTCATAAACTTACAAAATTGTAAACTTACGCAATTTTTTGCTTTATAAAATTTCCTGATATATAAAATACAAAAAAAGAAACTCTAATTATCTCACGTTGAAGTAGAAACTGTAGTACTATCTTTTTTTTATCTTTCTGATATGAAAATGGATGCGTAATATAGTAGGGATAAATTTGTAATTAATATATTTCGTAAAAGTAAAAGGGTTTTCACAAATTTAGTTACAACACCCATATCTGACAATCACACAGAAATTTTAGCAGATTGTAAATGAAAATATTTATGAATGTTCACTTTATCTCTAATAAGAACATTCAGATGCAACATATTCCTAGCTACTTGCATTTCAATTATTTCAAATTGATTTTTCTCTGGTTTAAGAACTTTGCGAACCCAGAACATGCCATTATTACTATAGATGCCACCCAAATTATTTTAAGCAAATCCCAAATTAATTTGTATATTTTGACAGCCATAATTTCCAAATCCCAAATGTATAAATGGCAAAATTTATATATGTAATTTGTAAATTAATTTGAATTTGTACATTTGGGCTGCCATAATCCCAAATTATTTTGGATTTGGGTGGCATCTATAATCATTACTTTCTCTCCATAGCTTTATTTCATCATCTATCTTTTTCTGTTGATTACAGTATAATTGTGAGCATTTGATATATATAAGCTCAAAGAAAATATCTAAATATTTTACTACATACATGATATCTGATCGTCTTTCCATTTGCTCTTCACCTTTCCTATTCACACTAGCAATACTCTGTCATTCTGAAGTACTGATAAATGAGAATAGTTTAAAAGAAAAATTTTTTAATATTACTCGAATAGATAATAGAATAACTGTTGATTGATAGGTTACTTCATTTAGTGATTTCACAAATTCAGAATTAAAAGCTAAATTAATCCAAATATTATCTAGAAGAATTAAAACTTTTTTTATAACATCTGCGATTTTTTCTTCTGATTCTTTCCAGGATCTATCGTGAATTAATTTATCTAGTATCGTATTCAGAATATTATTTAATGAAACTTGTTACAAAATTTTCACATATCTCTCCAATTATCATTTTAGGAGCAGGTGCCATTTGCTGAGCAGGTTTCTAATATAAAATATGTTATATTTATTCTCAAAGAACCTTCAACGAATTTATGATTACTTACCTTAAATGCCTGTTTTAGATTTGATGGTAACTGCTTGACAACTTCTGATTGATCGCTAATAACTCAGCTGGCCAAAAGATCCTTCCAGGTTAAGTTTTGAATAGATATAGTATTTACTTTGGAATATAATTGTTAAAGTGTGTTTTTTAAATCTTTCTTTTAGATCATTTATATTATCTTCAATCTGATCTGAGCCAAAAGGAATTTCCTTATCTGTTTTAATCACTCCCATATCATATAAGGTACAAACCCCTCTTCAAAAGCAATGTCAAACTAAAAAATGTATTTGTGTTAGATTTCAGAAATAAAAAGAAGTTCTCATCATAAAAATAATACAATTATCAGTGCATATGTGAAGTTATCATCTTTGTGTGTATATTACACAGATAAAACTTCATGTGATACTAACAAGGCAACATAATAACTAATATCTTAACACATTTCTTGACATGGCAATAACCTATTAACCTTTTCATATAATAGGTTGGTAGGATGAACTACAAAACTGCATAACAGATTATAGTATATATATCCCTCTACTATGTGTAAGTATTTACTGGTAAGCAAGTTAATGGGTAGGCCAAACATAAGCAACAAATCAAAAACAACTTGTTTATTCAGGTTTACTTTAGTAAATAATCACATAGTATTATCATATAATAATAAAAGCTAAAATGTTTGTATAAGTCCTAACTAATTTATGGTAGGATTTAAAAAATTTTTAATTGACAAGAAGAATCTTTCACAAATACATTGCTAGCAGATCTTATGGCTTGTTTTACAATTGATTTTAATTCTGTTTGGGAAATTCAGCAGTTTTCTTTTATTCTAAAATAAATAATAGACATAGCATTTATTTGACGTTTCTCAGCAGTTGACAAGAAATCATAAATCTTATTATATGTTACAGTAGACATATTTACATAGTTAGTTTGAAATATAAATAATACTAATATACTAAGATAACACAAACAGCAAAATAAATAACAAAAAGCTAAAAATTACCTATACTGCCCTTTTAAATGCCACTATTTCCCCACATTTATACTTCTCTAACTTGCATTCATATTGAAAGTCTGGGAGAAGAGATAGGAGAAATATGTAAGGCATTTTATGCCAAACTTTTATGTTAGAGAATACGAATATGTAAAATGTGCATTGTAGATTTCAATATTTGCAAAGATGTTAGGGGTAATGCATTATACTTTTTTTTTTGCTTGACCACTCAGTAATAAAGGTTTAGTAACATTATATACTCCATACTTTTAGCTAAATATACTCTGGTGGAAGGGTAATAGAAATAATCTATAGTTCTGGAGCATATACGCATATCAATAAATGCTATTTTACTAGAGAAAAATTTGAAATATTTTGGGGATCGATTTCTTATATAAAAATTAATTTGGCACATAAGCAGTCATACAGTTACAGATGATTTGTGATGTATTAATCATTACATCATATATACTTTAATAAGGATCAAAAACATGCTAATTTATATTATACACGCTTACATGTATTATGGACGGTTATAAAAAAATAAATTGATTATATTATACATACAGTAAATATGAATATGTAACATACTATTTTAATAAAGAATCTATAGTCTAGAAAATTCATTGCACATGCTCACCATTATTGTTAAAATCTGAGAAATCTATAATAGTTAAATTTCTGTCAAAAGTACTAATATAGTCAGATTTGAACATATTAATTTCTAGCAAATTATATAGATATAGTTTGCCATATATCAAAAGTATTAATATAGTCAGATTTGAACATATTAATTTCTAGTAAATTATATGGATATGGTTTGCCTTCTTTTTTATATATATATCACATGTATTCTGAAATTTTAACAAAGTTTACATAAATGTTATTGTTGTCTTTAGTAATACAATAATGTTCAAGATTTACTAGATATTTTAGCATAATAGTCCAATCACTATAACTAATGAATCTATAACTTTGCTGATACGATTTTATAAAAGTAACTATATATGCTACAGTAGTTAGTCAAATATGTAACTGGTTTTCTTCTTTTCTGCTCAGGGATGTGGAGTATAATGATAATACAAACTACGCAAACTATACATGTAGCCAAAACTTCCCAGAGGTGTGTCTGAAACCGAAACTCCAAAACTCTAGTCTGAAACCTTAGCCGAAATCTGAAACTCTGTCCGAAATCTGAAACCCATTTATAATAATAATTATTATAATTTTGGCTAACATTAAAGAAATTTACTTTTATATAATCAAAAATTTGTCTTTTTAGAATTGTGTGATGTTACCCAAATTATATTTTGGCTAGAATTATAAAATTTAACTAAACTTAACCAAATTAGATGAAGTCCAAAACTAGTCCAAAACTCTAATACTTCAATTTGAAACTATCCAAAAATCTGAAACCGAAACTTGTCTGAAACTAAGGGGGTTTCAACTACAAGTATAACGCAAATTAAGTTTATTTTGATAATATATAGGTACATCTTTGACTAGAATTCTTTGACCAAAATAATCTAAATATTAATCATTGGGAATTCTTATAGTACAAGGAGTTATACCTAAATACTTCTTCTCATCAGGAATATTATCATTTCTTACTATATTCCAAATTCATTTTACTCAAGTTTCAGGTCTCAACTTGAAAGTTCTTCAAGCCTGCTGGATAGCTTTTGCACTGTTAATTAATCGATATACAGTACTTTTCCTAATTTCTTTTGAATCATGAGAGTAATAACATTTAGAGCTTTTTCTGTATTTAAAATAAATACTATTATAAATTTCATTAATTTCATCATCATTTAATTCTGATACTATTTTTTTCACATTTTTCTGTACAGGTTTAGAATATGTAATATGTCTTTTAGCAGTTTTAGTAATACATTTATTCAGATAATCATTAGCATATTTGATGGTATTTTCACGAATAATTACCAAGAAGTCGCATACAATGCAATAAATATAAAGTGAAGGCTTTTCAGCTTTAAAATCCCTATCTATATATATCCTTTCAACCATTTGAATAAATCCATTCTTGAAAAGTGTTTTGGGTTATATTCAAGAAGTTTCTTAAATGGAGAATGAATACAAGAACATCACATTTTTGTCATTTCATCATTATACTTATATTGCAGATTTTTTAACGCCTG
This sequence comes from Rhizophagus clarus, assembly GCA_015698045.1. Taxonomy (NCBI): domain Eukaryota; kingdom Fungi; phylum Glomeromycota; class Glomeromycetes; order Glomerales; family Glomeraceae; genus Rhizophagus; species Rhizophagus clarus. The sequence continues at coordinate 1,557,070 of BLAL01000058.1, read as the reverse complement.
TATTACTACAGAATTCAAACTATTAAATTTAGCCATTTTACAGATATAGACAATTTATAGCAGTTTAGTGATTTATAGCGTTTTAACAATTTTAATGACTTATAGTGATTTATAGTAAGTATATTATAATAAAATACTAGATTCATTTTTATTTAATTATCCCTTGTTCAAAGAACTTTGGGTGAAAATAGATTTATAACTGATTTTTTTTTAAAACATAATGATTTGGTTAAAAATAGATTTAATCACTATGGATGGTTAAATTATAAAATTTATATCATCCTAGCTCTCCAGAAATCTTTAAATCACAAGATAATCGACCCTGTAAAAGATTTATACAGTCAACTCTCTTTATAGTCACCTCTGTTATAGTCACATTACCCTATATAATCACCCTAGTTAGATGTTCTGAATTTTTATTATATAAAACCTATCATTTATAGTCATATTTTACCTATAGTCACTATCACATTTATTCTAAAAAATCTTATAATAAAAAATATCGTTTATAGTTACAGTTACGTGAACAAATTTCAAAATATCATTTGCTTTGAAACAAAGAACACACATGACATGCTCTTTCTCCAACAAAAAAGTTTAGTGTGTTTCTATTAAACTAAAAAAGATTATCTAAAAATCGTGTTATTACTTTTAAAAGTATGCTACCCTTAAGATCCACAAAAAGAACATATACTTCTTTAACTAGAGTATATTGTAAAGAAATTTGTATTTATACTAATAATAATCCTAATAAAACTCAGAATGATATAGCTTTTTTTTTTAATACGCAGTGGACTTTAAATATAGACTGAACAAAATATTAAAAAAGAGAGATGTATATTTAGCAATTGAAAATAATAGTAGTTATGCTGTTTTTAAATATTCATACTAAATTAAGGTTTCACAAGTTAATAAGGCATTGAAAATTTAGGTTGGACAGGTTCTTAGTAGCCGTATGTTTATTTCAGATGCGATTTTGAAAGAAAAAGCTATCTTTTTTGCACATAATTTAGGTGTACCTGAAAATTCATTAACTTTTTCAAATGGTTGGATTATACAATTTAAAAAAAGAAATGGTCTTTGACGTTATAAATTACATGGAGAATTGGCAAGTGTTCCGTTGAAAACATTACCTCAAGAACAGAAAAAACTTTAGCAAATTTTACGACGATATAGTTTAAATGATATCTATAATGCGGATGAAACTGGTTTATTTTTTCGTATGACTCCTAATGAAACTCTTGCATATAGACCCATTAATAGAACTAAAACAGTAATATTCTTATTTCATTCCTATTTGTATATATGTCATTAATATTGGTTAACTAAAAAAATCTATTATGTTATTATTAATAATTATGCGTTACTAAAAGATTTCTTTTATTTTTTTACTAATAGGATAAAACTAGAGTGACCGTAATGTTAGCATCAAATGCATCTGGAAATCACAAGTTGAAACCATTAGTAATTGGCAGATCTTTGAAGCCACAAGTCTTTTACAGCATTCAAACTTCCCAACTTCTAGTTACATATAAAGCAAATAAAAAGGCATGGATGAAACATGATATTTTTAATGGATGGGTTAGTGAACTGGATCGTGAATTTTGTCTTCAAGGTCAGCATGTTATCTTAATTATTGATAATACTTTATCACATAAATTCGTTATTTCTTCTGACAAAACTGAAAATGATAATGATTATGATGATGATTATGACGATGATTATAAAGATAATTTTAACAATGATTTTAGTGATAATGAATCCAGAGAATCTTCAGAAGACGATGAAACAAATAATTGTAAATAAAAAGATTATGGTTCATTAAACAGAAAAGGTACTAGTGAAGAAAAAAAAAAGATAGCATTGAACTTACCAATATTTGAATTGTGTTTCTTCCACCAAATATGATGTTAAAACTTCAACCTATAAATGCCAGAATTATTCAAAATCTTAAGGTGTAGTATATTTGTTTAGTGGGAAGAAACTGTTATGAATCTGAAGCGAAAATTGAAAAAAAAGATTTTTTGATTGATAATCATTGGAAGATATTCACATGAACAGACATAAATTCACATAATTAATTTTTTTTTCATAGTGCGTAAACATATAGTATTGTCTGAAGCGAAGCAAAAGACAATAATTAAAGTTTTATTAAATGAATTTATTTACAATTATTATTGAATATAAGCTAAATACAAGCAACTATATATTTGACATTTAATTGAACAATTTGATCAAGGTGCCGATCTACACAAGTAAGTATTTTTTTTTATTTTTTTTTCATATTTATCATTTTATATAAAATCACTAATATTTACTTAATATAGAAATAAATTGGATATTAAACAAGCTATTGATTATATTGCGGAAGCTTGAAAAAATGTTGAACAGCAAACCATACGCAATTGCTGGGATGAAACCAGAATTGTATCTAATTTTAATCCCAAAACAATTTAAAAAATGCGAATTACTATACAACAAGGATTGGGTGTACTTGTTAATGAAATTCGAAATACACTTCCAACAATTTTCATTGACAATGAAATCTGAAATAGTTTGGTAAATTATATTCAAGAACAACTTCTTCAGCTACTGAAGAAACTTTAACTAATGAAAAAATCATAGATATGGTGTAAGATCATGATAGAAAAGCGCCTGATACTGATAATGAAGAGGAACTGATTACTGAAAGCTCTTGATATAATCAAAAAGATAATTCTTTTTTATAAATAACTACCTATTAATGATGGGTTTAAAATGGAAGATTTTAAAGTTTTTAGGCATTATATTTCAGATTTAAAAGCACGTTATATTACATCTTTATAACAAAAGTCTATTGAAGATTATTTTCCTCTTAATTAAAACATTTTAATCATATTGTATAATTTTTGATTTTTAGTAATATACTTAATATAATTACAACTTGATTTTATAATGAATAACATGTCTATTAATAAAATTGATACATTATGTATTATTATTTTACCATTAAAAAATTTTTTTTGCTTATAGTCATATCTCATTATAATCACTGAATATGCGTTGTCCCAAATGTATGAATATAGAAAGAGTTGACTGTACATGTAAATTGTACATATAGCATATGTAAATTCAAAAAAAGATTGTTAGAAATATATTTTATTTTCTGTATACTATAACACCCTGCAGATCGGGCAGGCAAACTTTATTTTATATACGAGTTTACATTACTAAAATTTATTTCAGAAAATGTGAATAGAGTTTACGATATCACGTGAGTGGTACAGTAAATATTATTGACATCGATCCTTTGAATCATATGCTTGCTTATTTCACTAAAGAGTCCATTCTTTTTTCTTTCAAAGTAAGTCATAACTAACTGAGTTTGGAAAATATTTTTGAACTTCTTTATTTACCAATGTTTGAGCCATTAGCTTAGGATTATTTTTCTTAATGATAACGATTTTCTGAAATTATAATATGATTGATGACATCTCATTTGCAATTTCCTCCTGCCCTTCTATATTAATAATCGTATTGCACAGATCAAAAAAGTCCTCAATTTCCTCTTCTGTAATCTCAGAATCCTGAGATGTTTCAGAGGAAAATTCTTCAATAAGTTTTTTTTAGCATACCCAGTACTATTTTATGTTTAAGGAAAAAATATAAGCATTGGTAACTTCTTTTCAATTATATGAAAAATTAATGTATCACACAAACTAATCGTGATTAATCTAGCCAGTTGGTTGAAACATTGCAAATATAAATTTTATAGACTGTCATTACTGAATGAAATTGGCTAATCTGTAATAAAATTTATCTACTTATTTATTAATAGTTGTGCTAATATTTTATTATTTTAATATAGCAGAAGTTGTATGTGTTCTTATTTAAATATACAGTATTAATTATTACATATATTTTCACTAAAAAGATATTAATAATAATAATACAAATAATATCTATTAAAGTTCAAAGTTCATTTATCCAATTTTTGAAAATTTCAATGATTTTTTCAATCGATAATTCTCTGCTTTTAAGATCGTTATCATATGAAAAAATTATTTTGTGAAATGCTGATAAATATGTGTAAAATTCATTATGAGCATAGTTGGTTAAGTGTCTATTAAATTCTTATGGGCAGAACATAACATTGTACTTTATTGCGATGCTTGTTAATAAATCTGAATGCTTTTCCAACTGACAATTTCATCACAAGCTATGTACATAAATACATAGAATAAAGATTCAATTTTATCAATAATTAAATACGCGTGAGATTTGTCAGTTTTAAAACTCATGAGAACCCAAATTCAAAATAGTATGATTATATATATTGATACACAAATAATAACGTGAATAAACATATCAGAAAAGAAAAAAAGAGATAAATTCCAGTCAATGGTGCGTTTATTAGTTCAGAAATAGTCAATGCCACATCCCAATCAATAAGATAATCTTGTTTTTCGTAAACAATAATATTTAAATATGAAACATTACGATGAAAAATATGACAATCATATGAAAATTTTAAAGCTTTTGCAACATCTTGCAAAGCCTTTAAAATCCCTTTCAAGCCATGCCTTTTAGTTTCAAGATATACTCCAGCTGGTATTATTACCATAAATCTACATGATAAATGATTCAATTAAAATATCTTTAATAATTTTATATAAAAATCAGAACATACATTCTACCATCCAAAAGGAATCCTTTTTTAACAATTTGAAGAATATATTTGCAGTCTTTAAGTATTCTGAGCATTTTGAGTTCATTATTGAGATTATTAGAAGCTTTAAAAAAAACTTTTTTTGAATTTAAAAAGCCAAAGAGAACAAGCGTTCCCCATCTATTATCTGCTTGTCAAAGAAGGCTTTTGTATGTAAAGTCTGTAGTACTGATTAACATTTTGTGATCTTCAGGTGAAGAATAGCCAAGTTGGTGTAGATTTGAACTAATCAGATTTAACAACATTTGTATTTCTGTTAGTTTTGTAATATTGAGTTTCATTAAACCTGTTCACTTAAGTTGAAGTTCTGAATTAGTATATATGAATTCTACGAGCTTGTCACAACAAATAGTACTGATAATAAATGGTCGGCCAGGCTGCATTTGAAAAACTGTTTGAAATCGATTCACCAATTGTCCAACAGCCTCATGATATAGGGTAGTATTATATAATGAATATTTAATCTCAATCGCGGATATAAGGTGAGCCCAAAGAACTTGTGATCTATCTATAATCAAAACATCAATCTTTCTGATTGGATGTTTGAGTCAATTAGATGATGACGTATCAATAATACTGTATCGAGTTTGTTCTTTAAGAAGTCGAAAAACTCTATAAATTTCTTCTGCACTTTACTTTCGTTATCGCAATGCTGTTGTAAAAATGATAAATCTAAACTTTCGATTGATATTAGTGTTTCACTTGTGAGGAAAAAAAGGATTTTGTTAGGAAAAATGCTTGCTATGTCTAAGATATTTTTTTCTATTTTGTGCAAAACTGTAATGGTATATCTGGTTTTGTGGAATTCAACCTTAAGAAATTGAACTTTCTTCTTAATCTCGTTCATTTCTTCTTGGGATCATTTTAAAGAGACTATAAGAAAAAATTTTGTTTAAAGTAGGAAAGAAAAAAAGAAGATTAGTCAAGATTAGCGCATTACATTCAAGGAGACCAATCATTATGATGCAAAGACTTACCTAGTTATTCATCTAAATTGGGTTAGATTATTAAAAAAAAAAGATTGTCTCAGGGGACAATAATATTTTATAAAATTATTCAATAACATACTGGATATAGTATCAAGAAAACTCTTCAAAAGACACAGCTTAGACTCATTTATTGTACAAAAATTAAGGGCAGAATATAACTCTTCTCTCTTTTTTTGATTTTTAATAAGATAAGTTTGTAATTTATCCTCTTCTGTTTGTTCAAGATTACCAAGACTTTCAATGATTTTGTAGATATTAAGCATATTATAGTTTTTTTGAAAGAAGTAAAATAGAATGAATGAAAAAAAGATTTTCTGAAGAAGTTTATATTAGACTATTGATTATATATATATAATTAAATAAACTTTTATTAAACTTTATTAATTATATGAACACGTTATAGTTCTGAATAAACTTTGTTAAACTTCATTAATTATTATTTAAAATGCGTTTTGTAAGTGTGAACTGAGATTCTTATTAATTGGATTAATAAAATACATTTATTTTTTGATATAATATTAGCTAATTTCTTTGAGTCATTGTAAAATATTTTGATTATATACGAATTATCATTTTGTGTTATTAGTAATATAATTTTTTCTGAATTTTATTATTCAGAAGTAAAAAATATTAAAGAAGCAAATGAAATATATGATGCTATTAAAGAAGAAGGGAGTACGCAGATCCTAGGCCATTTAATGCAAGTCCCAGTATTAATTTATTTCTTTGCTCTCTTATATTTACAAAAGTATCTATAACTAAATTGTTTATACTTCTATTGCTAATTACATAATTTCCAACCCATAGCCTTTTACTATACTAAATTTTTAAAATAAATTATCCCACCAATATTTACAGTATTTCTGACGTCATACACAAGATATTTATTGCTTAATTTTTTTTGCATTATTGCCAGTATGATATTGCACAAAGTTTTAAGAATTTGGCATGTGAATATGCTTATATAAGATAAATTTTTTAATGCACTGCACCAGACTTTTGCTGTGCCGTTATATGTAACAAGATTCATGTGAGTAATTTCACTGCATTTATTATACGTGTGATGATGGTTAAAGATTTTCTCAGCAAAGATCAGAATGCCAGTACATAGCAAGAAGAGTAACAGTCAGGGGAAATCTGACACACAGATCATTTCCGTAATTAATTAAGTTTTGTGTAATTATGATTGAAAAATTTGCTCTATAGCTAGCTATCAAAAATTTTAATACACTGTACTATATAAATATATTAAAACTTATAGACCATCCCATGTTCTATCAATTTTTATCATCAGAATTTTATTTTAACAACATATTTCTCCTTTACATTTCGCAGAATCTCTGTCTTGAAAACAAGCCTTTTTCAAGATCCAAATTGAAATAAAAAGAACTAAGCAATTTTAGCAATAAAATAATATGTAAATTTACGAGAAGAAAAAGTTTTTTTAAGTATGCTAAGGTGGTTATCCAAGCAATTATCAAGTAAAATGCAAAAAAATAGAAAAAAATAGTAATTTTCGTTATAAAAAAAACTCTTTAACAGCTATTTCAGTTCTTTTTCACAAGAAACAAGTTCTATATTTTAATTTTGTTTCTTTCACATACATTTTGTATTTTTGTATCATCTTTTCAGGCAGAATAATAAGAATGGTAAGTTTTTTTTTTTTACATTTTAACAATTCCTTTTTTTTGCTTATTTTTAAAAATTCACTAATTTTTTTTAGATCTTTAGTTACAGTATTTAGCTTTATCTGGATGATATAACAGATTCATTTTTTTTTTATCATTTTAATTCTTTTTTTAATTTTATTTTTTTAATGTAATGAATTCAGATTAACAATATGGTTTAATAATTTTTTAAAACTTTCTAATCTTTTTTTTTTACTTTTTTTTTATAGATTTCTTAAGATCTTATATTTTTGATTTTGAATTTACTAGTTGGTGTAGCAGGTTTTATCTAATAATAGGCCTTTTTTACTTTGTTTTTTTTTAATTTTTTTTTTAATTTTTTTTTTCTTTCATTTTATTTTTTAGGCTTTTTTCCCTTGACTTGACTTTTCTAAATCGTATTATAGGTAGCAAATCTTTTTTCACTTAACTGTTCATGTTAACCTTTTTGGTTTTTCTTTAATTCTTTTCTCGTTTGAATTTTTTTTAGTTTGGTGTCTTTGAATAGTCTTTCTGGGCAATGTAATACAGTCAACTCCCTTTATAGTCACCTCCGTTATAGTCATATTATCCTATATAGTCACCTTAGTTGAGTGTCCCAAATTTTCATATATAAAAACTATCGTTTATAGTCACAAACTACCTATAGTCACTATCATATCTTTTTTTAAAAATTTTATATATATGTGATTATAAAAAGATATTTATTAAAATATAATTATTTTATGATCTAATAATCGGATTTCAATGATCTTTAGCTCATTAGATTCATCTCATTGAAAGGAATCAGATAGTAGTAATTTTATAATGATTGGATTAATATTGACTGAGAAATTCGATTTTAAAGACCAAATCAGCATTTTTTATATGTAAAATTCACGTAACATTAAATATTTTGACTGTATTTTAATTATTATGGGTTCTAGTGATCAGATTTTAATGATCTTAAGCTCATTAGAATCGTCTCATCAAGAGGAAGCTAATGATAATAATTTTAAATGATTGGACTAATATTGACCAGACAATTCGATTTTAAAGACCAGATCAGCATTTTTTATATGTAAAATTCGTGTAATATTAAATATTTTGACTGTATTTTAATTATTACGGGTTCTAGTGATCAGATTTTAATAATCTTAGACTTGTTGAACTCGTCTCATCAATAGAAATCTAATGGTTATAAATCTGTAATAATTGGAATAATATTGACAAAATTACTATGATGTGAATATTTAACCAAAATTATTACAATTTATAATTCTAGCCAAAATTACTGATTTAATTATAAGATTTTATTGCTTATAGTCACATCTCATTATAGTCACCAAATATAGACTGTCCCAAATGTGTGACTATAGAGAGAGTTGACTGTAAGTGGTAGGGCCTTTTTTATTTTTTATTTTTTATTTTTTTTTTTTATTATTTCTTTTTTTTTCTTAAAAGCTTTCTAGTTTCTTTTTTTTCTTTTTAGATTTCTTTTGATTTTGATGGCTTTAATATAAAATATTTACAAAAATAAATCGTGTGGTACATGTTTGCTCTTTATATGCAGGATAGATCTTATTTAATTTTCTTTTTTAAATTTTCTAATTTTTTTTTCTTTTTAGATCTTTTTTTAATTCTGACGTCTTTAATCAAAAAAAATTGTCATGCGACACTTGGTTCATCCTAGACATATATATTCTTTTTTATCTTTTTTTCATTAAATTAATTTTTTTATTTTTATTTTTATGCGTCTCATAATTAAATTTCTTTAACTTTATCTAGGTGGTGTAAGTCCTTTTTATTGCTTTTTTTTAATTTTGCTTTTTGTAACTTTTTTTTTAAAAATTTCTAATTTTTTGTTTATTTTTTTTAGATTTCATTTTTGATTTCAATATCTGTAGTTAAAAAAATGTCGTGCGATATTTGGCTGTGTATATTTTTTTTTTAATTTCTTTAATTTTTTTTTATTTTTATTTTTTAGATATTTCATAATTTTAAATTCTTTTACCATATATTTCGCTTAGGCAATGCTGGGCATTTTAGTTCTTTTGCACTTTTTTTTAGAGGTTTAGAAAATATTTTTCAGACGAGTAGTAAATTGAGCAGTATAGCAGTTTTGTATTTTACTAGTTGTTAAATTTCATTTAAAATATGTACATTTAAAAAAAATTTTTAATAAAATAATTTTTTATATTACATTCAAGTATTATTATTTTAAATTTTTGCTTATTATTAATTATCTTATTTCTTTTCACTTTCGTTTCCCTACCCTTACCTCTACCTTTATCTCTTTCTTCACCTTTACCTCTACCTCTTTCTTTTCCTCTACCTTTATCTTTTTTATTGTCTTTTTCTCTTCATTTTTCCTTTCTTTTTTCTTTCTTTTTTTCTTTTTTTATTTTAGTAATATCAGCAACTGTAACTCAGGTTATATTTCTTACACTTTTTTCAACAGTTGTATAATCTTTTCATCAATTTGTCATATACCAATCATTTGCCAAAGACGTTTCAAATTTGTTTTGAAATTATAACACATGGAATCAATGTTTCATTGTCTTGTAATTTAGTAATAACTTTGACATGTTCATCATCATACTCTTCTTCACACTCTTCATTAGATTCTGTTACAGAAATATCATCTTCATCTTTGTCTGAAACATTTTGTTGAACAAATTTTTTCGCATTTGCAAGTGCATCGTAATCTATTTCAAATAAAGATTTGTCATTATTCAATTCACTTTGCATATCAATTACACTTTCCTTTATTTAAAATTTTATAAAATTAGTCAATCAAAATTATTCTTATTTATGTTAAAAAAATAGACAAAATAATAACACTTGTTGTAAACTCCATTAATACTTACTAAATCTTTTCTAGATTTTTGTATTTACTAAAAACTTTCTCAAAATCTACCAAGTTTTTTTCTAAATCTTTAAATTCATCATCATTCTTGATCGAATCTTTCTCTAAATCTTCATATTCATTATCATCTCCACTGGGGAAGTCTTTTTCTAAATTTCCATATTCATTATACAAGTCTTTTTCTAAATTTTCATATTTATTACAAGTTTTATTCCTATCTTTTTCCATTTCCATTAAGTCAAATAAATCTAAAATCTTTAAAAAAGAAAGCTTTTTTTAAGATTTATTTAAAAAAAAAAAAATAAATATAATACTATGTCAGTTTTGAAGGTTTAAATACTTAAAAAAGCCATTTTTATTATATTTAATGAAAAAAATAAACTACCTGTTGGTAAAGATCCAAGTTAAACATCAAAAGTTATATTAAAAATTTTTTAACAAGACTGGAAAAATGGTCAATAAGTTCTTATTTTGTTTTTGGTTTAAAGCATTTTATTATATAAATGCGGTGTTACCTTATACTTCACATTTTTCAATTTTTACCAAAGTTTAGCTGGCATTATTGATTTGGCCAGAATTAGCAATAATTTCAACTAAAATTACATATTGAAGATCAGTGATTTTAGTCCAATAGAATTAATTTTGCCAATTTTGAAAACTATACATGTGCCACATACTTCAAGACAATTCTGCACTATAATTTTTGTTAAAACAAACATATTGAAAAAATTTTGCCTCTAAATTTTGTCATATTTTCTCTGACTGATAATAGATATCTCTATATTTTTATATAATTAATAAATTTATAAATTTATAAATTATATTATTTATATTAATTTCAAATTAATTAATCCTAAAGTTCAATTCTAAATTTTAAATTATTTAAATTTTAGTAATATATAAAGATAATTTTAAATATGTTTAATATTACAGATTATAAAGAAGTATTTTAAATAGTAAATTTTTAAAAAATTATAAGAATTAAATACAGTAAATAGCAAAAGTTAAGCATTATTTCTGAAGTTAATTTATAATACAAATTATAAATACCAGTATAATAAATTTTAAAAATAAGATTTAAAACAATATTTTAAAAGTATTTTTTTATTTAATTAATAATATAATTTTGTAAAATTATTTAATTTATAAAAAGTGAAATTTTAACATTTTAACTATTGATTTTTTAGGTCATAAATAGGTTAAATTCCAAAAATCTTAATAATTGAACCATTAATTATTAAGAAAATAAACTTTAAAAATCATGTAAATTATCTTTTTTTATGAATTTCATAGTAAATTTTGATTTTTTAATAATTTATAATTTTAAAGTTTATTTTCTTAATAATTAACTGGCTTGTATGGCTTGTAGCCTATCACTTTACATTAGGTTGGTATTTATTAATAAAATAATATATAAATTTTAATTCTAATTCTAATTCTAATCTAATTTTAATTCTAACTCTAACCCTAACTTTAACCCTAATTCTAATCCTAATCTAATACTAATAATACTTAAATCTAATTTCTAATTAACTCTAATCCTAACTCTAATTCTAATTTTAATGCTAACCTTAACTCTAACTCTAACATTAACTTTAACCCTAATCCTAATTTTTGACTCTAATTCTAAACTTTAATCTTAATACGAATCCTAATTCCTAATTCTAACTCTAATCCTAATCCTTAATTCTAAACTTAATCCTAATTCTAGTTTTAATCTTAATCTCTAATTCTTTTCCTTTTAAAAAATTATTTATTTTTGTTTTTTTTATAATAACTGTAATGATAGCTAAAATTAAATGATTATTATATAAATTTCCTTTTTGAAATATATGTGAAACTAACCTAACTAGATTTTTGCAAGAGAAAAATTTTTCTTTTTTGAAAATTTGTGTAATATAAAATTTTCTTTTTTGGAATAAAAATCCAATTTTTATAGAGAGCAAAAATTTTTTTTTTGGATTTTATATAATATCATGTAATAATATGGCCAATAAAAATAAGGCTATATAATTTAAATTTATTTATACAGGTATTACAAATATTTTTAATTATACAGTGCGTTACCTCTATACTTGACCAATAGCTTATAGTAATAATTAGTTAAATTCAAATGCTTAAAAAAAAATTTTTTGTTAATTATACAATAAAGTTAACCAATAATTTTTAAAGTTTATAGCTTAAGTGTTAAGAATTATTGGTTATTTTATTAAAAAAATAAATATTGGTCAAATTTTAGTATTTTAAAAATTGGTAATTCAATTATACTATCCAAATTTGAAACTATATAATTTTTGTATAATATATCTTAAACTAGTATAATATGATGTATCATGTAAATCATAATTATTTTTGTGTGAAAAAAATTTTTTTTTTAAAAATATGCCATGAAAAACAAAAATCACTAGAACTGTAGGGAGTAAGAGTCAAGTTATGAATTTGTAATTTAAATACAGATCAATTTGTTGTTACTAATGATGATGATAATAATGAATATATACCATCTAATGATTATTCAGAAAATAGTTCTAATGATGAATATATTGACAAAAGAATTAAAAATTTAGATAATTCTTTTTTAATATGGTCAAGTAACACACATAGTAAATTAAAAAAACTATATACTGGAAATTCTAGAGCAACAAAATTTAAAAAGTATGGCCCTTCAGGAATATTTACTAAAGCTGCTAAATTATTACAACTAATAACTAATTTTTTTTACAAAAGATAAATAGAAAAAGTAGATGATAATGAAGTAAATGTTGATGAAATAGGGGAGGATAATAACAATGAATTAGAAGATAAAGATAATAGTAGAGAATTAGAAGATGATGATTATATTGAATTAAAAAATAAAAATAAAGAAGAAGAATTAGGAGATAATGATAAAGAAGGCTTAGAAAATAAAGATAAAGAATTAAAAGATTATGATAATGACGAGTTAGAAGATAAAGATGATAATGAAAAATTAGAAGAGAATGATGATAATACAAAAGATAAAAATGAACATGAAATTGATAACTTCAATGCTAAATTAGTTAAACTTGAAGAGATTTGTTCTGGGAATTTAAAAAAAATGATAGCATATAATTATTTGCATTACAGAACTATATATAAGTTTTTTAAAAAATGAAAATATGATAATTTAAGTAAAAAATAGGCAAGTTTACATTCTGCTAAAGTAGTTTATAATAAAGAATCTTATAAAGCAAAACAAATAAGAATTTGGGCAAAATATTGGATTGAATATGGGATTTTGCCAAAATCTTTACAAGGATGTCATCAAAAAATTAAATCAATAATTGACGATGAAGATGTTATTGAATGAAATTTATTATTTATATGTGAAAAAGGAGAAAAAACTACTCCCAAAGAATATCAGATTTTTGTTGAAGAAGTATTATTTCTACAATTAAGTATAGACGAGTCTAAAAAATCTATTTTTATTAAAACTTCTTATGTTTGATTAAAAAAATTAGAGTTGATACCACAATCAAGAAAAAAAGACATATGGGGTTTTTGCAATAGAAAGGTATGAAACTTAAAAAAATTTTTAAATTTATTTTATATGCTAATTATGTTTTTTATACTAAAATAAGTGTAAATTTAATATTAATTAAATTTTTATTTTTTTTTGAGTTTCGTACCTTTTTATTGCAAAGACTCCGTATATCTTGATAATTATGAAAAAAAAGATGTAGTTGAATATAGAAAAGAATTTTTGAATAAAATGTTAATATATGAAAAGTTCATGCTTGCTTTTGCGGGAGAAAATATGAAACAAAAAAATTCAGTACTTTTACCTAATGAAAAATTACATATTTTAATTACTCATGATGAATGTTTGTTCTATATTAATGATAATAAACTGATAGGTTGGGCTCCCATTGGTGAACCTTCTTTAAGAAAAAAAGGACAAGAAAAATCTATAATGGTCAGTGATTTTCTTTTAGAGATAGATAGAAGATTAAAACTAAATGAAAATGAAATTTTATTATATTCTGAAGTTCCAGTTAAAGCAAGAAAATTTTTAAGATCTGGAAAAAACGAAGAAGGATGGTGGACTGCAGAGTATTTATTGAACCAAGTAATTAATTATGCTATTCTTATTTTTGAAGCAAAATACTCTAATGCTATTGGCATTTTTGCTTTTGATAATAATACAAATCATAGAACAATGGCAAAAGATACATTAAATGTTAACAATATAAATGTAAATCCAAAAGGAAAACAAGTAAGAATGAGATCAACTTTTTTCAGTTCAAATAATACTTTTCAATCAATAGTATTTCTGTTTAATCATCCAGTATTTTTAAATCAACCTAAAGGTATAAAACAAATTTTAATTAAAAGAGGTTTATGATATAATGGATTAGTTGGCTATTGTCAATTATGTAAGTTAAAGATTGATGATATTACAAGAACAGATTGTTGTGTGCATAAAATTTTATCTTTAAAAAATGATTTCAAATTACAAAAATCATAATTACAAGAAAAAATTGAAAAAAGAAAGCATATATGTATATTTTATTCTAAATATAATTGTGAATTAAATTATATAGAAATGTATTAGGAAGCTGTAAAGAGATACACAAGAGAAAATTGTAATTATACTTGGTCTAGTTTACAAAAGATAGTTTCAGAAGCTCTAGATTCAATTTCATTAATTATAATTAGAAAGTTTGCAAGAAAATCATAGAGATATATGGGGTCTTTGCAATAGAAAGGTACAAAACTCAAAAAAAATTTTAAATTTATTTTATATGCTAATTATGTTTTTTATATTAAAATAAGTGTAAATTTAATATTAATTAAATTTTTATTTTTTTTTGAGTTTCGTACCTTTCTATTGCAAAGATCCCATATGGATATTTATAGAAAAGGAATTACTGGAAAGGTAGCTGAATAAAAAGTACAAATCATATCATCATATATCTGATACAATTTATAATGAAATCAATTAAAATAAATTATGAGCAGTCTAATCATATAACTAATTTTGATTGGCTTTTATTAATATTACGTGATGATTACATAATTTGAAAAATTAAGATTTTTTTTTTTAATAAATTGATTTCTTTTTATATATAGAATCTATATTTTTTGTTTTAAATAAAATTGAATCACTAGATAAAATTTTATTTCAATTTTTCTAAAAGTTGAGTATAGAGGTAACACACTGTATAGATGATTTAATCTTCAAAATTTTTAAAATTTAACCTATTTATAATCCAAAAAATCAGATTCTAGTATTTATTTTATTGTATTTATTTTAGTTAAAAAGTTAAAATTTCACTTTTTTATAAACTAAATGATTTTTATAAAACTATATTATTAATTAAATAAAAAATACTTTAAAATATTATTTTAAATCTCATCTTTAAAATGAATATAAATTTATTATACTGATATTTATAATTTATATTGTAAATTAATTTCAAAAATGATGCTTAACTTTTGCTATTTATTATATATAAAATATTTATTTTATTTTATTTAATATATTTTAATTAATCTATTATTAATTTTTTTTTATTTGTTTAATACTTTTAATTTTTATTGTCCAGAGTGAAGCAAAGGACTATATATGTTTATAAATGTTAATGATATATGAAGATCACATGACAATACTATACAAAGTCTGATTGTCCACACGCGTTACGTTATTGAAAATTTAATAAAAAGATAATAAGTGAAAATTTTGTAAAAAGTTTTTTTTTGCTTCAAACTCACAATGGTCTTCATTTTCTAGTTTTATATAATTTGGTTAAATTAATACTAGTATTAATATAATAATAATTATATTTCTATTATAATACTTAAATAATCTAATACTACAGAATATACTTATATTTTTTTTAAGTTTTAAATTGTTTTATTTTATTTGTAGTATAAAAAAAATAAAAATAATACTTATTAACCCTTTTTTAATTTATGATCTATATATAAAGTAGAGAGTCTTATATTGAAAATTAGGTTAATTATAGAATTTGATGTTATGGAAAATCAAAGTACTAATTGTTAAAATATAATATAAAAACTAAGTTTATTAGCATAAAATTATGCTATTTGGCTTACGTTTTATTGAAAGTCTAGTAAATTTTGTGAGCATTAAAAATAACTTACTTATGAAATTAAAAGAAAAAAACCTTATTTTTAATGTTGCAAATAATAGGTTTTTACTTTTAAACTTATAAGAAAGTTATTTCTAATGATTGAAAATTTTACCAGACTTTTAGTAAAAAGTTAGCCAAATAGTATAATTTTAGTACTTTAATTTGACATATCTTTAGATTCAGCACTATTATATACTACTATATATAACTTTAACCCCAGTTTTAATAATTAAATCCTCTACTTTTTACACAGATTACGAATTAATTATTTTTAAAATTGTTAAGCAATTTAATTAGAGTAATATCTTTAATAATTTAAGCCATAGTTTTGCAAAAATACATATTATGATGTTAAGTATCAGTGGTATACTTTAGTAAAATTATTTATTAATAATAATAAATCTTTTTGAAATTTTTTGATTTGCTTTAATAATAAAATAATAAATATATAAACTGTTATATAAAAAATTTTTTGTTATTTATTATCTACTTGAATTATCATAATTTTTAATCATTAAAGAAGTTATTCTTCCAATTTATTTAATTGAGAAGTATTGGCAACATTTTAATATTTGGTTAAGATTATTGTATTATTATTATTTTCATTATTTTATAAAAAATAAAAAATATGTTATTTATTGAAAATAAATTCTAATGTGATATAAATAACAGATCCAGCTTATATTTAAAGAAAATAAAGGAAAAGTTATAATAGTAACTTTGATGTAATTAATCGCAGATATGCTTTAATTGGTTAATAATAAATTCCGATCCCAGAAGGGTGCCAAAATAATAAGTTATTCTATCATTCGATAAATACTGTATATTCTGTATATAGGTTTACTTTACTCATTTGGTCATTTTACTCCTTACGGAAAATTATTACTTATGAAATTAAAAGGTACATTTCTGATGAGATCGTCGTTGAATCAGTTTTCAGTATCACAACACAAATTAATATTTCTCTTTACAGGCGGTGCAAAACGTATTCATCTACTATAATTTAATTACGTATCATTAACTATAAAATCGGGACCAAGTAATATCATATAAAATATAAAGTAAGTAAATGCTATGAATGTACAAAGTTTTAACTATCAAATAGGTATAGATGGCCGGCATGGCCGGCAGGAAGCAGATCACAACTGAAAAGTTTTTAATATTAATATATTCATTAGTCACTCAAGTATAGCAGTAAACAAATATTCCACGTTAGTTAAAGAAACGCTATCTGTTATTAATGACTATGATGAAACCGATCCATTAATTATAATATCTCTTCCGTATAAATTTATAACAGATAATAGGAAAAAACATTAAATAATATATTATTATTCATCGAAATGAAATTACAATATATAAATTATAGCCGGGACGAATTTTCCAGATTTCCAGATTGTCTATTTCGAGATATTATCAACTGAAGAATCTTCTTTAGGAGAGATATTATTTCGTGATGGGAAATCCTTACCGTATATATAGGATGTTGATCTAACTGTGTTCAAACACAAAGAGGAACTAGCTAAAATATAATATCAGTTGAGATAAATAATGTGAATTTATTTCGTATCTCCTTATGAAAAAAGAATATTGATTTTTTAACCTTTAAATTAATTGATCATGATAACGATGGAAAAGACGCTACGCTTCTTGATGTTTTCAATTATGGTTATATTAAATGATCAACTTATGTAACTTATGTAATACAGAGATATAAATTGAATTATTATGCAATACACACCTCTAATTCACTTCATTTTCCATAAATTTTTTTTTTTTCAAAATTATATTATTTCAATCTAAAAAAATCTATCAGATGTCGAATTCAAGTCAAATGGATATTGATGATAAAGTTCGTGAGAAAACAATTATCTTAAATATTGGAGGTATAAAGGTAATTCGTAAAAAAAAAGAGAAGAAAATAAAAAAGAAAAACTTTTTATTAATTATTAATTACAATGAATAAATATTTAGTACGAAACATTTGCATCGACTTTAGTAAAACATCCAAACACACGTCTTGGTAGAATATTCGAAGAGAATAGTGAAAATGATCAATCAATATTAAAAATTAAAGAAAATGAATATTTCTTCGATAGAAATGGATACGCTTTTAGATATATTTTAGAATGGTATCGAACTGGTAAAATATTATTATCTATACCTGATGATTCAAAGAAAGCTTATATAACAAGAGAAGAATTAGCGGCAGAACTTGAATATTTTGAAATTCCGATGGAAGATTTAAAAGATTATTATAGTAATAATTATATTAAAAATACAACATTAATTCATAAATTAGCAGCAGTCCAAGTTGATAAATTTATTTCAGCTTTAGAAAAATTAATACGTGAAGCCATGAGTCAATTTTTAAATTTTATAGAGTTAAGGTTTTATAGAGCACCTAAATATATGAAAGAATATTGGGCTAAAAGTGAATCTATAGGAGTTTCAAATTTAACTAAAATTATGAAACCTTTTAGTGATGCTGGTTTTTCTATTTTAGAGAAATTTGGTGATGAAATTGGAGATTATCTCAGAAATAATATTATTGGAATTGACTGGATTTGTAATATTTGTGATCCTGGTGATAAAGAATATTGTGTCATAATTATAAATATCAAAGAAAAATATCCTAAAACTGCTATTCTATCTTATACTAAAAGACTAGCTTAATAATAAAATGAACTTTATATTATTTTATTAATTGGATTTTATTGATTTATAACATATAACTTTAACCTAAAATAATCAATTATATGCATATATATACAACGCTTTAAATATTTTAAACGTACAATGAATGAATTTACACTATATCGTATTAATAAAGGCATCTGTAACTTATATTAAAGATTCATCACATCTAACACAACGATTTTTTCTTGGCGATATATACCGGATATACTGGCGAAACCATGATGTTATAATTTACAAAGCTCATAGTCGTAAGTTGGGACGCGAACTGTTAACTTGCAGAATTTCCATGTGGTGAAATATACTCTGGTTATTTGAATTCAGTAGTTTATTCATTATTATAATTTTTTTTTTTTTTATTTTATTTTTTTTTTTTTTTTTTTTTTTTTGAAAAAGAAAAAATATAAAATATTACGAAAAAGAAAAAGTTAAAAAATTACAAAAAAAAATTTTTTTTTCTTCCTTTGGAAAAAAAAAAAAGCTTCAATAATAAATATTACAAATAGGAAAATTAGAAAACTACAAAACAATTTTTTTTTTTCTTTTTCTGATAAAAAAAGCTTCAATATAAAAATATTACAAACATGTTGTTATAAGCTAGATATGTTCATCCGACTATATACTAAATTAAAGAAGTTTACAATTAACCTAAAAATTTCTTCTCAATAAATGTGCCAAGATTTTCACTTTTTTTCAATTCATCTCTTATATCTTCCTCATTGAATTCGAATCCCATACTTTTGAGAATTTTTAATTTTTGTTTATATTGGATCTCTTCACCTGTTCCTTCAAATATTTCTTCTGACTCTGGTGTTTCTCTCTCATCCAATATTTTCTCTCCCCCATCCAATGTTTTTTCTCTTAGTTCGCGATTATCATCATTGTGGTGATGATACCTACCACCACCACCATGGAATCGACGTCCACGACCACGAGATCGGCCTGCTCGGCCTGCTCCATTTTTTTGCTTTGGTTGAGAAGCCCAAGGAACAGGTTGTGCTTTTGGAAAAGCTCCAGGAATTGGTGGTGGCGTGAGAGAGCGATAATATTCAGAATTTGGTGGTGCGTTAAGAGTATGAATAGTATGTCTTGTACATCCAGGAATTGGAGGAGTGATAGGCCGATTAAAGTAATTTTTATTACGTTTACGCGACCTCATGGTCGGTTCACGAAAAGAATCTAACTGTCGGATTTGATCCATGATATCTTTAATATTTGCGATAAGCTGAGGATCCTCTTTAATAGAATCTTCATTTTGTTCGATCATCATTTGAAATTGTCGAAGGTCAACTGCAGAATCTTGTCGTGGTTGATCTTGTTCCAAGAGATTACTTTCACTTGTTTCAATTGTTTCAATCGTTTCAATCGTTTCAATCGTTTCATTCGTTTCATTCGTTTCAATTGCTCCAATTTCGTTTGCAGGCTTGGTCAATTTAAGTGAATTGATTGAATCGAAGAATTCATCGTCCAAGAGATTTATTTGTGTCTTTTTATCTTCTTTTTCGAAATGTTCATCCGGCTGAGTTTTTTTATTAGATGATTCACTTTCAGTTAGATCACGTGAATCGATATTAACAAACTGCGGTTCTTGAAGCTCTTGGTTAGTGGAGCTAACTATATTCTTTTGTGAAACATTTTCTTGTAAACCAGAAATATCGGTTGTGGTGACAACTTCTTTGTTTGGATGAATATTTCTACCTTCAAGTACCCAAACTTCATTACCAGAGTCGTCACTATCACTTGAATCATCCGAAGTTGAAAATTTTAGGTTAAATTTGACAGTTGGGACAGAAGAAAAAATTTCTTGAAGTTCTAAATCAGTTGAAAGTGTAATAACATCATTATCCTCGTCAGTATAGGAAAGTGTGAAAGGAGATAATGCAGGAATATTAAAAAGAGTGCGAAGTTTTGCTTCTAACTCAATCCAAGTAGCACTAGAAGGAAGAGTAAACCGACGAACTGCTTTTTTATGGATTACTTTGATATTAACCATTTTTTTATATAAAAAATTATTTTTGTCAAGGAAAATGATAAAGTGAGAAAATTGGTATCAAAGAGAACAAAATAACCCATATTTATATGGTAATTTTTATATTGTATTATTGTTATACAAACCGGAATTTGCCCTTTTTTTTTTTTTTTAGAATGGGGACAAATTTTCAAACAGAACACGTAACCCACATTCATCATCATTTATTATTGTAATGAGCTGATAAGTGTGCAAATGTCCGACAATTTCTATACAGAAAAGTTAAAACGTGGCTTAATGCGCAGTATATGCATCTCTAAAATTGGTTACGCCGAATGTAGTGGGCTAGTGGCGTATCCGTAGCTTTGATCTCGTGATCCGACCAATCCGACAGCAAACCAACAAATATCTCTCCTTCCCCGTTTTTTAAACATCCTGGTCTTTTGCGAATTGCGTAAAATGTCATTCATAAGAGTAATACGAAGAACTTGTTTTTTGGCGCCGAGTACAAAGCAGCTTGTATATATTACATAAATGCTGAAATTGGAACGTGTCCATGCACTGCTGATGCGTCTTAAATATTTCTTTTAATTTTTATTCCATCGTTGAACTATGTTACTTATTTTTATATATTATATAACACTTGGTAAGTAAAAGTATCATTTACTCGTTACATTTATCGAATTAAGTATAAATTACAAACAAATGGACGATATTATCTTTAGGTTAAGATATCATTACATACTTCGAGGTCAACGTCGTAGAAGTGAGTTTTTTTGTCTTGTTTGCTGATTTCAAATTGATACATTTTTACCATTTTTCGATATATCATTTCACAAACTAAAATCTTGTATAAACAAGCGAAAGAACGAAAAAGTTATTTACTAAAAGAATTTATATCACACTATCAAAATGCCAGATATACTGCTATAACGCGACAAATTAGAACCTTTACGATTTCAATCGTGACCGAGATTCTATTATATTTGTTATCCTTATTAGTTAAATCTGAAATTTCGATATTTATCTAATAATATTAAGATTTACCAATTTCCACGGCGTAAAATAGAAAGAAGTGATAAGTGATGCTAGAGAGTTTTTACAAATGAAGGAAGGAAAATTTGTATAATGTTTTTCTCTCCCGAAAAAAGAAGCGAACGGTAAATTGACCAAATTAAAATATCAGTATAACATTTATAGTGATATCATAACGAGATTGTAACGTTCATAGCATTCATAGCGTGCTTTATTTGGCAAAAACTTGATCTATTGAAATCTGAAATTAATGGTTTGCGGATTTGATCTTATTTATTATTAAATTAACTCATTTCTAATTTCTTGTACATAAAAGAGGGTTTGTGTTCGAATAAATTTGAGGCAAAAACCGAATTTACTAATTTACGCGTTTTGATTCAATAACTTTGTTAATAAAAAAAAATTTATAACTTTCGCTGTTCGTATTGTAAGTATATTGCTAAAAAAAAAGTGTCAGGGGTAAATACATTCTTCACGTGATGTCAGACGAGTTCTTTAAATGTAAAAAAAAAAGAAATGCGTAGTGTCAATTAGATTCTTTTTTTATTTTATTATTTCTGAAACTATAAACCGTATCAAATTATGAAAGAAATATTTTACTAAAATTACACTTACCATACGTTAAGGAAACCAAAGTTTTAAAATTTATTTTTGGTTTGCAAAGAATAATCGATATATAAAAAAATATATATATATACATATATATATATATGTATATTCTTTTTCAAAAATTAAAAAATCTTACACATTTCTTTATTTATAATCCCCTTATAGATTTATTTTCTTTGTTTTCGAGAACTTAGGGGAGTATTTGTTTGGATTAAAATCACAGTTTCAAAATTAAGCGGGTTTTCTTCCTTTTTTTTTTTCTTTATTTGAAATTATTGTAATATGTTATTTGTACACGTGGAACTGTGGATTTTTAATTTTGTGTACAAAATTTGGCCAATAAATAAATAATTAATTTCAGCCAAAGGATCTTCCGCAGTTAAATAAATAGCATAACCGGATTCGGTCGGATCAGATTCGGCCTTTCTGATACCGAATTCAGTAATGAAAATTGCCCTCGTAAGCTAGGTGGGTAAACGACGACCTCTTTATGAATGGATAATATTTAAGCATAACCACTATTTAACAAATAAATTTACCGATAAACTACTCGATAGACTATTTTTATTAACAATTTTTAAACCCGGATTAAATTGTACCACTAAAAAAAATTCATGCAATAAATAAATTGGGAATTATTTTTTCCTAAAAAATTTTCCATTTTATCTTTAAAAATAAAAGCATCCCTTTTTAATAAATATTCGGGGAACTCAAAAACGAAAAAAAAAAAAATTTTCCCTATAAAGGATAGAAACGTACAAAAAGGATCATATTCATCATGTCTTCTAGAAATAACATTGATATCAGTGAAAATTTAAAACGAAGTAATGAACTTACAATCATTTTAAATGTTGGAGGAATCAAGGTAAACAATCAAAAAAAAAAAGTAAATTAAAAAATTTATTTAATCATTTATTTATAAATTGTATTTACTTATATTTGAATGTTAATCTAACATTATAACCTTTCATATTTAATTTATGATTAGTATGAAACATATGCTTCAACTTTTACAAGATATCCAGATACATTATTGGGAACAATGTTTCAAGAAAAGAATCGTGCAACGCTTCATCCACAAACTGGTAATATATATTTTTTTGATAGAAATGGGTATGCATTTCGATATATAATGGAATTTTATCGTACTGGTAAATTATTATTAAGTGAACGTGATAAAGATAAAGTTACTTTTGTAACTCTTGATGAAATTAAAAAGGAAATTGAATATTTTCATATTCCTGTAACTGAAGGTGATGATAATGATGAATATGATGATGACGATGATGATGATTTAATGCTTGATAGTCAATCAAGTGATAGAAAAAAAAAAAATCATAATAATCCTGCTCCTGCTTCTGTTTTAATACATAAACATGCCGGAGCTAAAGTTGATCAATTTATTAATGCTTTAGAAAAAATAATTTATGAAGCTATGGGATGTTTTGAAGAGCGAATTGAATTGAAATTTTTTCCAAAGATTACTGATGTGGAAGCTTATTGGAAAGAAAATGAATCTGCTTTAAAAGACTATTATATGTCTAATATGAAACCATATGGTGTAATAGGTTATTGTATCCTAGATAAATTTTCTAAAGAAATTCAATTGTATTTCGAATCTACAATGCAAAGTATTACTTTTCAAACCATTCAAGTTATTGATGAGCTTACTCCTACAGGGAATTACGGAAATTATTATAAAATATCTATCAACATTAAAGATCGTTATGATAAAGAAGATATTATAATACATACTAGATTAGCTAATTATAGAGTCAGTTAAATGTTGTCTTTTCTTATTAGATAGTTAATATAAAACACACAAACATTTATTACTGTATATTAATCAATCAAAGTTCACCATTTAAAGTGTTTTGTTCATTTGAAAAAAATATTTATTGAAAATAATTAATTATACTAATAGCATGTAAGTATAAATTTATTATTAATTATATATTATAGTAAAACTTCTTATTATGACCATCAACCTATTTATATGCAAAACAAAAATGCAAAATTGGTAATTCTTTTCCTCCGTTGTTATAAATTGACCAGTTGATTTGCAAAATATTTTGTAATTAAACCGTAATAATACATGTACACAGCATATTTGTATATGTATTGATTGAGTGACTGATTATATAATAATCATTTATGGTTATAATATAAAATAGCTATAATATAAATATAAATAAGTTAGTATTGAATTTGTAATTATGTATTATGTGTTAATAGTTATAAAATACTTTTTATAAATAAAAAATCTTACTATTAAAAAACTTAATCTTATATTTAATTTCTATATTATTTCAAATAACTCTCATATCTCCTTTTTCTTTATTGTTCTCACTAGTCATCTTCGCAGTTTTTGCCCCAAATTGTATAGCTCTTTTCCATAAAATGCTTGCATTGAATAGTCCCAATTGTCTTGCTACATGACGTAATAAAAGCTTTTCTCCAATCCCTCTTTCATATCTCATATCTGCCTTAATATACATAGGTAATGAACATAAAAAGGATACAACATTTGATGCAAGATAAGGAAACCTTGATTCTTTAGAATGAGATGTTATTATTCTATCATCACGGCCTAATAACAACAAAATTATCAATTAAAAGGGTTAATGACATTAAAATTTTATTATTTTAGCTTTCTTTACCTAAATTTCTGGTTGAAATCCTATCAACATCTAATTGAATCTAATAAACCATTATTTTTTATATATTTAGCTTATTTAAAGTGTATAAAAAGATGATTAAATGTTTATTTTTACCTCTTCAATTAGTTTTTTCCAACCATGTTGTTTAAATGCTTCGCGATGTCTTGAGTATCCTCCTAATAACTCATCAGCTCCTACTCCAACAAGTATAACTCTAGCTTTACTTTCATAATCAATCATTATCTAAAGAAGAAATACATAAGATTAATAAAGTTTTTATTAATCATATTATAAATAAATTTTAATAATTAATAACCTTTGGATCATTTAAACTAGCAACTTGTCCTATAATAAAAATGTAATAATATTAAAAATCTTATTTAACTATTATAATAAGTTTATAATACAAACCCTTTCCACGAACTGCAAACCAAAAAGCCATTGCTATACTCTATATTATAAAAATGAGTTATATACCATCTTTATTTATTTTTGCTTTTTTTTTAACTTACCAAATCCATGATTGTATCAGATGGTGCCATTAATTCTATTATTTCAGGTTTAAAGGCACAAGCCTCTTCATATGGAACGTTCACTTCCACAAAATTCCATTTACGATTAGGTGCTATTTTTCTATATATACATATATATATATATGTGTAATATATTTAAATTTAAATAATTAATAATCTATCGAATCATTTATAAAATCTTATGTTTAAAAAAAAAAATACTATTATATTCATACCTTAATTCCTCAACTCCTTGTCTTCCGGTTAATCTATCTGGAACGTCATAAATAGAATTATCTTTGTAAGAAATAATTTTCTTTTTATTTTTTTTTATTTGTTGAATTCTAGGATTTTCAAATCCTACATTTAGTAGATCTATTGCTTCTTCTTTTGGAACATATCTATCTGCTAAAGCAGCAAGACAAATACAATCTAATCCTCCAGAAAACATAATAGCTACTCTAGCATCTTGTATTAACCTAAATAACATAAAAAATATTCAATCAAAAATCTTCTTTTAATAAAGCTATAAAGTTAATCATTTACCCTACACGTGGAATATCTATAACACGTCTTCTTACAGAATCTCCCAACTCTTCAATTAGTCTATCTATAGCATCTTGAATTTTAGGTGATATGGCTGGAATAAAAGAATTTGATAAATCTGATGAAGCTGGTAACTGAGATAAATCTTCAGGATTTGGGAGAATATCATTAACTTTACCAAAGGGTAAAGTCTAACAGTTTGGAATAAGATTGATCAGTATTCATATTAAATGATAAATTTAACCAATTTAAAGAATTATAGATTCCTTGCCAGTATATATGATGATTCATTATTATCTGGATTATTTACTCCATGCCATTTGTAATGTACCAAGAAGTTTTTGAATGGTTCTTCGATTATAAGGATAAAGAAGGCATGATAAGTTAATTACATTAAACATATAATAAATTAAAATTATTTTTTTAAAAAATTTATATATAAATACCCCATGAGGCCGATGACATCATTTTATCCAGATCTAAATAGAATATGCCATCAGCTGGGACTTCTGCAAAATAAGGTGATGATGAAGTTTCTGATATTTGTGGAATTTTACATCCCACGGATGTTAAAATAAAATTATCTTCTTCCTCAGAAGGTAAATTCCATAGTAAAGACCGTCTCCCTAAACAATCTCGTCCAAACCATAATCTACGTTTTGAGTTCTACATCCAAAATAATTTTTATAATATTCAAATAGGAAAAATCGAGGACAAACAAAGAGCAAATATAATATTAACCTGCCAGTATATAATTGCATACGGTCCTTCAATATTTTGAAGGGTATGAAGTATTCTATTCTTTTCTTCATTATCATTCTCAATCTTATGGCTCATTTTTAAAGCAGCGAAGAGATATTTTGTATCATTTTCTCCGGGAGGAATCTAAAAATCATCAGATTTAGATCGGATAGGTTCAAACTTATTTGTAATCAGATGTAAAGTTCGCAATAAAAAGTATGTGGCATAAATAGAACACGTGATATTAGATTGATCTTGCATTGCGCGAAACACAATTAACTCAGTTATATACCAAATGTGTTCCTTGAAGCGAATACATGCGGATTTATCAATAATTCTTTGAATGATCACACCTTTCTATTGTAAAGAGCGGTATCATCTTACCTCAACACCATTGAATATCTCTCCATTCCATAGCAACACGTCTTGTTCATCGTTTTCTGTTAAAGGTTGCTCAACGACAGAGGGTCCTCGTAAATGTAAAACTGCGCCAAAAAATGTTAAATCGATTGTAAATAATTGCGATTGGATTGATTTAAACAATTCCCCTTGACTGTCCGGTCCTGTGATAAGATGCATACATCGAAGTTAAAAGAACGATGTTATAATTCGGTTTATAAGCGATTATAAATTTACCACGCTGTCTATTTCGAATCATCAATTGATTCCACAATTCCTTGTGAAATGAATCATCTTTGAGAGATTTTTTAAATTGTAATCGAAATAATACACCACACATTTTATGTATAAAAATAAATAAATGCTATTAAAATGAAGGATTCAAATTTAAAAAAGTAGATAAAAAGTTGGGTATAATTTATTTAAATTAAAATTGGATAATCTTCATTATACATATAAATGAATTCCGAAAGTTAAAAAAAAAAAGGATTAACATATCAAAAAAACTTATAATTTATTTAATTATGAAAACTGCATGCGCCACAATTTTATGTTTGACACATTTTCCCGCCATTTGTTGCATATCATATACATATATCATATGATTGATATTCTGATAACCATTTCGATAATGCATAAATGCAAGTACTTGATATATAAAGTATATTAGAACGGAAAATTTGTCCGCGTTTCAAATTATAATTATTTTTTTTTTTTTTATAAATTGTTGATTTGTAATTTGATTCATATTTATTATTACTAATTCTTTTTTTTTTAGTTGAATAAAATGAGTATACCCGAAAATGCTTCAAAACTCGGTCCGGATGAAATTTATGATAAGCTAAAAGGTTGCATTTTTGGTATGTTATTTATAAACTATTATTATAACGTATAATTTATTATAATTAATTAATTTAATTCAATATCCTTTATGAATAAAGGAGCTGCACTTGGCGATGCCATAGGTCTAGCCACAGAGTTTTTATCAAAAAGTAAAGCTAGAGAATTATATGGTATCGGGCCAATATCATTTGGTTCGGACAAAGGTTATGAATTTTATGACGACTTTCACCGAAGAAGATGGGATAAAGGTGATTGGACTGATGATACAGGTATATATACCTTGTAACAACTTATTTTTAAAATATCTATTAATGTTTGCTCAACTTTAGATCAACAGCTTCTTATAATTGATTCATTAATCGCGACGAATGGGCTATTTAATTCTCGTGACTTCGCGCATCGATTAAGTAAATGGGTTAAGAAAGGATATCCAGAACTCAGCAACAAGCAACCTTTTGGTATAGGTAAGAAGAGTTTTCTTTTAATCATAAAAAAAAAAAAAAGAATTCAAATAAATAATTCTATATTTACTCAACTTTATTTATTAAAGGGAAGACTGTTGGAACCGTGTTGAGTCATCCTAAATTTGAATCCAAACCTCATCGTGCGTCATGGGAAGTCTGGGTTCAATTTAACCGTAATATGGCCGCCAATGGTGCATTAATGAGAACCGCTGTATTAGGTGTACCATTCTTCTGGGATGAGAAACGAGTGATAAAACAAACCTTACAAGCAACCAAAGTTACTCACGCTGATCCAAGATGTTGTGTATCAAGTATAATTGTAACAAATCTAATTTCAGGATTATTAAAAGGTAATTCGCAAGATACCTTACCTGATCTGGATGATGAAACAAAAAAGGAGATATTAAAATGGATGCAATCTGGAAATCCGGATAATCAATCGGACTTGGATATCGATTCGGAGGATCCTCCTTCTATAATTAAAGCGCGTTCGGAAAAAAAGAAAAGTATTATTGGTAAAATACTTAATAAAGTTAGTCAAAAAGGAAATAATAGTGAAACTAGTTATATAAAAAGAAGTAATGATATATTAAAACAAAAAAAGCCCCGTGAAATTGTAAAAATTCCTGAAAATCCACCTCCTGGAATCGATACGTTTGGAGCTGATCCTGTTATGTCAGCATTTGTTCGTTCTATTGTGGAACGTTATAAATTTATTATTAATTCAGTTTCAGTAGAACAACAACCTGAGAAATCAAGTACTACAAATTTTCAAGTTGATATTGGCGAAGAAGCCCTTTTAAAATATTGTTTTCCCGATAATTTAGCATCTCTTAAATTAGATGAAAATCCCTCAATAGGATATGTTTATAAGTGTCTTGGATCAGCATTATACTGTTTTACAAGAAAATTGAATGAACAACAAAGTGAGAGCGAGGCCTTTAAGACGATTATAACTGAATTAACATTGGAAGCTGGGTAAGAATTGGAACTTTAATCTAAAATAAAGTTAATAATTTAACTAACTACATACATTGTATAGTGATGCTGATACAAATGGTGCTGTTGCTGGAGCTTTGTTGGGCGCTAGAATTGGATATGAAAAATTACCAAAATCTTGGGTAGATGGATTAAAATTTAAGTCATGGTTAGAAGATAGGGTTAATAGTTTTTGGGCTATAGTTTCTGGCAAAGAAGATTGGGTCGAAGTAGATGATTCATATAAATCTATTGATATTTCACAAGATTTAAACAAAAAATGATGTTGGTGTGATATAACATAATTGTAAATTCACAAAGCGTGACATATTAAACGCTACACAGTTTTGTATTAATTTAAGTACTTAGAATAAATTATAAATTTTTTTTTTTTCAATAAAAACATTTTTAGGTATTCTCTTATAAAAGTTTTTAAGAGTAATAATTAAAATAAATTAATTTCTATGAATTTAATGATCTTCTGTTCAACGCTCTTTGTCTTGCAGCTTCAATAGCTTCCAATTTCTTTCTTCTCTTCTCTTCTTCTGTTATATCGCTGATTCTATCTGATTTTATAACAATACTTTCATCATCATCATCATCATTTTTGACATTTTGTTTTTCCTTGCTCATGCTATCACCGTTCAAATTCACAGTTTCCAATTTCTTAAATAATTTCATTTTTTCCTCTACCCATTCAAATTTAACTTTGCTAACAACTTTCATTAAAGCCTTACTAGTATATAATACTGAGTGATACATCACCCAATCCAGATTATTAATTTTAACAGTCTTATTATCAGGATGTAACGCTGATGTAGGTGAGATATGTAAAGCAAGTAATGAGTTATTAGAATCCACCATTTCATTAGTATGAACTTTGGCTGAGGCGTAGTGATAAAATACTGGTCTATGTGGATGCCTTTTTGCTAAGTGAATATAATACGACGTAGAAAATGATTCCAAGATTTTTGCGAAATCATATTTTTTTGTTTTTATATCATAATATGATTTTTTACTACGCTTTTTTCTATGTATATCTTCACCATCTTCTCGATTATCTTTTTGTCTACATGAAATTATTGGAATTTCATGTTTTTGCATTAATTCTCGTAATTGATCTCGAACATTTTTGGCCATAGATAAAGCCCGATGATTGAAATATTTATCTCTACACCAATCTTTATCATATCCAT
This sequence comes from Rhizophagus clarus, assembly GCA_015698045.1. NCBI lineage: Eukaryota > Fungi > Glomeromycota > Glomeromycetes > Glomerales > Glomeraceae > Rhizophagus > Rhizophagus clarus. Next base: position 1,526,093 of record BLAL01000058.1, on the reverse strand, counting down.
TATCACGATATCCTTCAAAAATGTATAGAAATGTAATATAATCACCTGAAGGATGATAAAATTCTTTTCTCTTTTCATCCACTTCAATCAATTTTTCTTCATTTTTTGGTGTGAGAAATATTTCTTCAACTGATAACATTGCCACAATTGTTGAAACTTCTTTACTACATCCAAATTGTCTTGCACTCGCTACTAAAACTCTTGATAAAAATGGGTTTAAAGGAAATATACACATCTCATCTCCTAATGGCGTTAATTTTCCATTTTCATCGATTGCCTCCAATAAAAAGAGTTGTTTTAATGCATTCATGACAAGAATAGGATCCGGTGGATCAATAAATTCAAATCGAATAATATCTTTAATTCCCATTTTCTTTAAACTTAGTACCGTGCCAAGCAAACTGCTCCTCTGAATTTCTGGTACCGTCTCTTCTTCCATTTGTTCAAATGATTCTCTACTATATAATCTAAATGCTTTTCCCGGAGCGGTCCTTCCTGCACGACCCGCTCTTTGTGTTGCAGCAGCTTTTGATATTGGCACAACTAAAAGAGCATCCATCCCTGTGCTTGGATCATATGTTTTTTGTTTAACAAATCCAGTATCTACAACATACCTATAATAGAACATAGAAAGCGTTAATATCAAAATTTTTTTTCTTAAATAAAAAAAAATTGGTGTGTATATACTTAATTCCGGGTATCGTAACTGATGTCTAAATATAGCGAAAAGGTTGAATGAGAAAAATAAAATCTGAAGTAATTTTCTTAATTGACAAAGTTAATAATTTTACCTGAGCAATATTCGTTGCAAAAACAACCTTTCTAGTACCTCTAGGAGGATCTTCAAAGATAGCTCTTTGTTCCATTGTTTCTAATGTAGCATGAATAGGATATATAACCAAATCTTTGACTTCATTATAATATTTTACATCTTTTCTATAATTTAATTCTCTTGCTTGATAATCAAGATCAAAACACGCTTTCTCTATCTCATGTTGTCCTGTTAAAAAAACTAAAATATCACCAGGTGGTTCTTGAGTATGAATATATAATGCTGTATCAACGGCTCTTTGAACATATGTTGATTTTAGACTAGAGATTTTAGCATCTCTATGATGATTTATTGCTACATCATATGTTCTACCTGGAATAATAAAAATCGGACATTCATTAAAAAAATCCGAAAATTTTTCAACATTTAAGGTGGCAGACATTATCAGGATTTTTAATTCTGGGCGTAAACGAAATGTTTCTTTTAATAACCCAAATAATACATCAGTTTCTAATGTCCTTTCATGAGCTAATTTAAATTGTTTGAAAGAAGTTAAATTATTAAATTATAAAAATTGAAATTAAATAATAAAGGGCATCGTTAAATATTGACTAACCTTCGTCTATAATAATTACATCATAATGTTCTAATCTAGGATCAAGTGTTGCTTCCCGTAATAAAACACCATCTGTCATATATTTCAATCTAGTCCTTGATGAAGTGCAATCATCAAATCGAATACAATATCCTACTTCATCCCCAAGTCTTGTGTCATGTTCTTCAGATACTCGTTTGGCTACAGTAATCGCCGCAATACGTCTAAATAAGTAGATCATCATTAAATAACTTTATTTTTTTTTTTACGAATTAACAGATTTACCTTGGTTGAGTTACTCCTATTAATCTACAATTTTCGAAACTCTCCAAAATATATTGAGGAATTTGCGTTGTTTTACCCGATCCTTTTATATAATATTTGTTAAATATTTAAAAAATAATTTATTGACAAACATAATAATGGTAATTTTCAATAATTACCAGTTTCTCCAATTATAACGAGTAGGTTCTGACTTTTAATTGCGTCAACAATTTTTTGTCTAAATTGAAAAATCGGCAAGGATTCTCTCTGTTTAATAATCCTTTGACTAACCATTTTTATCTCATGTAAATTAATTAAGAAAATAACAGTAATATGTTGGAATGAAAACTTATATATTAGTTTGAATTGAATATTTTGAACAAAGGAAAAGAAATAATTGTTATCTGTTTGACCATTTCAGTTGATCTCTCTCGTGGTGTATGTTACACGAATCATTAACCTATATTCACGTGACTTATGACGCATCTCCTTAATGAGCATCTCTTTATTTTTTTTTCACTACTCAATTGTTTCTCTTTGTCATACCTTTAAAATTGTGAATAAAATAAGTGTTTAGATTCCTCCACTTCAGTAATTTTTAAAATTATTATCACCTTTGATGTTTGACCACATCTAGGTGAAATATAACATATGTAACCATCCAATAACTAATGACTTCACGTGACTACAGATAGCAACTGTAGCATGCATATATGTATCTGTTTTTCGAGTTCGATGTTTGTTTAGTATCAAAAATAATATAATATGAAACATAAGAGTCAGGGTTCAGGTCATGAATTTATTTCACGCACGTGATTATTTTAAATCTTTATCGCGTTATCGTGACATTGATTTCGTTCTTTCAATTGATTGTGAAACGTAATTTATTAAAGTGGTTCCGTATTTTTAATAGAAAATATTAAAATTTACCAAAATAATCGAGAATGAACAAATGAAAAGGAATTGAGAAAGAAAGGTAAAACTTTTACACCTCCTTTATGAGAATTGTGACATCATAAATAATAAATAATGCATCATATTTATTTTTTTAATAAACAAAAAGAAAAAAAACGGATTAATATTAAAAAAAGAAATAATGACAAGAAAGAACGAAAATTATAAATTCTCGACAATCACAGTTTCCTTAAAAATTGTAAATTAGGAGCAACCAGAAAATCTTTAGTTCGAAGAGAATGAGACCTATTAAATGATTCATTCAATTAATTAAATATAAATATTCCGGTACATTAATCTGCAAACCGGTAAATTAAAATCGGATAAAAAAAGAATTTTCTTAATACGGTTTAGAATTATGTCAAAAAGATATTCAAAGTACATCTATAAGTCCTATAAAAAAGTTTAGTAATTCAAGGAATAACAAATACACGTGCTCGAATACTTTCCCCGCTCGCGATGTTACAGGGTATTGCCCAAAAAAATAAAAATCGACAAACCACAGTTTTTTCTAGATAGTATATTTAATAAATATTTATAGATAACGCACGCTCTCAGTTGTGTAATATTGGTGTAATAACAAACAAATATGGTATAACAAATACTTTTGATTAGACTTGAAATTAAATCCGAAAAATATCACTTAATACATTTAATAAATTGTAAATCAATTATAATAGCCTTTTTACGGTCTGATTACGTTTGCGGCCATTTTTAACAACGAATTATCTAATCATTGTATTGTTTCATATCTTCAATATAAAAAGTAAATACAAAACGTTCAATCATTTTTAGAAATTAATAGTTTCAAAAAGGTGACACATTGATTATTATATCTTTGTGTGCTAACTTTAGCAAAAAAAAAAAAAAAAATATCTTTAATTTATTTTTATTTTATTTTTTATTATTTTTTTCTTTGGTATATTATTATTCATAAAATGATTTGTATGTCATTATTACCAATAAATCCAATTTATAAACTGATGATTTTATAGAAACATCATTGACTATTATTTTGAGTTGTAATATAATTTTGAAACTTATGAAATATAAATATCATGTGGTGTCACATCCTTACCGCATATGTTAATATATATTCAACCCAATAAAATATTCGCGATCAACTTTAAGCTTTCTGAAAGTAATTGTGTATCTAATAATACTAAATAATAATTACCTAATTAAGGAATCAAATAAATATATTATCGTTTATATGTGAGCATAATGTTTGATCACTTTAAATATATTATATATATTGTTAATATATTAATGTAAAGCATCAACTTTATCCTCTTCTCGCTTCGATTTTTTTCTCTGTTTATTATTTTTTCATTCCTTTTATTCCGCTAACGGTGCCCACTGTCCTTTTCTTCTCTAACTAAAAACAATTCAATTTACTTTATTTCCGCTTTTCATGAAAATTGGGCAGGACCCTTGAACATATTTTAATAATTTTCCAATAAAAAGAGAACTGGATTTTCCTTATTTTCTTCCAAGATAAAAAAATATTTCTTAGTTATCAATTCTTAAAAAAAAACGAATTCCCTTTTTAATGAACAAATTAAAAGAGAAAATTATTAAATTGGAAAAGTAAAAAAAACAAAAAAAAACAAAAAAAATAATGGTATTTGAATCGGATGCTATAGCATATTATGCTTTTCACGTAACGTCACTGCCACTATCCCTATTACTTTTTATAATTTATAGAAAGCATAAGTATCATTCAATAATTGCTTATTTCGCGTTGACTCTCTTCTTATCTTCAATAAATTCGTGTTATTTAGCATTTGCAAAAAATGGGAATATAAGAAATACAGCAAATACATTGCCCTGTGATATTCAAGCCTTCTTTATATCATATTTAAATTCATCAGCAGTCATATGGCCTGTTTGCATTGTATCTAATATGACATTAATTCTCTTAAAAAGACGAAAACAACAAAGTAGTTGGGCAAGAAAACAAATATTGTCAAGTTTTATGGCTTTGGCATGGGGATTACCTTTATTTTTTACGATTGCTGCTTTTGTGTTGGCAGTTAGTGAAGATGGACTGAAACCATGGACATATTATTGTATGTTATCCGACCCTGCAATTGGACCGTAAGTATAATTTAACATTCTTAGAACAAGGGTGGATTATGTGTGACGCGTGTCACATCTAAATAATTTGTGAAATAAACGGTTTCAAATTTATTGCTAACTTATTATTGACTTTATTAGTGCAATAGGAATTTATTTTGTGTCGTTGTGCGCTATTATAGTTACGATAATAATAACAGGTACGTTCAACGCCTTGTTAGACCTAAACAAGGATGATATTGCTGCGCCACGTTAACAATTTTTTTTTGTTTTCGTGTAGCGTGGAATGTTAAATTAGTTTGTGATGAAAGTGAAGTCATCGAATTATCTAAGAGAATTATTGCTTTTGGAATCATTGCAACATTACCTGTTTGTCTTGCTACATGTAAGTACTAAAAATTTAGGTTTTTATTATTTTATGGTGAAGATGAGATGATTAATGACGGGACAAACAATATGTTTAATGGTTTTTCTAAAATAATTAATTTTCTTTTTTTAGTCGCACGATCATTTAATGTGGTAATTTATAACGTCGTTGATAATAGTGGAACATGGCCCGATTTTTTACTTGTTACGATCCCATATATTGCATTTAGTGAGTACCTTTTACAACATAATGAATTTTTTGAATAAATGAATTAACTAAGATTCTTTTTTTATTTTAGTAATATTTGGTACGAGTCCTGAATTATTAAGTAAAATTTTGCCAAATTCCTCTCCATGCAGAAGAAATCGTGGCGATAGTTTATTATTAAGATTTTCAATCGTAAATCCAAATTTAAGGAGGGAAACAACGGATGATGGAGAGCAACGTTTATCTTTAACATTAGCAATGGAAAAATCATCATTAGAAGAACAACCACCATATCTATCAACACCGGGTCCATCAACATTTAGTCAACGAACTGATCCAAATGCTCCTGATCCATTTTCTCACAGAAAAAATCCTTCATTAACAATAAGTGTATCTCAAAATAATAATAATCGTATAAGTAAAGGAAAAAGAACATCTGTATCAATACGTAAATCATTTTTAGCCCGTGCTTTAAGTATTAATAAGGCGCCTGAAAATTCTTATATAAATTCGAAAGAAAATAATAATAATACTAACCCTAGAAAGTTGCAAAAAGTCATGAAAACTATTAATATGCCTAAAAAGACTTATCGTCGAAGTAATAGATATTCTAACATGTTAAGTAAGTTGTCAAAATATTCATTTATTTAATACGTATATAAATATATATTTAAATTTATTTTTATTTATCTAGATAACAATAGAAGATCAGCGTTTTATTTTGATAATGTCAATGGAAAACCGAGATTTTTAAAGACATTTTCATTTGAAAATCGAAAGAGAACCGAATCTGTAATAGGGATTCCACCAGAATACGTAATTGATGACGCAATTAATGTCCCAGAAATTCCAGATGAATATAAGACAATTATAAGAAATTCAGCTTATTATACGGAAGAAAGTGAAAATGAAAGGAGAGAACGATTGGCAAGAAAACTACTACTACTTAAAAGATATGATACACCACCTCCGTTAGCATTAAAACAAAATAAATCTTTGCCATCAAACCCAAAATCTCCGAGTTTTTTCTTTTTAAATTCCAGTCACTATGATAATGATGAATATACTGATTTACCAGTGACACCTTCGTTTGGTGTAGCTTCGTCATCAAAGGTTCAGAATACAAGGTACAGTTTAAGTTCGAAGTCCAATAATTCTAATAATTCCATGAACTCTTCAAAATCCTCTAATGGTGGAGGACTAAGACTTACACCAAGAAATAGTATACCTGTAAATATACTAAATAGAAAATCTTTAATCGATGCTTTACCCAGAAGATGAGGATTATGTATAATAAAAAGACATTAAAAATAAACAGATTTTGGATTTTAAACTTAATAATTATTTAGTTTAATTAATAATATATTGTTTTCATAGATTTCTCTCTGTATTTTTATCAAAAAAGACTAATTTTTGTAATTTATACATATATATCTGTAAAAATTGTGGAAGGCAATAGTGTATGTTATTTATGTTATTTATACAAGGGATTTTATTTTTTGGAATAAATAATAATTTAATAGTAATTCCAGGAGGAATCGGTAAATATTGTAATAAATTTTTTTTTTTTAGTGCTATTGTTCAATTAAGTAAATCGCTTTTTGCCTTATGACCTAGTTTGGCATAGTGCAACTCTAAGATTTTACATCTGCTCATTTTCATATCATTATGGCACAGTAATCATTATCAGTTATGGAAAATCTAAATAAGTACATTAAACACATCATCGTACAGGACGCTCATTTTATAGTAGAAATGAGATGATTCAAGTTCCCGATCTCGAAGAGTTACACGCAAATTTCGTAATTAGTAAATTAGAATTACGATCAGCACAATCTGTTTATTTATTGTGCCCTAGAGTCCTAGACGTTCTAAAAAGGATATTGTCAAATGTTAGTATAAAAAGAAGGTTCTTTTTTTTAAAAGTATATATTTTTTTAAATAAATTATTATTATGACTGAACCTAAGAAACCTGACGATACGTCCAATAATGATGATATTGAAGAAATAATGAAACCAATGGAAAAGGACATTATAACTAACACTAATTTAACAGAAAATGATAGAACAATTACTGAGATAACGAAAAAAATTGAAAAAGATGAATTGGATAATAATAATTTAAATGAGAAAAAATGCATCGAATTTTCTAAAAAATTACAAGTTGGAGGTCAAACTATATTAGTTGTTAAAAGCGAGGAACATTTTATCAGCGATGATTCAGATTCGAATTGTTGTAAAATCGGGTCACCAAAACATGTGAGATTAATTTAATCTTTTATTCATTATTCAATTACAAATTACTTATTTTTTTCCTTAAATCAGGTAGCGGCACTTAAAGCAAAAATTGATGAGTTAAAAACAGATTTAGCTAATGTTCAGGAAGAACGTACACGAATGCAACAAGAACGTGCACAAATGGAAGCAGAGGCTCAAACAAAATCAGAACAAGTTGCCCAACAATTAGATAAACTCGCGTCAGAACTTAAAGAATTAGGACATAATAGTGATGCAGATTCTGAACAAACAATTCATGCTACAGTACATACTTTTGGTCATATTCGTAAATTAGAAATCATAGCGGATGATGAAGATGATGAAACTGATTATAATAGATTGTTGCGTGTACCAAGAGTTAGACAGTATTGGCATATAGATACTCTTCATAGAGAAGCTGAAGAAAGAACTTCTAGTTATGTTGAACTATTTTGGGATCTTATTTTTGTTGCTGTCGTACAAAATCTTGGTCATATATTAGTAGAAGATATTTCCTTTGGAACTGTCCTAAGATTTATTATTACCTTGTAAATTTATCAAGTTTTTTCTCTGGCTTATTAGGGCTTTAGCAAATAAATGTTTAACAATCTGTTTTTTTCTTTTAGTTATCCTATTTATCGTGTATGGTTAGATATACATAATTATCTGAATGTTTACTCGTCAAAAGATGTTTTGGAAAAATTTCTTCTTTTATGGGAAATGTGTTTAGTGATAATTATGGGTACTCACTCTTCAAATATTTTCGGAAACACTAAAACCATATATGTTAGTAAGTCTTTACAGGCTCTTTTCCATATTTATATCAATTTTTATTTTATGTAAATACTAACATAGTTTATGTTAAATATTATAGTTTCCTATATTATTGCTAGACTTACATTTGTTTTGCAATATTTTTTATTAGCAAGTTGGTTACCAATGTTTAGAGTTTCATTAATTACAAGCGCGTGGGGAATATTCATTCCTTGCGTTCTTTGGATTATTACTATATTTATTTCATCTGAAAAAGCAGTTCCTTTATTGTGTAGTGCTATTGTGTTTGGTATGTGAAATATTAATATTTAGTTATAAATGGGATTATTATTTAACTCCAGTTTTGTAAAAATTTAGAAATATTTTGGACGGCTTTTGTTCCGGTTTATAATAGATATGGAACAAAAAGACAAGTAAAAAAGCAAGGAAGTGATCAAGATTTTGAAAGAGTTGATACAACAACTTCTATTACACCACACAAAGCCATGAAAACAAGAGGAACAGAATATCAATGGAAATGGATTGAACTTTTTTCGTTATTTAAAATTGCAGATTACAGACCTGCTATAAATATCGAACATTGGAGTGAAAGATTTGGTATTTTTACTATTATTTGTTTAGGTGAAAGTGTAAGTACCGTATAAAGTTTGTTAATTCTTCTTTTTTGAGAAGAGGATTTATTTGAAAATCAGTATTCAAAAAAGATTAATATAATATATTCATAGGTGTTTGGAATCGTTTATTCTGGTTTGAATCCAAATCTTGATGCGCAACTTGGAAAGGTAGTTAAATTATATAAATTGTATAAATTGTATTAAAGAATTTAAGATTAATTAGTTGCTTCTTTTTTTTTTTTTTTTTTTTTTTGATAGTCGATATTAGCAGTTCTAATAGTCTATAATTTACATTGGATATATTTTGATGTGGATGCCAGTAAACAATTTCAACATGCTCTTAGAAGGCATGTAGTTACTGGTGTTTTATTCGGATTTGTTCATTTACCTTTGGTATATTAAAATATAATAATATATTATTTTAATACTTTTTTTTAATATTAATAACTATTTTTAATTATTTATTTTTATAATAGAATATGTCTTTGATCGCATTTGGGTAAATTTATCTGTAATTATTAAATATAATTTATTTATAAACAAATATAACTTTCTTGATTGATTTTTATTTTGTAGTTCATCATTAAGAATTCTAATCCAATTAAGAGATTTTCCAGGAGCAGAGGAGATTCCATTACCTGGTGCACAAGGAGAAGACCATGGTACAGGATTGAAAAGAGCTGTACCAGCGAGCGCAGATCTCACTTCGGAGTTTCCTACACCTGTACGATGGTTATTTTGTGCATCATTGGCTATATCTATATATTGTATGGCTACAATCGGTATATTACATAAAGGTTTAGACTCAGTGACTTGTTTAAGAATTCCGAAGGTAATGAATTATATATTCTGGATTAATTTAGAATATTATTTTGTTAACTTTTTTTATGAATAATAGAGGTATAGGATTACACTAAGAATGGTTATAGCAACAATAATTGTACTACTTCCATTATCAGAATTAACTTCATTAAATTTGGTGATAATAGCATCAATGTTATCTTTAGCTTTGGTATCGGTAGAAACATACGGAAGATTAAGTAGAAATCAACCATTAATTGGCAAATGTAAAGAAGATATAATTTCTGATAAAGGAAGAAAATATGTTAGATGGAGATGGGGTCTTAATAATATTAATCAAAAAGGTTGGACTACTGGTGTATTAAAAAAAAGAAAAAAAAGCAATGGTGAAATCATCGAAGAAAAAATTGATAATAATAATGATGATATTATTGGAGAAGAAATCAATATTGGTATAACAAACAAAGAAAGTAAGGAAAATTATTATGAATATAAAGATGAAAGTTGTCATATACCTTGCACAAATTAAAAAAAAAAAATAGATGAAAGATGTGAAGTATAGTAAAATTGAAAATATTAAATATATATACTAATATTATATAGCAAATTGGTTAAATCTTATATAAAAACAATTATTATATAAAAATACACTAGGAATTTATATAAAATTTGTATATTAATACTTTTTTACTTTACATTGAATTATCTGTATTGATAAATAAGCTGTAATAAATAGTATAATTAAATAAACTTATAGAAATTTCTTATAATCAAAAAAAAAAAAGGTTTTTTTTTACTATAAAATTAGGATTCTGAATATTACTTATACAATTCACTTTTTTTTTTACTCATTTTTCTTAAAATTAAACCAATTTACTTTTTTAGTTTGAGAATATCTTACTATCTAGTGATTCAATTTGAAAAAACTTTTTTTTTATTTTATAGATTTTGTTAAGAATTACATTTTTTTTTTTTAAAAAAAAAAAATATTTTGTACAAATTAAACCATTAATTGGTAAAAAAAATCACAAAAAATACAGTTTTAACCCTTTAAATTTAATATTAATTTATATTATAAATATATTAAAAATATTTAGAATTCCATAAAAATTCAAAAATATTTATATAATCATATTACTTTTATTTTTAAAATATTGCTTATGATATTAAGATTTTAAATAATTAATTTTATTTATTATTAAACATTAATTAAATTATTAAATTAATAAAATATTAATATTTATTTTTAATTGCAATAAAATACATTTATAATCTATCTATATTATTGAATAATTATTTTACTATTTTAATTTTAGTAAGATTAGTATTTAAATCTTATTTGTTTTTTTAATGATATTTTGCAAGTCTTGTCTTATATAAATTAAGCAATTAAAAAAGTAACATAAATGACTCAAGTTATAAATATTATCAGTTATTATACTATTCTGGACAATTAAATTTTTTTTTTTTTTTTTTTTTTTTTTTTTTGTATTGAAATGGATAATTAATTTTATAATTTAAATAATTTAAATATTTAAATATAAATTATAAAGTTAATTTAAAATATTTTAGTTATAATTAAAATTAAAAAAAATTAAACTATTTTTATTATTTATTTTATAAATAATAAATATTGTCATATTAATAAATTTTAATTTATTATTTTAATATTATATATTATAAGCATTAATGTAATATTCAAATTAAATTTATTTAGATATTTTTTGTTTTTAAAATCCTTCATTAAATTTTGAAATATAATATATTGTTTTTTTTAATATAAGACTATATATTATATTAAAAAGTATTTTTTTGATAAAATTAAAATAAAAATTTTTATATTATAAAAAGTTAAACAAATTATATATATAATAATTTTATAATATACGATTTTTTTTAATAAACAAATTTGTAAAATATAATTAACTGTTAATTAAATAATAATAATAATAAAATAATAGTATAATTATTATTATAGTTATATGATGATTTTATTAAAAAAAACTATTTATATCCAAAAATTTAAGAAAACCTTTAAATAGAATCATTAGGATAATATGGGATATTATGAAGGTATCGGATTGGAAATTTATCACTTTCGCAATATAAAATTAATTTTTTTATTATATGAGAAAAGCTTTCTTACACATTGTGATATATAAATATTTTTTATTCCATGGAATCCGTGAATTCTACAAATTGATATCATTTAATATTCACATAATTGTTTGATAACGTAATAAAACTTACTAGTTTGATAAACACCTATTTATTTTTCATTATAGAATTTCCTGATTCTAGGAATACATAGAATTCTGAGATTTTCGCGGATTCATGAGATAATGAAAATAATTTTATTTATTTTTCGACGCGTAGCTGCACACCAATATTACACACCGAATTGAACAATTAGTAAACAATGTTAAGAAACCATTCTACTTAGTATAGAATTGTATATTAACGGTAATTCGGATTATAGTGATCCAGGACATGGCGATGATGAGTATGATTTCTCCGCATTTGCTTCCACGTATATTTTAGCCTTTTTGGGAGTTGGTAAGCAAGAAAATAGTCGATTCTGATTTTCGTTTAGAGGTCGCTTTCTAAATCCGGCTTTCTTAAATGATTTCATTTGTTTTTTTACATGCACCACCTTCATTGTCTCTCGAACCGCAGCCTGGCATTTATGAAGTCAATCAGTATAAATATAAATATATATATACATATATATATCGTTAGAAGAAAGGTACGAATCTAACCTTCATGTTGAGAACGGATGCTAGAATTTCCAGGATGGAAGAAAAATTTTCTTCATTGTCAGAAACCTCCATTGGTTCATCATGTCGGACCCTACATATGTACCCCTTTGGGTTGTCCATGTAAACCGTCATAATCATCATTCCTATAAATTAGAGATGCTATTAGATGACTGACTGATTTTTGTAGACACGGAAAGAACATACCAGCGTGAACCATTCCAACTGTTTGAATTTTCGAACACATTTCTACATCCCAATCTACCTTATCCATTAATTTTACTAACATATCCTTAAGTGTTTTGGGTAACTTTAATCCTTTCTCCTCTAGAACCTTCGTTCCATTTTTATCAATCCAACTTTTCCCGGCTTCTCCTGCTCCAAACTCATCTTTAATACCATTGCTGATACTTCTGAGGATCCAGTCGCCCTTGCGACCAATTTTTCGTCGTTCTCCTGATTGTCTCTTCGAATTTTTTCGTGATGACGATGCTAGGCTTGAACTTTCTCCTCTGGATTGTTAAAAAGAAATCTTGTCAGATACGTTAAAGCAATTTACATCTATAGGAATTACCTAACGACAGATATTGCTTTTAAATCTCCGAATGCTTGATCAAAAATCGCATTCCATACGTGGCAATTGAACCAGGCTTCAAGGTTTAAATCCCTCAAGCTTTCACTCTGAATTTCTCTTACTCTGTAAAAAAAGATTTGGTCAATTTATCATTGATAATCTATAACATGTATATGCGAGCCTACATACAGTGAATATAAAGCATATAATATGTAATCCTTATCATGATCTTTTTCATGATTATAATTATCGTCAAACATCATTTCTTTTATTATCTTTCTAATATCATTCAAGCTCGTCTATAACAGGAAAAAGAGATTCATAACTTGTTACATAGCTTTATCAAAAATGTAAATGAAATATTACCTTATTAATGAATTTGTTTAGAAATTCAACGATTTCGTCTGAGAGCTCAGGCACTTGCGGGCCAGGGGCATCATCAATTTCATCTAATTCTGCCTTGTTGAAATGCTGTCTAGTTATCACGTCATCGACATCTATAATAAAGGAATGTATAGCACTAAGAGATAAAAACTATGGTTTAGCATAATTAATGCAATTTATTACCGGAAAGCCAATTATATAAATACCGACTGTTCAAATTCTAACTTTTTCCCCAATTCGAATAATTCCTCCTCAACGTATCTTCCTGTCGAAAGTTTCCACATCATCTCCTTTTTCATGCTGTTAAATGTCTGCTCAATAATCTGTCGGTGCTCTTCGTTCAATCTGAATGGCCCGTTCTAAATGGAAAATAAAAATAAATTCTCTTATTATCTAAAAAGAACCGAAGTCCAAATTCTAATGAATATCTACTTTGTTCTCCTTTAACTTTTTATTATCGGTCGCCTTCATCCCTTCATAATCAACCGACTCCTTCACAAGGCAGATAGTAATGAGAATTTACAACTAACAAGCATCTGCTATAATTTACCTCAAGATCCGGTGTATCCAAATCCGAATCGTCATCATCTTGTAATTCATGAGCGATCTAAAAAGATGTTCCCAATTAGCAATCATTCAGCATCGATCTGAATGGTAATTATTGAGCATAATGTAAATATTACCTCGCTCTCTTCAATGTTCGTTCCATTGCGTTCATCTGATATTTTTTCAGCTGGACTTTTAAAGAAATTATCAAAATCATCACTTTCTTCGTGAACATCCTAAAACGTTGGGATATAAATAATCAGCTCTAATAATCTTCAACTCGACAATAATACGAATACATACTTTTTCCTGATTGTTTCCCTTTAAAATAGTTTTATTGGCCAATCCAGTAATAAATGTTCCACCATTGATAGCACTTGTATTTATATTTCCATTCCCGTTAAATTTAGTAATTGTTTGCTGGTAGATGTGTATTTTGCGCGACTCATTATTCCATTTTCTTGCTTCTGCAAAATCCGGTGGAATAACCTAACAAAAAAGATTTATAAGATATCGTTCGACTAGCAAGTATATAATTTCCATCCAATTTCCTATCCCACCGGTCAGCAAAAGGTTTTAACATCAGACAACCAAGTGGGTCCTCTGTGACCACCCAAGGCTTTGAACATCAGACAACCAAGCAGGTCACCTGTGCCCCAGTGGGACCAGCGTTGTTTCAGGCAAACAGCCTTTTAAACATCAGACAACAGAGCAGGTCATCTGTGCCACAACATTGGTTTGTGGCTCGGCAAGCAGCCTTAAACAACAAGAGCCAAGCGATCCCTTGTCATGCCACTATTTTTCAGTCTATATTTCTAACAAACAATAAAGAATCTTTCCTTGCCTTCGAGTTAGGAGGGGCCCTATATCTCTGGAGAAGAAATTCTGCTTTTACTTTTCGCTTTCCTTGCTCATGAGCCACAATTGTATCGAGACTTTTGAGATATTTATCAATCTTAGTTTGAAATCGCGCTTCGTTACATTCCTCCAAAAAATCACGAATATTCCAGTCCGCCGATTTACGTTTGAAGTATTCATGGATTCCACTGGACATAATATATTTATTTTATAACGTATTGATTTTAAAATTTTATCTTATAGGTTTATAGGAAAATTTGGGAAGTATAAGACGCGTTTATCAACGTCAGTTTTGTGGCTATATCGCGTAGTCGTAATTCACGATCACGTGACAAATCAAAATGATTACGTAAGAAAGAAATTGCCCGCCTTGTTAGATGTATGGGTATAATTTATATTATATATTATACCAGTTCAATACAATTTAAAATGAAATATAAGATGTATGAATTTAAGAATCAATTAATAGATTAATCAGAATCAGAATGCATAAAATATTTTGAGAAATAATAATAATAATAATAATGGGTGGGATTAACTGTTTCTAAGTCTATATGACAAGGCCAAATAAATAATATCAGTGCGGAATGTAAAATTTTATTTGATCATGTGATTCCAATTGATTCCAAATTCTTTTGCCGGACGCCCGAGTCAGATTTGATATTTATATGGATAAGAACTAACTACTCTATTTGACCTGATATAATTATAAATTTACTTACAAATAATGAGTTCATTTATATATAATATTATATGAAGATAATAAGTAATTGCCACGCCCTTCCATTCACACCATACTGAAATTTTCTCACATATAAACAACATTATACAGTTTTCAGATCAGATGAAATTGAATTTATGGAGTTTGAAATAGCAAACAAATCAAAACTTTAAGTAAAAATTTCGACTAAAGCTAATCACAAGATAGTCAAATCGTGAATCGATAAGTTCGATTGTTAACGGTTTCAATAATCAATAGGGTCGATTTAATTGATCCTTCTACTTAACTTGTAACCCAATATCTGTACACGATTCCAATATAACGATATGTCTGGATCCATATGAAAAATATCGTTAATACCAATATAGCGCGGAAGTTCAGACAGGTTTTTGGTAATCTTGTATGTCACAACCATTTATATATTGTTATCCAACCATATCTTTTTTATTTATTTGTTAGAGCGGCATTACTGTGGGCATTTCCTTACTCTCACATACATGTGAAGTTTAAATATTAAATTCTCCATTCAACATAACTTAACACATTCCCTAATTCTGTATTGATAATATTGTTGTACAATAGTCGTTCAAATATATGATCTATACAATATAACAATCTATAATACTTGACCCTATCTAATTTCAATTGCATTTAATATTCTTATTATTCTTATGTAACACTTACACTTCCTGGTTGTATTAGATTTAATTGATTTTGGAGATATTATTCTACATCATGTATGATTATCGAAGAGCTATATCTATCACTAGATATTATTTCGGTATGAACTTTATATATCCCTATTAGCATACAATAAAATTGTTTATAGATCATGACAGCAAAAATATATTCAGAAATGTGGTGATGACGAAACATTAGAATTAAATATGCATACGTTGTCAACAATTTAAAATGTTTGAAACAAATTTATATAAACTTGGAATAGTTCTTATTGTTAACAAATTATGATAATAAAACTTTCATTTGATATATTCGATATTATTCCATAAAGTGTTGTACAGATTACTGCAAGAATTTTGTTATCCAATGTGAAAAGATTATGTCAGAGTAATCACACTTCCCTTTTATGCTCCTTTGAATATTTAGAACATGGCTATGCTGCATAATTGTTTTCTTTTGTTCATACAAATGACTGAATTATAGAATCATTCACACACGTATATTATGAACTGCTATTGATCTTTTCATTATTTGCTGTATATATATATATATTGTATGTTCATTTGTATCTCAAAAAAATTTTTATTTTTCTAATCAAAAATGACATCCATGTCGCAACTTTTGCAAAAAAATTTACTCGTTACTTCTAAAATTCATTTTATGAAATCTATAATGCTGCCCGCAAGATATCATTCAACTAATACTGGAGATTCTGCTAACCAGCCTATTATTCCAGATTTATCAATGAAATTTGAAGAAATTTTGTAAGTTAATCAACGCGAATAAAAAGTTTTTTTTTTTTTTTTTAAAAAAAAAACGTTACTAAATAGATACTTTTTTTTTAATTAAATCATTTAAGGAGGAGTATTAAATTATACAATAATTCCTTACAAAATTTAGAATCTCTTTCTGAAACCGTTAAAGAAAATCTTAACAAGTTCGCTGTAGCCAATTCCAGCACACGTGCTTTGAATAATTCTATCAAAGACGAAATAGATTCTACGATTAAAAAGTTGGCAGATGGTGAAACGAAACGGGTTAAAATTAAAAATGATATTTGTAGTAAATTAAAAGAAAAATCTGAGACTATTTTATATTCATGAATAATATTCATGTCTTATACTTAAATAAATATTTTTTGTCTTTATTATACTAATTATAAAGATATTCTATTTTTATATATATTTTATCTATAATAAAATTGCAAAGCATAATAGTTATTTCACGGGAACTGTGATTTTCACGGCTGCGCCGTGAAAATCACGAAATAATATCACGGTTCCGTATCAAATATACTTATTGTGATTAACTATGATAAACTTTTTATCCATCTTTCTTAAATAAATACCATCCGTGGAATATCAAGACGGAGCCGTGGGATAAAGTACAATTATTATATTCTTTATATCTTTTAATAAAAATGACGAACATGATTGAAGATATTAATAAAAATATTTTTTAAGTATCGATATTGTGAGTAATTTGATGATCATGATCAAAAAGTCTGGTTTTTTTTTTTTATTTAATTATATAATAAATATTCTATTGGTAGCATTAAAATAAAAATACATTTGTATGAAAAAAATATAAAAAATTCACATATTACACTTTTAAATAAAAATTATTCACATATTTAAGAATAATTCCTCGAATTATAAGGGAATCTATAAATAAAAAAGGTAAGCATTTTTCTTAAAACAAACCAACTAAAAAAGAGAAATAAATACTTTAATTTTAATTTACCTTATCGTCATTATAAATGTTTATTTTCATTTTTTGTAAGATTTCAATAGCTTTAGGCTGATTAGATAAAGCAGCTAATTTTAAGTATTTTATACCTAATCCTTCATCTTTTGGTACATTCAATTTACCGTGCATATATAAATCACCTAAATTAAACTGTGCTGTACTATTATTATTTTCAGCAGCTTTTGTAAGATATTCAATAAATACACTTTTATCAAATTTAGTTCCAGGATTTCCAACCAAACTAAATGCGTATCTTAATTGTGCATCTGGTATTCCATCATCAGCCGCTTCTTTAAATAAATTTGATGCCTCAAGTCGATCTTTTTGGCAAGCATAACCTTCCCATAAATAATACCCTTTCCAGTATTTAGCTGTTGTGTTTCCTAAATCAGAATGTGCATTAAAACATTCCCATGCTACTTGAAATTCTTTTTTCTTATGAGCTGAAATTCCTTCTTCAAGTGGCATAATTTCAATTATGGCATCAATAGAGAACTCTTCCATATCTGGCAATTCTAACCCTCCTTCATCACTAACAGAAATTGGAGCTGCTGCTTTAGATCCATCTAAATCTAAACTTTTATCAGGTTTAAGAACAGGTGAACTATTTATTGAGGAACAAAATTCTGTATATAGTGAGTGTAATTCCAAAAATATTTCTTGTAATGATGCTCGAATTTGTGGGTCATCTTGCCAGGCTAATTAAGGTTAAAATTTATTATAAAATAATTCAAAAAGATTTAAAGCAATACCATTATATGATAATCCCTTACCGGCAACTATAATTTTCGCGTAACCTTGTTGTAATTTTTGTATATTGTTTGATTCTTTACCAAAGGTAATCTTTTCTCTTTTGTTATCCAAAACATGTTCTCTTATTTTGTTCATATCCCAATTTTCATAGGGAATTTTTTCAAAAGCCAATTCCCAGAGTAGCATACCAAAACTTTGTAAAAGAAAATAATTTATATTTTATTAAAATGTAAATGATAATAATCAATTAAAGGAATTTTGTAGACTCTTACCTAAAAATCTCACATTTTGCATTGTAGCGTTGAACGTTAGCAGCTCTCAATTTTTCAGGTGCAAGCCAATGTACAATCTCAGTCAGATTAGTAACGTTAGTAGTGGAATCAGTTGTAAGACGCGCATATTCAAAATTTGTAAGTTTAGGTTCCAAATGCCAAGTCATCATAACATTTTCACAACGAACATCATGGTGATAAATATTACAGGAATGCAAGAAAGTGATACCTCGACAAATACCAAGAGCAATAGACACCTTAAAGAAGAAGAATAATAATAAAAAAAAAATTTAATGTAAATATATGACTATTTACTTTTTAACAAACAAATATTTTTTTTTAATTACTTTTGCCGTCCAGACAATATCGTATTTATTGTAAACTTCACGAAGATTTCCCAATTCAGCCCATTCAAGTATCATAACCAAATTATTATCAACATGAGAAAGTCCATAAAATTTCAAAATGTTGGGAGAATCTTGAAGTTTCCCCAAGATAGCAAGCTGAGCTTGAATCTTTTGAGCTTTCATAGAATTATCTTCCGGGATTGATTTAGGAACACAAGCAACCTCTATACTATTTTTTAAAGTTTTCTTTACGATATAAGGTTCTCTTTTTCCACGGCGATCAGTTTTTTTTCCTCCAATAGGATCTGTAAGGTCTTTCGGATCTATTGTAGTCGCTTTTATAGTCTCGGGTATTGGTAAATAACTTCTCTTAATATCAGTAAATGTTTCTATTTGATTCTTAATTAATATGACTTCTTGAAGAACCGTATTAATTTGGTTATTACCAGCGGTAATACCACCTTCAATTTTTTCTAAGAACTATCATTTAAAAAGAAAATTACAAATAATAAATTAGCCGATAAAAATATACTTCATTTTCATACAAAATTACAATCTACCTTTGTCATTTCGGCAATATCATCAGCAAGTGCTTTTTGATCAATTTTTCTTTGTTCCTCGTTATCAACCGACATGGTAAAATGCAAATCATTCATTATAGTATCAAATTCTCCTACTAAGCTATTAAATTTATCTTTAATAGAACCAGCATGTATAAATTTTTTGTAACCTTGTAATTGGCTAATGTCCCTAATAAAATCTTTGATTCTTTTCATGACATCAGTAAATTTTACAAATGCTTTATAATATCCCTTATCAAGAAAATTTTTTTCATTATCTTGCTTTCGTCTATTTAAAGTTTTAATAGCACTTTCAGCTGTTTGAACTCTATCCATTAAAGCATTGCAAATTTTTTTGTTATACTGAGCGTCTTCATAAATACTGATAATTTCACCAATTACTACTGTAACAACTGAAATTAATGGAACGAATGGTTTAATAGCCTCTCCTACAGTTCCTACGGCTCCAAGAGTAGCTTTTGCAATATTTAATGAAGAACCTAGTTCGGCCACACTTCCAGCAAAGTCTGCAGCAGCTGCAATCGTTTCTGGAGTGTGGTCAATAACGGTTTTAAAAGCTGACATAATTTCTTTTGTTTTTTTTTTCAAAAAAAAATTAATAATTAAAAAGATGGAATTTAATATCTGAGAAAAAAAAAAAAAATGCTTATTTATATCTAAAATGAAACGAATATTATCCGAAACAAACAAAGAGTTTGTTTAATGTAGTACATTATTAATTTGGAAACATGGAAGGTGGAACGAACAATCGTATCCTAAAAAAAAAATTTTGCAAATTGTGCGTTTTAAATTACTTACCATATTAACCGTAAAAAAAAAAGAATAAACCACTGTGTACATAAATAGATAAAAAGGATTTTGTTTCTAAAAAGACAAAAAGGATACAAAGCATGTATCATCCGTTTTTGTTTCATTTTTTTTCATTGTCTTAAAACGTTGTTAAATCGGATATTAGGTTTTTTAAAGTGATTCACGTAAAAGTTTTTGGAAAAACAATCAGTATGCTTCAATGTGTTACAAGCCTATAGCGGATGCATGATTTGGATTAACGTCAAAAAATCGGTCATGAAGATCATCACTATTCTTATTTGTTGTTGTTGGATTGTGTTTTCCGCTATACTGCGTCAAATATTCATATGATGGTCCTTAGATGACTAGTCTTCTCATGCAATTTGATAATCCGAATTGACGATTCATTGTATCAAATTCTTTTTTTTTTTTAGAACCTTATTTTTTTTTAAAAAAATGCAAAAAAATTATTTTTCTTTTTCTTCATTTAGATACTTTTCCGATTCTCTTGAAAAATGTCACTTTTTGATGCCATACCACCTACAATAGTAACTTTAGGAAGTTTCTTACTTCTCATACGAGAATGTAATAAGGATGATGTATCACCACAAGTTGTTAATACATATACTACAAATGATAAAAATAATCAAATTGTCCGATTTTCAACAGTTAAAAGAGATACAACAAAATTAGGGATTTGTATAATCCAAGTATCTTTATTTTCATTTCTGTTAGGATGGAAAATAGACGAAAATGGTAAAAAGATAATTAATGAATATTCATTGTTTAATGATATTTTACATATAGGATTACTTACATTCTGTTGGGTAAGTTGGATAAAGTTTTATTTTAAATTTTCATTATATAATGTATAACATTTTTTTTTTTTAGTTTTACACCACAATAATTTCTGGGATAGCTAAGAAGTCAAGAGATTGGAACAAGACCTTGAATGCTCACTTAGCAGTGATATTCTCTGTCGCATTTTTATGTTCAATGTGGTACCTTCGAACTGCATTTGTTACCTCAGTTAATGGAATAGAAAGTGATATGACGAAAGGTTTAGAAAAGATTGTTGCGGTTTGTAACTTTATCCTATCATCAATCGCAACCGCAGTAGCAATTACAACTCCAAGAGGTCCTCCGCTTTATGATAATGGAAAACCTGTTACTTCATTAAGTTATTCTTCAATATTAGATTTTATAACATTTGCTGCAATGACGTCATTATTGAAAAAGGCCTATTATAAAGATGCTTTGGATGATTCGGATTTAGATCAACTTCCTTTTAATCTTCGAGCGTTCACTGCACATTATAATTTTAGACTATGGCGCAGCAAGTCTCTATTATATAGAATATGGAAGGCCAACCTTCGTATCATGATTTATCAACTCATTTCGACGGTTCTTACAGCGTCATTATTTTTTGCTCCCGCCATTTTCTTATATAATTTTCTTGAATATATTCAGGAAAAATCATTAAATAAAACAAGTGATTGGGGTTATGTTTGTATATTTGGAATGTTAGTAAGTAACATTCTTTGGGCTTTGGCCTTGGGACAACAATGGTATTGGAGTGCAAGTGAATTCAATACATCTGTGAGAGGGATGTTAAACGCTGAAATATATGCTAAAAGTTTGAGGATGATGAATGGATTACATTTAGACGACAATAATGAAAATAATAATTTGGCAGCATCTGTAGGAAAAATAACTAACCTCATGGCTGTAGATACAAATCGTATTGGACAATTTTCAATGTGGTGGACAACTTTTATTGATTGTCCTATACAGATCACTATTGCTCTTTATTTTCTTTACCAGATATTGGGAATTGCCAGCATTTATGCTTTTATAAGTATGATTGTTATTTTACCCATTAATCAATTAGTTTCACGATATTTTGCTAAATCTCAAAATAAGCTCATGAAATTTAGAGATCATAGAGTTAATCTAATGAATGAGGCAAGTAAAAAAAAAAAAAAAGAAATTTTATAATAAAAATGCGATAATAAAATTTTATAAAAAATTTAAAAGGTTTTACAAGGGATTCGGATGATAAAATTATTTGCTTGGGAAAGAAAATGGAAAGACAAAATATTAGGTAAGCTAATTTTTGTCTTCAAAAAAAAAAAAAAAAAAAAAAAAAATTTAATACTGGATTTGATTTCAGACGTTCGTAGAAGTGAACTTAAAGAATTGTTTAAGGCTTTCTTGTGTTTATCAATGTATAATTTAATATGGATGTCAACTCCCGTACTTGTTACGATTATTATGTTTTATTTTTTTACAAAAGTTCAAGGAAATGAGTTGACTGCATCAATAGCATTTACTTCAATAACAATTTTTAATGAACTTCGATATGTATTAGCAAATCTTCCTGACGTTTTTATGCAAGCTTATCAAGCAATTATTAGTATTAGAAGAATAGAAACATTCTTAAATTCAGGAGAAATTGGAAGTCAATCTGTTAAGACTGATACTTCAAAAATTGGATTTAAAAATGCAAGTGTTACTTGGGATAAATATGATGATGATGAAATGAATTCAAATGAATTTGTTATGAAAGATTTAAATATTGAATTTCCTATTGGTAAATTAAGTATAATATGTAAGTATTTATTATTTATTATAATTAGATATTATTTAAAAAAGATAGAAATTAATAGTACTTTTTACCTTTTTATTAGGCGGACCGACAGGATCAGGAAAGGTGATTTTTACCGTATTTTATTTATTTATTTGACATGAAATAATTATTTTATACTTACTTATTATCATTGTTATTATCATTATTTTGATTGAAATTATTTTATACTTAGACGTTATTGTTAATGTCGTTACTTGGAGGTAAATCGAGAAAAAAAAATTAATCAAAATTCGTTTTCTTTCGTTTATTATTAACATAATGTAACCAAAGATTTTGTACTTATTCCAACAAAGAAACAAATCTTATAAATGGAGAAATCTTTTTTCCTCAAACTTCTGAAGATGTTCTTAACCCAGATCCTTTCATGTCTAATTGGATTCTTGATAATTGTGTTGCTTTTGTTGCGCAAGAATCTTTTCTCCAAAATTCCTCAATTCGCAATAATATAACCTTTGGTCTCCCATTCCATGAAGAACGTTATAATGCTGTTATAAAAGCATGCGCTTTGCAAAGGGATTTCGAAATTCTAGAAGATGGTGATTTGACAGAAGTCGGAGAGAAAGGACTTACTCTTTCTGGTGGACAGAAGCAGCGTTGTTCATTGGCAAGGTATATATTTTTTTTTATTTTCACTTGTTTTCTTTTGAAAATTTTTATTAAAATATAAATTCTTTTCAGAGCGGTTTATTCGAGGGCAAAACATATAATCATAGATGACGCGTTAAGTGCCGTTGATGCTCATACAGCTAAACATTTAATGTTGAATTGTATAACCGGTTCATTGATGAGTGAACGTACAATAATTCTTGTTACTCATCATGTGAGATTAGCTTTAACAAAAGCTGATTATGTAGTTTCATTAAATGATGGAAAAGTTGAAATTTCTGGAAAGACTGAGGAATTAAGGAGTTCTGGAGCTTTAACAGCAATTTTAAAAGAAGCAAATAATGGAATTGATTTTGAAGATATTATTGAAACAGCAGCTGAAGAAATTCAGCTGGTTGATGATTCAACATTAGGGGAAGCTAGTGAAAGTACAACTATTAATGAAGAAATTTCTGAGTCAGAGCAGACTGCACATCAAGGAGGATCAACTAATGTAACCATGCATATGGATCAAAATGGTTCAGCAAGGACTGTAACTCCAAGAAAATTAATCCAAGTAGAAGGTAATTTGTAAATTATTAACTAAAAAGAAAGAAAGAAATGTTTTTATGAAAAAATTAATAATTTTTCATTTTTTATCTTTTTAGGATATGCAGTTGGTTTTGTTGAATCTAAAGTTTACTTGGCATATATTTCGGCAAATGGACATTATTTTTTCTGGTTTATAGTTATATTACTTTTTGCAACAGCAAGATTTTCTCAAGTAATGGAAAATTGGTGGTTGAAAATCTGGTCAAATGCCCATGAAAACGACAATAGTTTAATTGTTTTATTTTACGATCCAATATTTGGTATTTCAGATAAAACATTAAGCCTTATAGGTCAGAATTCGCACAACCTAGATTATTATTTTAATATTTATGTATTAATTACCATGACGTCTATTCTCCTTGGGGTATTAAGAGTTGTTTGGCTTTATTTTGGATCTTTAAGAGCATCAAGAAAACTTTATGAAAAATTGCTTAACAGAATTATGAGAGCACCGTTGAGATTTTTTGATACTACTCCTGTTGGAAGAATTCTTAATAGATTTGGTAGAGATTTTGAGATTATTGACAGTACTTTAACAAGTTGGTACAAAGTTTTCTTTTTTTAAAAAAAAACCCCCTATTATGTTTCAAATATTAATTTTATCTGGATTTTTATAGCTACCGCGAGTGCATTCTTTACTAATGTAAGAATATCTCTCATTGTTTTCATAGTATATATTTAATTTATTTAATATTATTTTAATTTCTTTTTAGGTCGTAATGATGATTGGTACTATATCGGTGATAACAGCTGTTACAAAGGGTGCGTATTGTGCTTTTAAAATATATATTGGAGACTTTAAAGACTAAATTTTCTTTCAACCAATTTTTTAGAATTCATAATAGCTTCACTGGTTTTTAGTAAGTTCACATAACTTTCAAACGTTTTTCTACTATTAAAATGGATAATTAATTATTAAATATTATTGTAGGTGTTATGTATGTATTTCTTGGAGGATTATACGCTAAATGTTCCCGGGATATGAAAAGACTAGATTCCGTTACAAAATCACCCATTTATTCACATTTTGGCGAAACAATAATGTAAATTACATAAAGATTCTTTTATTTTATTTATGAAATGATTACTAATTCGCGTATAATATTGTTTTAGAGGGATTTCAACAATTAGAGCGTATGGTGCAACAAAGCGATTTATGGAAGAATTGTTGTTAAGGTTAAATTTATCATTTAATTTTATTTATAACATACATTTTATAAAATTTTTCTTTTTCTGAGAAGGATATTAACTTTTAATAAATATATTGTAGAATTGATGTTAATAATAGACCATTTTTCATGAAGTGTACATTAAATAGATGGTTGTCAGTAAGATTTAATATATTGGGATCATTATTATCATTTACGGCGGGAATATTTATATTGTGGAATTTAGATAGAATCGATGCGGGATTAGCAGGACTATCATTATCATTTGCAATGGCGTTTTCAAAACAAGTTATGTGGTCAGTTAGATTTTATGCAGAATTTGAGATGGGTTTAAATTCTATAGAAAGAGTGTGTGAATATTTGGAAATAAATCAGGAAGCCGATGCAATTATCGAACCTAGACCACCAGCTAGTTGGCCTCACAATGGTAATATTAAAGTAGAAAATTTGTTGGTTAGATATTCACGAGAATTAGAACCTGTTTTACATCATATTTCTTTTGAAGTATTTGGCCAAGAAAAAGTTGGTATTGTAGGAAGGTACTGTACACTATTAAATATTAAATTATTTTGATTTTTTTTTTTAAAAAAAAAAAACCTTTTTTACTTAAATTTTTTTTTTTTTTTCTTACTAGAACTGGGTCAGGAAAATCAACTATATCATTATCATTATTTAGATTCATTGAAGCATCTGAAGGTAAAATTTTTATTGATGGAATTGATATAAGTACAATAGGTATTGAAGACCTTAGATCAAGACTTACGATTATTCCACAAGATCCAATATTGTTTTCAGGTAAATATTATTAGAACTATTTTATTTTGCAAAATTAATTTATATTAACCGTTATTTTATTTTTTTTTATCCTAATAATATAAAAATAAAGGTACTATCAGATCTAATCTTGATGTATTTTCACAATATGAGGAATATGAATTATATGATTCTTTAAGAAGAGTGCATTTATTACCATCTTCAGCGGATGAACAAGACCCGACAACATTAAGTAATGATGATAATGTTAATGTATTCAAAGATTTAGACACTCCTATTAATGAAGGTGGCAAAAATCTTAGTCAAGGACAAAGACAGTTACTGTGTTTGGCCAGAGCTTTATTAAGAAGATCTAAAATTATTCTTATGGATGAAGCGACTGCAAGGTAATTTACTTTTATCAAAAATAATCGGCTCGCTTTAGATAATTTTTATTAATCTTTGGTTTAATCTTTGGTTTAACATATTTGCAGCATTGATTTCGCTATGGATGATAGAATTCAGAAAATGATTAGAAGAGAATTTGTAGATTGTACTGTATTATGTATTGCACATAGATTAAGAACGGTCATTGATTATGATAGAATTCTTGTATTAGGTATGTATTAATAATTAAATGTTATTTCTTATCAATTATTTACGTACGTATTTTCTTTCTTTTTTTTTTTTTATCATAGATCAAGGAAATATTATTGAATTTGATAGGTATTTATCAAAATTTTACAGTAAAAAAGAAACATTGTTTTTTATTCATTGATTTAACCAAATTTAACCAACAAAACTTTCTTATTAAACAGTCCCTATAACCTCATTTCAGATCCGAATTCATCATTTTATAAAATGTGTCAAAATTCTGGAGAATTTGATATTTTAAAAGCTTCGGTTCTTAAACAAGAAAATAACAATACGAATGAATTTTAAATTTCTTTGTTAAGATAATAATAATTATAGTAGTACAATGTATTTAATTTAATGTGAAAATTCTGATAGATTAAATAAAATACATACATTAATTAATTAATCATTGTTATTATTTATATACTTCGAATTAACTTTCATTGTTTGATTTATAAAATTCTGAATTTCCTCCGTCAAATTTTTTTATTTATTATTTTATTCATTTATTTCTTTTTGAAAAAAAAAGAAAAAAAAATATATATATATATGAATAAAAAATTTTCAATTAACCCGTAAATTATTAACGGGCGATATCCTTATCAAATACACATACGTGATACAAAGATCGCCGATCCAATTCCCAACGTGAAAAATGTGCAAGGAAAATATGTACATAATGTCATTCCCAAATGATTTTCAAATTTTCAATTTCCTACTTAATTTTTCTAACCTCGATTTTTTTTTTTTTTTACTCTTATTTCTCTTTTCTCTTTTTTTATTATTATAAAATCATACTAATCAAATTTCTTCTTCGTTAGTTAACATACAAAGTTCAATTCTAATACCACTTTTGTTCTCATTTTCATAAATATATTGTCGAACTTTAGGATGTTCTTTTGTCATAAACCAAATTTCTTTTAACCGCTTATGTTCAGCATCTAATAATCTTAAATGTTTACGTTTTAAATTTGGAGGGGGAACTATACATAATTTTTCTAGAGATTTGAAACTTAGTATAGCTTTAATTAATTTCTAAAAAAAAAAAAAAAAAAAAAAAAAAAAAGAGGAGAGAAAATAGTGTTATTTTTTTTTTTTTTAAAAAAAAAAAAAAAAATTAAAATTTATTCTATGAAAAAAAAAAAAAAAAAAAAAAAAGTTTTTTTCTACTTACATTTGGGTTCACATTTTTAATCGGATATCTTATATCCAATTTTCTTAAATTTGGTAATTTTGTTGATAATTTCAATAACATTGAACTATCAATAGTTTTAGAAATTTGTGTATTATTTAAACAAACAAATCTATTACCAAAAGTCAATAAATTCTTATTTTCATAAGAACCAAAACAATTAACTATATTATATGTTAACCTATAATCAAAACTACCATAAAATTCCAATAATTTCTTACATCGTATAATAATTTTACTTAAAGAATTTGAAGTAATTTTAGGACATTCTAATAAGTTTAGAGTAAGTAAATTCTCACAATGATCTGCCAAAGTACTAATTCCTTGATCAGAAATATTATAATTATGATGAATTATTAAATTTTTAAAATTATTTCCACGATATTTAGTTAAATATGTTAAAGAACTATCAGTTATACGAGGACAATGAATTAATTTCAATGAAATTAAATTATGACATGATTGAAATATAGGTAATAACATATCATTTGTTAATTCCGTATAATGAGAAAATTCTAAATAATTTAAACTTTGTTGTTGTATTAATGACCAAGTTTTCATGAATGATGGTAAAGAATACCAACCTTTCGTTAATGTGAATGATTCCAATTTGGGAAATTTGGATGTAATTTTTAATAAAAGTTCATCAGTTATATCTTGTCCAAATTGTAATTTTAAAGAAGTTAATTTATTTAATACGCTAATTAATGTATTTAGTGATTGAAATGTTACCGTTATACATGAAAATGATGTTAAATTTGGAAATGCATCTACAATAACTTTGGCTGTTTGTTCAGGAACATCAGTTATAATATCAAGCGAAGTAATAAGTGGACAATGACTACCAATATCATGTAATAAGAATGGTAATGATAGGTCTCTCCAATCTAATGATAATCTTAATGATCTTAAATTAGGAAGAAGTCCTTTCCTCATAGGTGTTAACCCTGCTCCGAGCCATTGCATTGAACTAAATCTTGGCCCCTTAAATGAGATCAAATTTGGAAATCTTTGTAATAAAGTTGCCAATATATTCGGCGGTAAGTCATTATTCGTAGTAACAAAATATGATGAAGGTGAAGGTTTTAAACAATCAAATGTTAAATATAATACATTTGGGCATTTTGATGATATAATATCCAATGTTTGAGTTGTAAAAATTTGTGTTGGAAAATTTGAATATGGTTTAAATGTCAATTTTTCGATAAATTTTCCATAATCATATAATTGATTTGCCTCTTGTAATGTACTCAAGAATTTTTGAAATGATTTTGTTGTTTTCCATATTGGACTTCTCCATAATACTGGAATAAGCATCTTTTAAATTATTCGATAAGTTAATCGAATTAATCGAATGATATGAAAGGAATAATTAAAAATTCCCAAGAAACAAGAAAAGATAAAAAAAAATAAAAAAATTATTAGAACATATACTTTTTTTTTTTATTGTTTAAAAAACAATATAAAAATTACTTTACCCTTGCCCAAGATGGATTCACTAAAAGACACTTATAAACATCATCTTGATATTCAAAATATTGAGAGACGAGTGATACAATAAAATCCGAATGTAAAAGTGTTAACCTAGTTGGGTTCACATTCATGCTAACAATTCGCAAGAAAAAAAAAATAAAATGGAAATAGGGTTAAAAAAAAAAAAAAAATAATTATGAAAGTTATGAAAGAATATGTACAGAACGAAAAGAAAAATTTATGATGAGAAAAAAATAAATGATATGATTTTATTATGAGGTCTTATTTATGCAAATATCAGGCATATGTATCTCGTGTTTCTTGTGGCTTAAAATAAAATTATCTATATATATCGAGAATTTGCAGATCTGTTTCCAAATTTATTCCCTATTTGTAAAAAAGGAAGAGAAAACGGATTTTTAAATAAAAATTAATCATCAATGGTCTAGACTGTTATAGACTCTGTAGGTCAAAAATGTCTAAACCATTATGCCACGTGACTTTATTTATGAAATTGGTTTACATCAAATTTTTTTCGTCTAAATAAATAAATAAATAAATAATTCCTATTTCACACCAAAATAAACCCTTGTTCTATGTTACAATGATGTATCGTGTTTCAAAGAAAAATCGTGTTAAATAATTATTTTGTTAAAGCAGCATATCTTCCAGCATTGACATCTTGAACATCAATCATTTCTGATATTTTCGCTTGCATAATATTCCATTCTTCTTCGCGTGGATTGCATAACTACAAATTCGATATAAATAAATATATATTTTTTTTATAAGAAAATCAAGATTAATAAATGTATATAACATTACCTCGCCAACATCATAAATATGTACACGGCCATCTGATGATCCAATAGCGCATCTCTTTCCGTCTTTATCCCATTGAATTTTATTCAATGCGCGATCTCCAACTTTAGTAGTTGCAATAGGTACTTCAGTATCTGCATTTATATTCCATAAAGAGAAATTTCCCTTTCCATCTACACATCCAAATAAAGCTGGATTGGTAGGTGACCATTTTACATCATAAATATAATCGTCTGCACCTTCAAATGAATATAATGGTGCAATACTTTGTGATCCAGCTGTTGGTTTCGCTACAGACTATTTAAAGTGTTCAAAGTAAAAAAAAAAAAAAAATGATTTAGCTATTGTAGATTAACGAATAAAAAGATTATTTCAATAATGATTGATATTACCTTGGCACGCCATAATTTAACAGTCCAGTCAACTGATGATGTTAAGAATAAATCCGAGAAATCTACTTGACCATCAAGAGGGTGAAAGTGAAGTCCTGTAACAGGTCCCCAATGCCCTTTATAAGTATCATGTTGGTTGATACCGGCTTTTCTAGATTATCAAATCATCAAATAAAATATTCATTAGAATTTATTAATTGTGAATTAAATTTAATGATTCTCTATAAAGATAATCTCACCCTCCAGCATGCGCATATCTATTTGCTTGATAAATATTTCCTTCTTCCGTTCCAACCCAAAAAGCCGTAGATTCATTTTTTTGAAAACCAAAAGTTGTAACCGATACTTCTTCGGTTTTAGGGTGATCTGTATGAACAAGTTCTAAAGATTCTTGTGGTTGAGTCAACATGTCTAATTGCCAAGAACAAACTAATCCATCTGTACTTGCAGTAATAAGATTATGAGCATTTTGTGTTCCAACCATTTGCATTGCATAAACGGGATGTGTATGACCAGCAGCTCCTAGAGGAGTCTTAAAAACTGGTAATGCTTTTGATCTCATATCCCAAACTAAAATTTGACCGGAATATGTTCCTCCAATAATGTAGCTTGGATGAAATTCAGAAAACATTGTAGTAAGAACATCCGACTAATAATATGCACAAAATAAGAGATCATCGTTATTATTATTTTTCTTTTATAAAAAAGGATGATGAAGATTGTTATAAGTAACATACCTGTGAATGGAAAATAAATTCAGGACGATCTAATAAACGTAAACTCCATACACAAACGATTCCATCTGGATCATTGACTGCATATGGATTTTTATTGTACGATGCAATAAAAAGTTCTGAATTCTAATTGGTCCCATTTAAGAAGAAGGTTAGAAATATCAATATTTTGTGAAACATCATAAAAGTAAGTATTCGTTATTATTTACCTTTTTTGACCAATTTACATCAGTGACAGATCGATTTTTATTCCAGCGATCATCAAAATACGAACACACATATTTTACACGTGGACCAACATCTACATCACTTTGTAAACAAAGAAGATCATTTTAAAAGATCTTATATTGTAATAAAACTAACAAGAATAATAACACTCACTCATCAACATCTTCGCCCAATCTATAATCTCTCATAATATCATAATTTTCATTGATTGCTCTTTCTACATATTTCGTAGAAATGTCAACGAAATCTTTGAATTCTGGTGAATTAAAAATAATTTTCTTTTCTTCCTCGGATAATTCTAAATACAAAAAAAAAAATTATTATTTAATATTAAATAAAAACAAAAAAAAAAAAAATTTGTTACTAATGTAAAACTTTACCCCATAATTTTGCTTCCCTCTTCTTTTCCATTTCAGCTTTGATTTTTTGTTCTTCTTCATATGCTTTGCGTTGTTTTTCCGCTTCTTCAAATTCCTTAACAATTTTTGCGCGAATTTCATCTTCTGAAGGTGGTGGTGGCTCAAAAGAGGTGTCTTTGGTTTGTACTTCTTTATTATAGTATACAATTTCCTATAATGTCACGTGTCTAATCTTAGTCACTTTTAATCGTCACGGAGGTGAATTAAGATTTATGAAATGAAAAAATATTCACCCTTGGAGGTACATCTAGTATAACTGCTTCGAAAGTAATAAAATTAGGAATAAACCGACTTGCTTGTATCGAAGGACTATACAATAATTAAAAAGAAATGATGTTATTTACTGATGCTTGTTGATTTAAAACTTTAAAGGCCTTTTTTTTTTTTTTTTTTACCTTGAAGGCGTTATTTGATTAGAAAAGGAGGTACTAGGTAGCGACTCGTCAGGAATAGGTGCAACAGGAGGTTGTTCTTCAGTCGGGGTTTCTATTGATTCACTTTTAACACTGCTAGACGGTTTATTATTACTAGGTAGATTCAATTCAGCAAGAAGTCTATTTAACTCTTCTTTTTTATTTGCCTTGTTATGAAAAAAAAAAAGACCGTTAAAAAAATATTCTTTTAAAAAGAAAATTAAATCATTCGATAAAAAAACAAAAAACGAATACCGAATTAGGTTTTTCTTCTATTTTATCTGGTTGTTCTTCCGATTTTTCTTTTGATTTCCTTTCTTCTCTAGCTCTTCGAAGTTCCTCAAGCTTTTGTCTCTTTTTCAGTAACTCTTCTTTTCTTCGTTCAGCCATTTTTTATTTTAAATTTCTTTTTTAAAAAAAAAAAAAAAAACAAAAAAAAATATATAATTTACGATGGACCGATGAATTGTCAGTGAAATCGAAATATTTTTTTTTTTTTTTTTTTTTTTTTTGTTACTAAATTCGAGTTTTTCTATATATCTGGTGGGATAATTGTGAAGATCGGTAGAGCGCTTACACGTTGCATCGAACTTGGATCGCGGGAACCTGTGTCCTCGGCAAAAAGGATTAAGATTTATCTTTATCTGTATGAAGATCAATCTCGCCCATAAAAATGATGCATTTGAGAAAAAAAGGTTAGATTAAATGCAAGCTGATTGGATCATATGTAATGACACAATGCAATAGAAACAGCTATTATCATAACTTAGGATATATTAAAAACTTTGATTTTTTTCTTTGTTTCCTACAACCTTTGCCAAAAAAAGAAACATTGTCAAACCATAAATCAAGTATATCTCCAGACATGAAAGAGTTTGTATAACCTATTAAAATAAATTCACTAATAATCAGAATTAACTAAGAACTTCAATATTTAGTAAATCGTCAACTCTTTGTACGCTGGTCACAAATCATTCTTCTTGTTTGCTGAAACTAGGGATGAATCACATATGACAATCAAAACTTAATGAAACCATAACGGTTTGTGTTAAAGAGGAGGATTACGTCAAAGAGTTCTGATTCTTTGCCGGGAAATATCAATTTCGCTATTAAGGATTTTTTTTTTTTTATGGTAAATTCGCGCTATTAAGAGTTGTTTTTATGATATTGCGAGACAAAAAATTTTGCGAAATTCTATATTATTATAACTTAATAATTAATGAACATATATATAAATGCAATCTCAAATTCAAGAATAAATTTTTACAAAAAAAAAAAATGAACCGAAATTCGTATCATTTCTTTGTCTATTTGATTATAATATTACTTGGTGGATTAAATGGGGATATATTTTTAAGCTAATGATACAGTAAAAGAAATCACTCAAAAAGGATGGTTTAAAATTTACTGTATATGGTTATTGTATCGACAAGGATTGCAAAAATAAGGAACTCTCATAATTTTGACAAATGTTAGTGCATATCGTCATATGATAATTATCAATCATATCGCATACAGAACTTATCTTTTTAGTACCAAATATCGGTAAAATTGTTTCTGCCAACATACTTCCAAACCTACTTCCCAACATCACAAATCCGGGAGTTCCGGAGATTCCGAACATTCCGAACGCTCTCAACATCACAAGTCCGAGAATTCCGAGCGTATCCCTAATAGTTCTTTAAAACGACGTCAAGTCGAGAATCCTATTAACCAAATAAGCGAATTGAGTAAAGCCGCATTGGACAAATTAGCAGTATGTTTTGACAATTTTTGCTCCATTTCTAAATTTTCAGGGTTTTTTTCTCTATTCCATTAACTGTATTTTAAATTGTTATCTCAGTATATAGGACAAAATGGGAGTTCTGGGACAAAATTTCCGAATAGGCTATATAAATGTGTGAGGCCTCCCGGCCTCTTTGCCGATATACGAATTTTATGTAATCCAAATTAAAACTCAAATTAGCCTACAAAACCAGTAAAAATATCACGAATCCAATATCTAATTCAAGCTTAAAACCAAGCTGGGATCTTCTCCTGCTATCCAATTTATCTGGTATCAAAATTAGCTTAGAATTAAGCCTGGATAACCAAGATTTTACCCAATTATATAGCTTTTCTAGATCGTTTTTTATCCCAAATAATATATCAAAAAATGTATGCTATTCTGTTTTCCACTCAAATGAGCAATGAGCACCAAGGACTGAAGTGTTTGAAGGTGCTTGGTGCGTGTCTTTGCAAACCAATATGCATACTAAAATTTATGATATCAAACAATTAATTCTAAAGCTGGTTCATTACTCAAATCAAATTCATGTTAAGTCTGACCTCTTTGAGGTTAGATTTAACAGAGATGGATACCAAATTCTTGATTTAACAATTATCGATCAAATTCTAGCATACTAATATTTTCTTGATATTCAGAAAACCATTCTAGAAACATTCCTTTACACAATTATAAGGTCAAAAAGTCTAACCTCTAGGCGTAAAAAAATTTAACCTCTAAAATCTAACCTACCAGGAAACATTTTGGAATCATTTCCTTTATGTAAATATAAAGACAAATAAGTCTAATCTCTAGGTGTAAATAAATCTAATCTCTAAAGTCTAACCTGCCAAATCTAATTTCTAGGTGTAAATAAATCTAACCTTTAAAGTCTAACCTGTCAAGTAACATAAATTTTTACATATACAGTACATTCTCTCATATCTTCCCATTTCATATACAAAAATAATGGTAGCACTTGTTAGGAGAAAAACATATAACAGGAATATAAGCAAATCCTTTAGGGTGAAACGAATATGAATGCTATATTTTTTTTGACCTTATGCTATCCTATACAAGTATATGCAAATATTATAAAGCAAATAAGTCTAACCTTGTAAACTAATCTCTTCGTTATATTGATTGAACAACTGGACCTTATCTTGAAGTTTATTTATATGACACGCGGCTATTTCGCTATATGGGACGCTGAATCCAAAAGACTGGCCATTAAGCAAAAGTGGAATAATGTTGAATTATCATGGTGTTGACATTCCACTCTGTCCTTCTGCTCTACTAAATCCCTTTCTTTCTTCAGCAGCAAGAAGAATAAAAACTTACCAGATAAGAAGAACAAGAAGAACACCTCTGACCGGGTAGTTACTGGATTGAGCCTGACTCCTCTTGGGACATCATACCGATCATGCAATCACCAAATAAAGACCAAAAGCAAATCATCAACTCACGCAGACAGTCTTCTGACCCTAATAACGCTAAAGATAACTGACCACGTGAGTCTAACAGCTCACACAATACGCTTTAAGGCAAGGTGGAAATCAAGCGACTGTCAGAACAATTAATTAGTTTATGCTTCTAACATGCTAGAGATAGAAAGTTAGACATTGCGGGATTGGATAAATCCTAAATTAGTTTTTTGTTTAGATTTCTGTGTCTTTACAATTTTTCTTTACTTGTTTTTTCGTTTCCCTACCTTATAATTTTACTAATTTGTTAGGCGATCTGGCGGGACGAGCCTATTGTGGTTCAGATGTATGGTTTCAGTATTAGATAGCGAATGTAAATTCCTCATCATTTTACAAATAAATTTCATGCGCGGTCAACTAGAGATGCGATCCGTGATCCGAGGATTCTGATAATCCGCCCATCCATCCGATTCAGCACGGATTTGGATTGATCCGGATAGATTATGGATAATCCGTATAATCCGGTTTATTTATAAAAATTAATTTTTAAATATTTTTAATAAAAAATTTTAAAAATATGAAAAACAAATTGAAAAAAATTTGTTTCTTTATTAAAATAAATTGAAAAAATTAATTTTTGAAATGAAAGAAAAACCGGTATATTTAATATATAAAAAAACGCCGAAACGTTTTTTATATTTAATTATCAGTTTCGGCCGAAAAATTGTTAGTTTCAGCATAAAAACGCCGGAACCAATAGTTCTGACGCATTTACATGTTAAAATAAAAAAAAAACGCCGGAACTCAGTTCCGGCGTTTTTATATGTAATATTGATTAAAAAACGCCGAAACTACAGTTCCAGCTTTAACAATTAATTATTAAAACGATTATTATTAAAAATGATTAAGAAAATCGTTTTTTTATTATTAAAACGAATTTTTATTATTAAAATGTGTTTGGATAGGGTAAGTAATATAGTCTTGGAAAATTCCTGGAAAAAAATATCCAAGAATTCCATATTATTCCAGAAGTTTGGGTATTTCGTATGTTTCTGGCAAAACTTTCCGCCTAAAAAATGGTCAAAAATTTGCCGAGGCCTAGATTCTGGGAAAAAATACTAAGAAATTCTCCATCAATAGTCATATAAGATCAATACAGTATATTAAGCAGTTCGTTGTATAATATTGACAATAAATACTGTACGTTTATTAAGTTTTGGATCGGAAATATAGTATGCAAACTCAATATCAACAGAATTTATTAGGCGTATTTATTTGCAATTTAGCAAGTGTTATCACTTTTTTCTTTTTATTAATAAAAAATAAATTGCAAGAGCAAATACTAGTTATAATACATTATATTTCTATCCTATCTTAATTTCATAAAATACGCAATTATACAAATTACTTGACATATTGCAGAATTCTAAATACTGTTCTCATACAATTACTACGCTATCTAATAAAGTATATTGATTAAGCAAATGAACCAATTTACGTTTTTCTTCATCAAACAGCTCCCAACATTCTTTAACATCATGATGATAACTCGCCATCCCAAAGTCAATCAAGTAAACATTATCATTTATATTATTAAGCAAAATATTTTCCGTTCGTATGTCATTGTGAAGTACACCTTTACTATGAATTACATTTAGTGCATAAAGACCCATAACCCTTTGTCGTTCTGTTATATGCTTATAATTAGTTAAAGCAGTACCAACAAAACTTGTACCAATAACGTAGCACATCCCGCCTCCATAGTAGCCATAACACAATAGTTTTGGAATGTATTCTCCCTGAATTGTAGAAAGAATTTGATAGATCTTGACTTCATTTTGCATTTCTTTCAGGATACATGATGGAGATTTCCATAGATCGGTACACTTCAAGGCAATCGTATTTCCCCGAAATTCACATTTGAGTGTCTTTCCGCTTCGCCCCTGAGCAAGAATACCATTAAACTTGAAATCCATAAAGGAGAGATTCTGATTCCTCTGACCTTTATACAAAGAGCTAGAGGATGATGAGCCTGAGCTATTGTCAGAAGAGCTTTTCCTAGGCCTTAAAGATCTAGTGTGTTTAGAAACCGATCCTTCATCTTTTCTCGTAACTGACTCCGGAGTTTTCAAAACATGAGGAGAATAATAAGAATCATCACTATCACAGCATAATTTCCGAACCATGTATGCATACGTCTTGAGAACCGGTGGAGATTCACTTGTCAGTTCAAGGGTTTCTGAAATCCAGAGCTTTTTAGGGTTATTACTTGGCCGGTACAGAAACCAGTGCTTATTGTATGTTGAAAGAACGCCATATTGACATTCGTTTTCTGTCATATAACTAAAAATCTGTTTAATCATTGCTCTTGCTTCTGCACTCTTTTTATAAAATTCCGGAAATTGGAGTTTCCCAACTTCTAAAAGGTTGATTTCAATTGGAAAGAGTAGTGTTGATCGAGCAAAGAAACAAGTAAAATCCGGATCACCAGGGTTTTTTGTATTTCTTCTCGAAAATTCATAGTCAGGTAAAAGCTCATTTAATACTTCGCAGATATTAAATTCAAAAATTGCTTGAGCGCTCATTTCACCAACACCCGACCTAGAACGAGAAAATTGCGGTCTTTGATATCTTTTTTCATCAGTGAATTCATACAGATTCACACTCTCTAAGAAGTCATCCCATAGAAAAACTCCATCTGGTACGTGATCACCTGAATTCGGAATGGATTCGGTCAATTTTTTAATAGAAGCAGACGGAGGAACACACGATAACGCTTCTTCGAGAGTTAAAAGCCCTATAGAATGACAAATGGTTATATTCGAAGAAAAGCACAAAATTAAGTATATGGTATTAAATGATTATATAACAGATAGAAGCGAGTATAAAATAACTGCTTTGCGCGAGACGTACAACTACTTTATGATAGAACTTACTTTGATTATTCAACGAATTGAATAACGTTTCGACCCTTCTTGCTGGTCCATCAGGAAATCTGTAAGGTTCAGAACGAAGTATTTCTCTAGTTAATTGGAGGAAATCTAAACCGGCGACTCTCTCATTACGAATTTTTTTATAGTCATTGTTGTTAAGGTTCAAGTCCTTTGTTCGTAAATACCCGATAAGTTGTTCCGTATTAAATCTTTCAACGTCTTCTACCGAGGGATCAGCAGTACTCATAGACATTTTCGATTTAAAAAAAAAAATATAGTAGGACAAAGCGGTCAACAGTCGTACGGTTTTAGAAGAAAAGGAAAAAATATGCAAAAAAAGTGGAGTATATATAAGAAATCTATTGTAGTACAAATCAGTCAGACGATCAACAATTATATCATCGGTTTTAACGATACATTAATAAGGAAAATGCTAGATAAGCAAACGAAATGTATGATGCTATCAAAGAGGGAAGGAGTACGCGGATCCTAGGCCATTTAATGCGAGTCCCAACATCAAGTCATTTCTTTGCTCTCTCTTTTTTAAGAAGTTTGACGCTTAATTTATTTCTATCACTATTGCTAACTATGAGATTCTCACCCCACATTCTTTTATTATACTAGATTTCCGAAATAAATTTTACCGTACATATCTAAACAATTTTCGTCTATCTATATCACCCGCACAGACTATATAAAAGATTATTTCCCGCAATACAAGCATAAATTCGGGAGATTAGCAACTGATATAACTTACATATTGCCTTTATTTTATTATGTGTCCAAAGCTGTTGTATAGCTAAAAATAGAAACAAAAGTACTGAGTATATAGTGTAGCATCGGAAAATTCAGAATATTTGTACAATAATATTATTATTTTATAATTTGTTTAAATAAATGGTCTTTTATATGTTTATTAGTTTTACTAGTATAGAAGGATTATAGTTCGTAGCTTTACTATTTTTTGTATAAATATCAAAGTTTATCATTTCGATTAGCCCAATCACAAAAAAAAAGATAGTAGTAATATGACGTTCAATGTACCTCAGTTTGAAAAATAAAAAGGTGTTCGTAGCTACCAAAATGAAGCTTGCACGATCAATGATCCAGAAATTCATTATGTAGTGTTCAATAGTTCTAAAAAAAACAGCGTTTGTCATCAAGATAGGTTTTCTGAAGCCAATTTTAATTTTCTTTACGTTCTTTGCAATTTTCAAACCAAATAAATAGGC
The DNA here is from genome assembly GCA_015698045.1 of Rhizophagus clarus. Classification (NCBI taxonomy): domain Eukaryota; kingdom Fungi; phylum Glomeromycota; class Glomeromycetes; order Glomerales; family Glomeraceae; genus Rhizophagus; species Rhizophagus clarus. Next base: position 1,485,966 of record BLAL01000058.1, on the reverse strand, counting down.
TGGATATAATAATAAATTTACTTGTTCAAGGGCTAGTAATAAAGTAATCAAATAAGTACAAAGAAAATAATAACAACGTGAATATGAAAGAGAGGAAGTACGGCTAAATCAAATCTGAAAGACTTCGTTTATAGTGAATTATAATAGCAGTTAATTATTTTAATATTAAAAAATAGAAAAAGATTTTAAGCTTTTTAACTAACATCACTAAAAGCGACTTTTTAATTCTCTAATTTGATTTTTTTCAGCATTACCAACCGTTTTTCCGTTTGATCGGATCTAATTGAATGATTAGAAGTTGACCTTAATATATTTATTTATATTAGGAACATCAATGTACGATATACACTCGTTGATTAAATATCACAAAAGTATCGATCTTGATAGAGTTACAGCATGATATATAATCATAATATTTTACATATTGCCAATAAATTATTTTTTCTCTTTCTAATTCTTGAATTTTTTTTTCAAGTACCGAAACATGGTAAATTTGTATCAATCATCTTTATGATAATTTCAATCTTGTAAGTATAAAATCTTTCTATTTAACCTAAACTCACTACTTTTGTTAACAAATATTTTTTATGATGTTCATTCTTTCCTTCTCTAATCTCATCCTGAAAGTACTTCTAAGGAATACGTGCATGATATCTCTACCCTCGTGAATTACGTATGACCACGATTGTGATTCATGATTATTATTGGTAGAGTTTAAATTAAATTCAGAAAAACAGAGTTACAATTAAATTTCTTAAATCATAAAAGAGCAAAATATAAAAAAAGACAAATAAACGTGCTGGATATGCCTTGGAGATATAGAATTCTGGCTTTATTATCATAATCCCTTGCCACAAAGTGTCACTTATGATTGCCTTCATACTAATTTTTCGCAAGTGTTTTGACTATGTTTATAAATAACTATGAATCTTCATTTATTATTTCTATAGATTAGCCAGGAAATCTCTAATTTTATGAGTACTGTTTAAAATGTATAATAAACACGCCCCTGCATTAATTTCATGAGGAGAATATTATGAAGTAAATAATACTTATCCTTAACCAATAAAATATATCAACGTTCTATGTCAGATAAACGCAGTTTTACGATCACATGGAATCAATACGACGACCAATAGGAATTAGCTCTATTTAATGCTATATTAGTAATAATTAAACGCCTAATGAAAAAATCGGTCAATCAAAAACTATAACACTACTATAACACGACATTAAAAAATTCGCCTCATATATATAAAAAAATAAAACAGGAAATTAATCTATCATGTTTTGAATACTATATACCAGTTTTAATTCTCGATTATAAAAAAAAATTTTAACGTTATGTGACACATTTTAACAGTTCCCGTTTCCTAACATATGAATTTCCACTAAATAAGTAATATTAAAGTCTTATATTATGCGTATGCCCTTCAATAAAGTATATTCAAGTATTAAAATTCTATAGAATTTCTTACAGTATCACAACAGAATGTTCTACCTTCCAGACTTTGAATGTATTAGGATATATAAATACGAGTACGTCAAATTCCAATTTGACAACATAACAAAATGGAACGTGTAAATGATAAAAATTCTTTTGATCCCACGCCAAAATTAAAATCTAGTCCAATACCGATTTTGTTTGTTTCTTTTGATGAGAACGATGATAACTGTTTTAATTGTGGAGAAAAATACGTTGAGGTGCCTTTTTGTAAACAAAAATATTGCAAGAAATGTTTTTCTCATTATATTTCTTATTTGGATGATTTTTCTACTTATTTAGATGTATATTATACATTAGAACCACAAAATATTCAAGAATATATAGAAATTATTTGGATATTTTATGCTTTAAACAAATACCTGTAAATTATTTTATTGATTACAATAATTTCGATTTCTATTATGGTTCATCCAATAATAAGTTATACAATTATGTGATTGAAAGTGAAAAATATTGTAAACTATGTAAAAAATCATTATATCAAGGAACAGATACATTTGTTATATATGGTTTCAAATTGTGTTCAGATTGTTATCAAATTTCTTCCGGATGGATAAAATCATCTTTGACTAACAAACCCATTCCAATTATCTATTTACCATGGTGGTATAATATATCTCATTGCGAATCTTGTGGTTCGAAATTAACATTTACATCAGAATGTCAAAAATATTGTACGAATTGTCTTATAATTTTTATTGGATGTAGATATTGTTTAATAACTAACATCATTTTTGGATTTACAAACCAATCTCAATGTAAAAAATGCAAAAGGGTATCATCTATTACCGTTGATATTGCAAATATTAAAAGTGGGAATAGTTATTTGGATGATTTTCTTCTTAAAATAAGGGTTAATATTCACAATAATTTAAAAATAGCCGAGTTTAATGAGAAAATAAAAAAAATTGGCAAGTATTTTCTTCCAATGTCAATAGGTAGTTCTATTTATCAGACCGTTGAAGGTCAATCAAAGTCGTCAATGGAATGGATACCATATTCTCAATTTACAAATATAAAGGAAATAGGAGAGGGAGGATTTGGTATTATATATCAAGCAACTTGGCTAGATGGACCAATTAATTATGGGCGTAGAATGAGAAGTGAAATTGTCATCTTAAAAAGATTTAAAAATTCCAAAGTTATTAGCAAATATTTTTTTAAATGAGGTGAATATTTTTATGTTTATAATATATTTTATGAATAATCTAATTTTTGATTTTGAAATTTATAGTTGAAATCAAATTATCATTGTTATAAATTCTATCCCTATACTAATAATATCACAACAACTTCCTAGGTAAAATTTCAAAGGTGAAATTCCTGAATCTCTTTAGGAGTGATGCATTTTGACACGTCTTGCTGGGTCGCACTATTCTTTGAAAGAGTTAAAGTTGTTTGTTGGAATCGAACCAACTAGAGACATATCCAAACCATTAATATAGTACGGTAAAGAAAGAAGAAACTTCAGTTTAGTTTTAGTATTTAATAAACAGTGTAGTAAATTTATATTAGTATATGCCTTTGTTTGTAAATGCATAAATTAATTGATGCTAGTCAATGTTAAAATACAATAATAATTATTAAATATTTTAGAAATTTTCGCAAATTTATTTTGAAAATTTCTGCAGATTTTTTGGCGTTTGCAGATTTGTGCAGAAATTTATGAAATTTTTCTGTGATGCGCTTTGGCATGTCCTCAGATTTGTGCAGAAATGTACTTCGCAGAACTGCACAGATCTGTGGACCAAAATTTTTCCCGATGAAGAAATGAGGGGGAGGTTACAGAGTTACAGATGTTACAGATGTTAAAAAAAAATAATCAGATCACCTTTTCCAGAAATAATTTTTATTTTGAGGGTATCTGATCTGTAACTTCTGTAACCGGTCATCTCATCTGTAACCACTCCCAGGAACATACCCAAACGCCTCATCAAGCCCAATATGATATACGAAAAATACCATATTACTTAGTATGATCTCCTATATATACTCCTTATATGGTCATCATACATCCTCATACTAGTCCTCATACTAGATACCCATACTATTGTCAACCTGCTCGTACCAAATTCCTATGCCTCCCAATAGCATACAAATATACCTGAAAAAAAAAATCATAATTAAACATAGTTAATATATAGGTATCTAAAAAATAAATTAAACAAAGCTTCTACTAAAGTATCTAACTAACAATGAGTAACCAAGTAGTAATCTCAAAATTCGGTGAATCTAAAGAAGCATACAGTATTGATATACTAAAATGGCTTATCAGAGAGGCAAACAGTTTAGATGATATTACAAAAGCAAAGTGATATATTTGCAGTTTCTTTATTCTCTGCTCCAATCCATATGGTGTATTTATGTGGTGACCTGATATTAAGAATTTTGAGCATATTCCCATGAAAAATATTAGTATGCTCATTCGTTCTATAACTAGCCCTGTTCATTTCTGTTCCGTTCTGATCTGATCCGATTTTCACAAATTTTTTTTAGCCAATCAAAAAACGGCGTAAATTGAGCAGAAAAATCTGTGGTATGATCTGTTCCGTTCCATTCCAATTTTTTTCTTTTTATAATTATGTCCAAAAAGGATATTGAATATGCTTTAATGTTATTAGCAATACAAGATTTAAATGACCTTTTTGACTCTTTTAATGATAATGAATTAGATAATGATAATGATTTAATAAAAGAAATACTTCTTGCTTTATCCTCTTCACGTTATCTTGTTTCCCAAGATCATGTTCTTAAGTCTCAACATTGGTATCATGAAATATTACCGTTATATGATGATATATGGTTTAAAAAAGTTCTACGAATGGAAAGACAACAGTTTAACAAGCTAGTGCAAGTTTTACAGAATGATACAGTTTTTCAAAACAAAGGAAATAAGCCACAAGCACCAGTTGAATTTCAATTAATAATATTTCTTAGGCGTTTAGGTTCTAAAGATGATATTTTAAGTATTTGTTCTCGATTTGGAATATGTGAAGGTACTGTAATTCTTTATATTAACCGTGTAATGAAGGCCATTAGAAATATAAAATTGGAGTTTGTTCAATGACCTAAGAATAATAATCGAGCTACTGTTCATGCAGGATTTCAAGCTATTAGGGGGTTTCAGAATGTTATTGGAGCAATAGATGGGACTCATTTTATTTTAAATGAGGCACCTGCATAAGGTCCAACAGCATTTTTTACAAGAAAAAAAAGATACGCGATTCATTGTCAAGGAATCGTTGATTTTAAAGGAATTTTTATTAATTATATAATAGGATGGCCAGGATCAGTGCATGATGCACGAGTCTATGCTAATTCAGATTTTTTTCTTAACAAAGCAAAATATATTGAAGGAGATGATTATGTGTTAGGTGATTCAGCATATCCAATCTCTCCCTTTTTAATTACTCCTTTTAAAAATCCTTCTAATCATCGACAACGACAATTTAACTTTATTCATTCAAAACATAGAGTTGTTGTAGAAAATGCCTTTAGTAGATTAAAGGCTAGATTCAAAGCATTAAAAGAATTATCTGTAAAAGATGTAAAGACAGCAATTAAATTAGCAGATTGTGGTATATTATTGCATAACTTTCTTGAAATTTGTGGGGAAACTTGGGAGATTACCGATCAAAATGATGATGATGATGACAATAATCGATATGATTGGGAAGATGAAAGTGATGAAATTTTAAAATTAGAAGGAGAACTTAAAAGAGAGAGAATGTTAAATCAATTTGTAGCATAATAAGTAATTAATAAACAAATTTTACAAAAAAAATATTTACATTTTTATATTATATTTAACAAATTTATTTAATTATGTAAGGCAAACTTCATAATCTAAACAAAATTTTCATTCATTATTTTTGCGAAATTTTAACATTTCCAATTCTAATTTAACCTTCTCATTTTCAGCACGCAATCTTTCTATTTCCAACTTACTCTTTTCCAACTCATATTGCTGATTTAATTTCTTTTTCTCCAATTCAAATTTCTTTTGATTTTCACGCTCCTCTAAGTCTAGCTTTTTTTCATAAAATCTATCCCTTGATTCTCCCATTGCCGCAATTACCTCAGATATACCTTCAATTCCTATTGATTTTCTTTTCTTTTTTCGTGGTTCATCAGCTTTATAATTTTCTTTATCATTTGAATTTTCGCTATTATTTGAATTTTCGCTATCAGAAATAGGAGGAGAATCTGAAGTTGAATCAGTAATATAATCTGGGTTGATAGCTTTACTCTGTGACAAAATTTCTTCCATTTGTGAAAACCAAATCCATTCTACACTACCTTTACCAGTAGAATTAGCTTTTTTCTTTTTTTGCAAATATGTTTCACGCAATTTTCCAACCTTATTTCTGATTTGATCAAGAGTACGACCTGGTAACACGTTTTCACTTACAATTTTTTGATAAACCTTCACTTTTCCCCGTTTCCATTCTTCCAAATTTTCTCTCCAAAACTCAAGCAATATTTTAATTTCACTATCTGTCCACTTGGTACCATCATCATTTGATTTAACTTCTTTTTTCAAGACCTGCTTTTTACGTTTAGTACCTTTCATTGGTGGCTAAAGTAAGTAAAAAAGTAAGTCTTGATTTATAGAGATATAATTAAATGCATTAAACTTCAATTTTTACCATAGAAACTTCAATTTTTTGTGGTTCCGCTTGGGTGGTTTCCGCATTCAGCTATTGTAAATAAAATACATTAAAATAAAGTAAATAAAATTACCGCCAGACAAAAATATAAATACAAACATTCTTAGTAGGTTCAATAAGGTCATCAGAAAGGTCAATAATTGTTTGAGTTGTTTCTTTATGAGTTAAAGTTGGTTCAGATGTAATCTTAATGGGCAAATTACTTCGTTCTAACGTAGTTGATTTTGGATGGAGTTTTACGTTTGTATTAACGTTTATATTACTTGTTGACAAACCTTTTTTCTTGTTTTTAGAAGTTACTGAAGTCATTATTGTTAATAAATTTAAACGCGAGACTGCAAAAAATGCGTATTCGGAACACTTGGATCATCAATTTTTTTGATCCGTCAATCCGATTGTTGATCCGATTTTTAAATGAATTTGATTGGCCAAAAAATTTTGTGAAAATCAGAACAGAACAGAACAGAACAGAAATGAACAGGGCTACTAAAATCTTCTTTAAGCAATCTAATTCTAAACAGCCTCTAACGAAGACAGAATTTAATATTGCCAAATGGTTTATATATGATAATTCTTTAACATGTGTAGCAACTTGTGATCCTGCAAAGCAACGTATTTATAAAATTCAAGATCAACTCTATCTTAATATTTTCCCAGGGTTCTTACACCAATTACGTCCTTTAGCAGACTTTTCAGCCAACATCCATCAGGCAATCAAAATCATATTTACTCATATTTGGGATGTCTAGTGTTCAGGAGATTGGAATGTAACTGAATACATTATTAAATGGTTTGCTGGTATGGCTACTGGTAGAAAAATGTATTCAATTCTTTATCTTAAATCCAGTCAAGGCTGAGGTAAAGGTATTATAACTGATTTTATCCAGCGTTATGTTTTAGGTACTCAGCTAGTCTATAAAACAAGTGATCCTCAAACAATTTTGGGCAGTTTTAATAGGCAATTATTAGGTAAAGTACTTCTTTTGCTTGAAAAAATGCCAACAGAAAAAAGCCAATGGAATTCATTACCCTATAAAAAAACTGGATACGCTTTTAATAAGATTTTTATACAATTTTTTTCCTTAGAAATAACGTATCATAATAGACCGTTGAAATGATACAGAAAAATGCACAATTCCATATCACTATAAATATGGTTTGGATACGGAATTTGCATGGAATTCATATGGAATTTACATGATTTAATTACTGATTTGCCATGAAATTTATATTATTGCTTATTAAATTTACTGTTTATATTACAATTTATTACAATTTATTACTAGACTTATTTACATAAATTTAATTTTATTTATTAAATCAAAAAATAAAAAAATAAAATAAAACACAAATATATTATGAATAGTTAATTCCTATCAAGCAAACCAAAATAAAAAGAAACATTAATATTATTTCTACTGATGTTTCTTTAAGAAATTTAATTTTTTTTAAGAAATCAAAAGTCTCCAGGAGCACTTAGTCCAAAGAAATAATCTATTTCTTCAAAATAAATGAAAAAAATACTAGTACGTTTCTTTAACTCAATTAGACTAACGCTTTCCTATTATACCTATAATTCTGGATTCGTTCAAGCCATCAGAGTCAGACAATCCAAAAACAAAAATAAAAGAAATATAAGCTCCGTGTATATAGTACCTGCAATCATCCAAGTCTCCAAACGTCCAGTTCCTACTTGACTTACAAAAAAAAAGTACTTCAAAATTGACCGCAAAAAGAAAAAAGAAACCAAGCAGCCAAAAAAAAAATCTGGTCTACAAAATAAAAGAATAAATATAAATAAAAAAGAAAGGATAGTGAGATGGAAGTAAAAAAGTAAAATAAATAAAAAAAATTTTTTTTTTGAAAAAGGAATAATGAAGTTAGGGAAGGAAATAAAAAAAGACTTTTAAAAGGATGACAAAGTTAGAAAAATAAAGCAGAAGGTAACTTACATAACCTGGCTTATAAGAACTTCTCTTTTTAAATTAGAAACTCAGGAAATACCTGCACTAAATAAGGCTTTTTATTCACTAGTCCTGACAAACTTCGTGTCAGTAGTCGCGGTTAGTCCATCTTTAACCTCTAACCTATGCTGCCAAAAGGGAGAAAATCCAGAAATAATTCAGTAAAAAAGGGGGCAAAAATAAATTTTTTTTTAAAAAAGAAGAGAGGGTAATGAATGGGAATAAAAGAATTAAACCAAAAAATTTTTTTTTTTTTTTTTTTTAAAAGAAGGCAACAAAGTTAGAAAAATAAAGGAAAAGAAGTTTTTAAAAGAAGAGTAGTAAGTGAGAATAAAAAGGGGGGGGGGAACAAATAAAAGAGAAAAAGAGTTTTTAAAAAAAAAAAAAAAAAAAGCGAAATAAAAGATCAGGGAGAGGAAGACAGGAAGACAGGAAAAACAGAGAGTGGAAGATCAAAGCTAGGCTTATATAAACAAAAAACGTATCATAACAAATCATGTGATCACGTGTTATGACAAAATCATTATTTAAAAAAAAACAAGTTCAAAAATTCTGTATACATTCCGTATATATTAATTTTTTCACATACATTCCATATGCACCAATTTTTTAAAAAACATTTAAAAATGAATTACGCATTAAATATACAGAATTATTATACCAAATTGGCAAAAATGTATATCAAACATTTATAAAACGTATCTTTTCTGTATACAGATTTCTTATAGGGTTATATCGTGCTCTCAAAGATAAAGTTACTAGTGATACTATTGAAATCCATGAAAAGTATAAAACACCTACCCAATATAAAAACTTTATGTCTACTATCGTTCTTACTAATGAAAATGCTCTCAGAGTTGAGAATAATGATAGACGAACAGTTTTCCTAGATATCTCACCTGCTCAAAAAGGAGATTTGCAATATTTCAAATAGTTAGGTGATGCAATGAAATATCCAAGGGTGGGTGAGGCCTTCTATGCTTACTTAAAAATTATTGCTGATAAATATCCAGATTTTAATGGCAACCCACCTCCTATGACTGCATCTAAACAAGAGCATATCGTATCTACTCTTCCACCGTTATTTCAATTTATAAAAGAGACGTATATAATAAATGATGATTATACTACTACATGTTTACCAGTTCATATATTATATGCCACCTATACAAGTTACTGTATAAGTAGTAATATTACACCCTTATCTAAAGTTGTGGTTGCAAGAACATTATCAAGTGAACTAAATATGACTAGCAACGTAGTTAAAATTAATGGAAAGTATACTAGAGTTTACAACTTATTTAGAAAGACTTTATACGAGAAATATCTTAGTAATAACTGGATTCATGAACTGATGAGATTGATATTGAGGAGATTAATATTCCTAAAAAATCTGTATCTGATCTTAAAGCTCTCGATTAGTTCTTAGTACAAATTGGAATAGATATACCAAATAAGCAAAAGAAAAGTCCACCTCCAGTTCCTTCAAAGTCAGAACAAGAGGAGACAGAAGATCAACCCGTTGCTTCAGAATCTGTTGAAAACCTAATAGATAACTTCATAACAGAACTAAATACTCTTATATCACCTTCGGCTAAGTCAGAGCAAGAACCAGAAGTAGAGGAAGAACCAGAGATAGTACCAGAACTATACGGAATACCTGGTCCTTCTATACCAGCTGAACTGTCTATATCACAAGAAGTATCAAAGCCAGTTCAAAAAGTTGATCCAGATCCCATGCTTAAAATAAATACCGCCAAATATTGGGAATGGTTAGATAAACATAAATATGACTACATAAAGCCCTGGTACAAGAATTCTTGTGATGAAATGATAGATGAGCTATATTCTACAGCCAAAGAATGCTGGGCTAAATATATAGACGAAGATGACCCCTATAACTGGGATATGCTCTTAGCCGAATTGGAGGAATTTGATAAGATTGTAAGAAGAGATAATCTGTATCTCGCTTAATTTGATGATGCCATAGATAAGCTAAAAGAATGGATCAAATATAATGATGAGGTGGATAGGCACATAAAATGTATAGAACTTGCTGACTATCTAAAAAGATACAATGAAAATAAGGAAACTGTATTTGTAGAACCTCCTTCTGGATATAAAGTTGCAAAATTACAACCACAGATAATAGAATGCCATAGCCAAATAAATGAATATGAATGTATGGAGGCCAATGGAGAGGAATACAAATCTGATTATGACGAAGATAACTTATATGATGAAATCGATCAAATATAAGGGTTAATTATTTTATTTTTTTCAAATCTAGTAACAAAAAATTAGTAATTAAATAAATACTATATATTTCAAAGAAATGTTATTAAGACTAGTTCGTCATTTACCAAATAGGCCAGATATCATAGAAGTTAAGTATAGTGACCAATAATTCTCTAGAGAAGGGATAGCAAACCTCGATCAAAAACTGAAAGCCTGATATCCAGGCAAACAGTTTCAAATTCTACTTCCTTATGAGAATTGGAAGCCAGGTTGCTGGACTACTAATGAAGATGACACAAATCTTTTCTCCTTACTTGACCACTACGATGAGAGCCAAATGCCTGATAATATAGGTGATCCAGAGCGATTTGATAATTTTATCATTTATATGAGGGATTCACCAGCAGTATCAGGTGGATGTGGTGATACAAATGACTGCCTTTATCAGTGCTTAAAAATGGCTTATGGCACTTATTTGAATATGCCTCAAACTATTGAAAAATCTGAGTACATTAAAGATTATCTAATCTAGCACGAAATGATCCTATTCCAATTACCTGTATTAAAAAGATAGAACGATTAGCTCGAAGTATTGCTATCAATGTAGTAGGTGATTATACCTATATTTCTAAGAGCCCAGCACAAAGAAGGGTAACCCTTACTCTCACTAATGGACACTATTCTCTCATATCCAATCCAGATAGAAAACATCTCAGCTTTGAATGTAAAAGGCCAAAAAAGCCTATAACTTATCAGGAGAATGAAGTAAAAGATACTGTTCTTTTATATAATGGAAAAGAGATCTATCAGATGTTTGAACAGAACAAATTCAACCTTCTTGAATGCGGCTGGCTTAAATGAAATCGATATTATTAATAATGAATCTTTGGTAAGTATTTTACAAGTCTCATTTTGTGCCAAACTGCTAATTAGATTGATTTGGTATACCAAATATTTTATTATTAGTATTAATGACTTTATTATAAAGGTTAAATCGCCAGATATCAAATATCAATTCTTCTTATTACCGTAAAAAAATATACTATATAGAAGAATTTTCTGTTATTGTTTTAAAGAACAACAACATATCACCTGGCAAAAAAACATTTCAGTAAATTGTATTACGTATTTGCATAATATAGAATTAAAAATTTTTTAAGAAACGTATAATTATATACAGTATAATGAATGTTCAACAATAGCAGCTGTGAACAATCATCGAAAACTATATTTGTATTTCTATTGTAATGTTGTAAAATTATGGATCACGAATATTTGACGTTAACTCTCATGAAATTAAATTTATAGATTAGATATTTAGGCTTAACACGCCACTTCATAAACCTACCATCAGTAGTCATACAACACAAATAACAAATGAATCTCCTTTATCACGCATACTAACTACCCAAGAGAAAGGGAAAAAGAATTAGTGTTCATATCAATATAATCCATTAGAGGAAGACCGTCCGTCTTTATTTTAACACTTCATAATTAGGAATACTCTACACTTTAACATTTTGTATAAATATTGGTAAAATATATTATATTTTATTATTGCAAATTAAGTTGATTGATAATGTTGGAATTATAAAATTTCCAAATGTTGTAAAATATGTTTCAATCGAAGAAACTATAGCTGTTAGTAATTTATTCCTGGAAGAAGAAAAAAATTAGGAATTATCAGTAATAATATAATGGCAAAGCATGAAGGCAACACACCCACCAGTCGACACAAGATTTGTTGCTGAACCTCCCATAGATCTATATTGAAATTATTTGGTGTTCCCTGGGGCACACCTTCAGGGAAATCATAGAAAAGTAAATTTGATGGTATATTAATTTGGTAATTCTGCATTCCAGGATTCGTACAAGCAATATCATTATGCTGAAGGAAGCCAATGATTCTATGATTTCGTATTCTGGTACTTTTAATGATATCTATTAATTCTTGACGAAGAGTTCAAACGAAATTATGAGATTTGATACTGTGTTTTGTATTGTTATCATGCGTACATCTGATCGGTTTCATGAAGAAATCTGGTTATCATGTAAATAAAGCATCGCAATCATTGCAGCGTTACCATCTGACTGACGAGAAAATATTTTATTTGATAAATAAACTTGAATTAAATTGGTTTTGTGTAGAATCAGAAAAATACTCTCGACAAAGAATGCAAACTTCTAATAGACTCATTTCTTCTCACTTCTACAATAATTCTTGGTTGTGGTAAGCTTTCAAATTTGCAAAAGTTCAAATAAGACGTCAGAAATATACTCAGTGTTATGACTAACAGTCATATCTAGTTCTACACTAACATCAAGATAGTTGCCCAAGCAAATATCGGATGAATCAAAGTTCCTGCTACGAATGAACAAGCAGGACTGGGCATTTCGTATATGATTACTTCACCTTTAACTAAACGAATGTAAATTTTAAACCTTCTTGCTTCTGTACGTAACTTGCAAAATTTTTAGTGATACACCACTTAAAACTACAATTTTTCTCATATCCTCTTCTATCAATTTCTTTTCAGCTTTACCCTCTTTTGTTGTATTCTCTTTATGATATCTTCCTGTCCAATAAATTTGAGCAAGGATTTCTTGTTGACTTAAACTTTTCTTCTGGCATGTTTATTGACATTATGAGAGAATTTTTCGATCAAAAGTTTATTCTAATTTAATTTTTTATGTTTTAATTCAGATGTAAGCGTGTCATAACGGTTCAACGCAAGAAGCCTGGAACTAGTGATCATCACGTGATAACCTCCATTTATACGCTGCGCAATTTCTCTCATAATGTCTGGAAATCGTTACTAGTAAAATATAATTACTTTGCAAGAAAAGAAATGGAAAATTTAGCATTTCAGATAATATTTTAATACTCTTATTCAATGATTTTTTCGAATTAAAGACATTATTAGCAATTTATTCATTTTTTTTTGTGTTGCGTTCTCAGGAATAAATTGATCCCTTTATGATATGTAAATTTGCTAAAAGGTATGACAAAATAATGAAGCGTCTTTGATATTGAAAAAATTGGTTAGACTGTGGGAAAATTGATCAGCCATATGTATATTGTATAACAATTTCTACCAATTTTTTTTTAAACCAAATAAAAATTTTTTGATGTAACACAGAATATACATAATGTGTATAATATAAATCATAGTAGGGAATAATTTTTCATAGTTAAAGCGGTGTGATGCTGGTGAAAAATATATTTACTATTATCACGTGATTCTACCCATTTTAACATCCCCCACTTTTGGGTAATCGCTGCGCAATTCATATAGTTATACGCATTCTTTTTGAGTAGATCAAAAAAAAACATAGGAATACACTGAAGTCATTTTAAAAAAGAAAAAGACAACAGCGAATCGATTGAATCATCATCCAAATTACAATCCAAATCACAGTTTAACTGAGTTATAATTCTTTACTCTATAAAAAAAAGAATGTCTGAAAATTGTCGTCAAAAATATCTAGAAAATATCTGTCTATCCAGAAAATGTCCCAAATTTTGCAATATTTCAGACATTGGGGTTCGGGTCAAATGTCCAGAAAATGTCTAGAATATTGCAATATTCTGGACATTTTCTGGATAGACAGACATTTTCTGGACATTCTTTTTTCATAGGGTTTGGCATACGTGCATTACGCTAGATTACATTACAATCAGATTTTGCTTTTCTGTTAAAACCGATACTTTTACTACAATACATATAATCCAACTACACACTATTCTTCAACTACTCATTTTCACTTAATATGTCAATTTACAAATTAATCACCATATATTTTCTTCAATAGATGAAATACATATTTTTGTTCAACCTTATACTATTACATATCCTATAATACAATTACAGTTCCATTTTATAATTCAAAGCAATACAAGTGTATAAATTCAAATCCATGATTTATTAATTACTGACTGGTTTCATTATATCCTTTATACAAGAGAAAGGTTTTAAAAAAAAACGAATTAATAAAATTAACACAATTACGACAATAACTGCTTATCTTAATGTTAATATTATTAATGTTATTAACCGCCAATAATAACCCTTTATTACAGTAAAAGAATTTAGTAAAATTAAAAAAAAAATTAAATATCAAAAGTAAATTTCACTTTTAATACAAATTAAAGAACATAATTTTTGAAAAAAAAAATTATACAACTACCACTAAATTTTGTTACGCTCAAGACCCTATCAAGATCCCAATTTTACAATAATAATGCGTCATCTAGCATACTATTTTTTATCAGATCTACGAAAATATAACTCACAATTAATTCGTCACAATGGTTATCCTTATCTATGATTTAAATAAAATTTGAACAACAATTTAGTATTCATAAAGATTAATTAATTTATACTGTTAGTCAGTCCTGGAAAAAAATATGTAAATTACAATAATACTTATACAATGTTGCATGTAATGTATCATCTGTTATACATGATGTATCCATTTTTATTAGATATATTGCATTTTATATACATAAAATTTCATTATGATACTTATGTTAGTCTGTTCTAAAAAAAATGTGTAAATAACACTATTATTTGTGCAATGTCTATTTATTCTTACATTCAGTTTATCATTTTTTGTAATACTGGGTTGGATTGACAAAAGCTGAGCTATTTTATTTAATTTTTGCGCATTATGTGTCTGATCAAGTCATATCATTTTTTAATATTTAAAAATTCCTAAATTCTTTTACTTCTGTACTTATTCTTGAAAAATCTTGTATTTATTTTTAATTCTGTATTTATTTTTAAGTATTAAAAAATAAATCAGCAAATTATTCTTTTTTATAAATAACTAACTTAATCATGAGTGCAACAACTAATAACTATATCGGATATAAGGGTAAGAAAATATCATAATAGCATCTAACAAAAACTCATCATTAATTAACCATTTGGCTTTTATTTAGCCCTTGTTTCTTATTTAAGTGAGCGAAGAAATTGGTCTTACTGTGGATTTTTAGATTATAGTTGAGATACAATTGTTAATTCTCTAATTAGTGATTCTTCATTAACATTGGCTAAATGGCAAAGCATTGATACTGCCTGGTATAATTGTTTTTTTGATAATGCCAAAGAACTATTAGAACCAAATACTTTTATTACAGTAAGGAAAAAGGTGTGTATTTTTTTATTTTGCAAAGTTTAGGGTAACTCCTAATACTCACCGTGGTCACTTAGTGAGAATTACTGGATTCGTTCACCTGGTAACCACTCCAGGCTCTCAGTTCAGGCGCCCTAACTTTGTTGTTGGTTAAAGTCTGCTAATTCTGGAGGAGGAATTGGCTATGTACCTTCTTTGCCACTAAATAAAAAATTTGACACACTATTAACATATTCTTTCTCTTAACAGATAATCACAGAACATTTACAACGTAAAAAAGAATTGCAAATATTTTGGCAAAAAGTTATTAAAGAATGTGAGGAAAAAAATCAAAAGTGTAAAAAAAACCAAGAAACTACTACTAAAGAATATGAAAATAAAAATCAAGAAATTATTAAAAAACATAAAAAGAAAGAAAAAGAAAATCAAGTTGAAGAATATGAAAAAAGAAAATTTAATGCCTGTTGTTACATCTTTTCCAAAAAAAACTTCTAAAGATCAGTCTGCTATAATTACTACTGTTACATCTCTTTCAAAAGAAATGATAGAACAGAATTTAACTGTTGCATCCTTACCAAAAAAAAAAGTTAAGACTTCTGTTGAAAATTTTTCTAACACTTTACAATCAAATAAGCTTATTAACTTCTGTTATGATATTTTTCATAAACTTGAAAATAATCCTTATGCTCATTTATTTTATAAATATAATGAAAAAGATATTATAGACAAAGCCATAAAACATCCAATGGATTTATTCACTGTAAATTCAAAATTAGAGAATGATCAATATACAAATTTGGAAGAATTTGAAAATGACATTCGTTTAATATTTTGTAATTGTTACACATATAATGATGCTAAAAGTGAAGTATATTGTTCAGGCGAAGTATTAGAATCTGTTTTCAATAAAAAATGGAATGAAAAACTTATTTTTCAAACTAGGAGAAAGGGGGAATTGAAAAGAGTAAGAGATAATGATGCTGATACTGATAATTCATTTACTAGTAAGTTATTAAATTTTTTTATTATAAGCAATATCCTATTAATAATATATATAATTAATAATTTAATTTCTATTAGAATTTCAAAAGAAACAAAACCAAATTTTAGAGGAATATGAAAATAATGTAAATCATCATATTATTAATGATACACTTCCTATTATTGCCTCAGCATATGAAAATCTTGTTATAGATAATATTATGCCTTTTATTGAGATTTTAAAAACCTTTCTATCAACAAGATCACGGATGTCTTTATCTTCAGCAAATGAATCTATGCTTCAAGCAATTGTTGAAAGTCTTTTGCCATTAAAATATCATATTCCAGAACTTTCATTAGTAATGGATGGGAAAAAGCCAAAAGGATCAGGTCGTTTTGGTTATTTAGATATTTTTATTCTAAAAGGAACAGGGGATAATTATATTAGTTTAGAACTAAAATATATTTCATTAGTTGGTTTAATAAGAAATCAAAATACTAAATTTGGCGCAAATGAGTTAGAAAACTTAGATAAGATTCTTGAAAAGGAAAATGAAGAGTTTTATTAAAAAGACCATATACATATTGGTCTAAAGAACATAAAACAACAAATCAAACAACTATAGGTGAAGTATTAAATAATGGAATAGATCAATTGGAATCATATATAAATATAATTTCAAAAGGAAAAGCTGTTGATTATTCCAGTTCAGGAGTATATGATGAACGTATCAAAATAACTAAATCTGACTCTAATATACTGAAAGGATATGTCATTTTAGTAATTGGTTTCCGTCGAATTTTATGGAGACCTGTTGAAGAAGTAATATCTAATTATACATATATTAAAGTTTAAGATTTTTTCAATGAAAAATGTTATAAAATTTGAAAAGCAAATATTATAATATCCAAATGTAGTATTATTATTTGTATAATATAATAAAATTTTTGTTAAGAAAGTGCTTTTAAGCCTATTTTTCATCAACATAAGACTTAATTCGTTTCCTTTTTTTCTTAAAGGATATATTTTTAGGATTTAATACGTTTTTGTACTTTAGAGGTTTAAATTCGCTTTTAATAAAAATTTACATAATAAAATATAGTTTGGATTTATTTAGCTATATGGAAATAATTCAAAGTAACCTATTATAATTTTATACTCTTAACAAAATCTAATGCTAGAAGAATTGATATTTCACATACACACGGCACACGGGTGCAATAATCTTAAACATATATCATATTTTCCGGAAATGCCCAAAATATTGCTAATCTTCTTAATTCGTGATTTATCTAAATATTAAGAACAAAATCATAAATTTATATAGTAGCAAAATAAATTTGCGAAAAGTATTTAATTGTATTTGATAACTTCTTAAATTTAGGAAATTATGAATCTTTTGAGAATTCATCAGAAAGAGAAAATTTTGAATCTTTTGTGTAATTCATAAGATGGAGGATGGAGAATACTTTATTTTCATGAACATCATCTGACTCTTCCAGAAACATTATCACATTTAACGGTATAAAAACAAAATCGGTAGAAAAAAAAAACTAAAGTTAAATTCGAGAGAAAATTTCATTTTAAAAATTTTTGAAGAAATTTTTTATAATATAGTTATTATAAATGTTTGATCAGTCATAAAAATTGTAATTTAATAAATAGCTATAAAGGTTAAATAATATTAAGCTGACTTAAGATTAAAGAAAAGGTGATATCACATCTATAAAAAATTAATAATGAATTGCGTGATTTGGATATACTTTTGCATATTTAAATATCACTCTTACCGTGTGAAAGTTAAGCTGCCATAGTGTTGTATTCCAATCTTCAAGTGTCCTTAGTACGTGTGAAAAAATTTATCTATATTTAGTTACTGTATAAATTAGTCATGATGTAAAATAAACGTGATATTTTGTGAAAGAAATAAATTATATGTTACAGTAACTATAGTTACGATATACAGTAAAGGGTTTTTGTATGTTTTAGTTTTCTTAAAAGTTTTAAAAATAAACAAACTAAAAAATAAGCAACTAAGTTGATACTTATAATACATGATATCAACAGATTTGCTAAGCTTACACAATGATAAATAAATTTTTTATTAGTCGAGATAATATCTTTGATACATGTAAAAAATAATACAGAATATTATGTAACGTATCACATTAAAAATTGAATTACGTAATTGTTTTAATCCACTTTTTTGTTTTTGTTTGACAACATCTCTTCAAAATCAAGAAACACTTTATGAACCAAATATTTCAAGTATTCTTAAAATACGCGTGTTCCTGATGGGAAGATGAAAATCAAGAATTTGGGACTACTTTTAAAATAATTTCTTCTATATCCAATCATTCCGAAGCGTAGGTTATTAAACCACATATCGAGACTTTTTTCCTATATACGATATTACAATAAGTCGACAATAAAGTTCAACGTATTAAATACCTTTTGGAAGAATTACTTACTGTCAAGTATGTTAAATTGTGTCGCCCTGATCTTTATAATGGATGGAATTGTCCCTCTTGTCAAGATTTTTCTAAAACCTTCTCACATTACCGTTCGTCAATTTCAAAAATTATTTTTAATGAAAAGAAAGAATTAGTCCGCCTGGTTAAGCATTTCAGTGACTCTCAATCCTTTTCAATAACATGATACCTTAGGGACTTGTGCTCTATTAACTAGTGATTTTACATTTATTGATCTAATCAAAGGGTTTTTTATTTACTATTATTTATAATAATGTTAATAATATTGATATTACATGTTCAATTTTATCCACTTTTATTAATATTATTTTTATTAATATTCATCAAGAGTTTGGTTGCGTAGATGTAACGATATGATAATGATTGAACAACATTTGGGTATTGATTGTAGTTCAAAGAAACAAAGATTTCCTAGTAATTTTATACATCTTCTAATCATTCTAGAATTTAAAAACATAGAATTTGGTGGAGAATGGCTTCAATATTTTCTTCGAATTTTTTTATGGTGACAAACCGTTTCAATTGTGAGCAGTATGTGGTATTTTCCCTTTTGAGACTAGTGATGTGCTTTGGTAAGTTGGCATCGGCAAAGGTGGATCGTACTGCAGGGTTATATTCTTTTGTCTTGTATTCTTTGTATATTAATTAGAGTAGTTTTTTGTATGATCATTTTCTTTATAATTACATAGTATTTTAATAAAAATTATAAATTGGTCTTAGCAAAAAAAAAAAAACAGCAAAAAAGCAACTCTCTCTTCTTCCCTTCACTTCATATATTTATCCACAGTAACTTGAAAAAGTTTTGCTTTCATAACTATATAAGGCTCTTTTCAACTTACTGTAAATACTTTCTAATCTTGGCCGGACTTACTTAGCCAGTTAGCCTCGGTTAAGGATATGCCTATTAAGGTATTTAAAATACCAAGCTCAATGATAAACAAAGTGGACACTACTACCACTTTGGCACCACCCACTTTCTATGTCTCTCAGCTTACTGCACATCTCTGTTATGCAGATGAACTTCAGAAGTTTATAGACAAGCATTTTTATCCCGATAAACGTTACGAGTTGCCTCCTCGTTTTCCTGAGGATGAAAAAAAAAATTATTATTATTATCCTGTGTACCAATATTAATGTGCCCATACTCAAGAACACAGCCACTACTCACAACTTTGTTCTAATACTCTTCGGCTTCTAAACCATGTTTTCATGAATAAAATAGAGGACCATGAGTATATTTATTATGACCCCTTTGAGCAACTTTATGAAAACTTTGATAACAAAATGAGTACAGTATATAAATTATGAGCTTTTTTTCTCTTTTTCTAATATAACTTCTTTTACCAAGCACTATTTTTAGCGCCAGTTTACTACTTCCACCTCACTTACTGCTGTGTTTCCTAAGCTTCATGATTTTTCACATCATGCCAATACTCCAATTATGGAAATCTATTGCACCTGATATAATCTGTGAGCTCCAAAAATCGAACCAATCAATTGACATTTAGGCTGGTCTAATATGGAATACCGGTCTGAACAGAAACTTAACCTTAACGTAAAGCTAAATCATTTGATGTTTAAAGTTTAACTGCGAAATTCAAATGATTTGCTGTTATCATCAAATTGTTTGACTTTATAGTTAAATCTTTTGCCAATACTGCCAAATAGTTTGATGATATGAAAATATTTGGTTAAAATTCAAATAGTGTAATTTAAGTAATTTTATAAAATAAATTTTTAGAAGTCTCGTGAAATTCTAGAGAGGTCATAAACTACCCTAACATCATGAGAAAAATGGTAGCCGGATTTATTGCCAGGTTACATATGATCTGTAAACATGATCTGATGATTATTTTTGGTTAACTATAAACTTTTTACACCACATATCTCCTTTCTGAAATTTTTAAATGAAAAAGGATTTATTCTAAAAAAAATGTTGCAGATCCTGAAATAATATTTAAAGGTCACGTTCAATAAAAAATACAAACAGAATACCTAACATGTTAATAAGTTATTCAGACATAACAGAAACTGTATGCATATGGGCCGACAGATTTTTTTTCAAACTAGATAAACTGTTTAACCCGGAATTCGATAAATCCGGAATTTACAAATCCGGTTCCATCCCCTAATTGCAGTGTTCGGAAATGACCTGATCATATGACCATTCAAATGATTTAGCTAATCATTTGTCATTATTCATAATCCTTTGTCATTTGGTCGTTTCAGTCATTTGATTTTGATTGGTTAATATTCTTATCATGTGATTCAATCAAAAATAAAAAAAAATAAAGTAAAACATAATGCAGGCCAGAACTATAGTACCGGCCAACATTACATTCAAATGACTCAGGTCATTTGTCATTTGTCATTTGAATCATTTGTCATTTCAAGTCATTTGCCGAACACTGCCTAATTGTGAATACCTTTATGGCGTTACAGCGACAGAATGGTATTTTTTATCATACAGTCTGGTGTAATTTTCATGTACATCTAAGAACCCAATCATTATCAAGTTTCCCGAGGCTGTTTTAACAAATTCAAAAGAGGACTCATAGTACATAATAATGTTCCCTTACCAGCTTACCCAAGTTATTTATGTATTACTAATTTGCTGCGTAATATTTGCTATCGGAGATACATCAAATTTTACAGTAATCCTAATTATAACCGAAATTTTGTCCGAATTTGTAAATAACAAATTTATAAATTATAGGTTTAATAGTTATATTATTTGCAATTTATTTATTTTACAAATCTGAATAATCTAAGCAAAAAAACTCGCAAGCAAAACTTTTCCCAATAGTTTCTGAACATCATAAGAATCGACCAACTCGAGATATTCAGAATCCGTATTTTCTTGGACAGCTGTTTGTCTCTCATCAACCATTATTAGTGGAAATGGTCAGACCTTTAATGTAAATTACAACGACAAATAAATCAACCACTAATAATCAGAAGATATTTTACGAATATTAAGATAATTTTGATATAAATAATGACTTTCTTCTCATCTGTACAATTTATGAAAATTGTCTATTAATTTAGAATAAATTGTTTGTTATTCGTATTTGGACTCATTTAAGAATTAAGGAGAAATCAAACTTAAACACATATTTAACGTAAAATACTGATTTTTTTTCACCGAAACAAATTGCCAATAGCACGACCAATCATGTGCTTGAAGATCCATCGGCATATGCTCCAGGGATTCCACGAAATTTATATTTTCCATATTTGTTCTGATTAAACATTATATACTTATTTATCTGATGATATTAAAAAATTCTTAACAAAGGAAGGAAATCATATTTTAAGTCAATCACTTACATTTGATTATTTATCATTCTGTAGAAGTGTTAATGTGGATTTTATATATGACATAACTAGAACCATAGTGGTAGCCGGCCCTTTTTAGAAGTATAATATATAAATATATACTTATTTGTTAATCATCTACAGTACCACCTGAAGTCCTTCTTTTCCAGCTTTAATGTTGTGTTTCTTACGTTGGAGACCAAAGCCCACAAATTTTAGAGCGTCTAATATCAAGAAACGAAATTAAGCGAAAGGACATTGAATGTATTTGGATAGTATGATAATACTAGCCCTGTTCATTTCTGTTCTGTTCCGTTCTGATCCGATTTTGGTGGAAGTTTTTTTTAGCCAATTAAAAAACGGCATAAATTGAACAGAAAAATCGTACTTGATCTTTTCTGTTTGTTTCCAACCAATCATATAGCTTAAAAAACAAGCACGCGTTGTATATTTAAATTTCGGAACACTTGGATCATCAATTTTTTTGATCCGTTGTTCTGGTTGTTAATCCGGGTTTCAAATGAATTTGATTGGCTAAAAAATTTTTTGAAAATCGGAACAGAAATGAACAGGGCTACTGTATCAAACACACTATTATGCAAATAATTACTCGAAAACTGAAAATCAACCGAGTCAAAATGTCAAATTATATAACTCGTCATTCAAATGTAAATAAATTTAAAAGACACATTAACGAACAAACTATTTACTTCTCTTCGAAACAATTTCGCCAGAGAATTCAGAAATATTTACAACCAATAATTTTATTTTTTTTACTGGCATCTTTTGATAACTATAGAAATAATGTAATTGAATACATTCCAGTTCCAATTATTGACTTTATTTTTGAAAATCCAAAATGTGTACAGTACTCTGCACATCATTTTGTAGTTCTGCAATTGCCCCAGTGACACCCGAAAATCTGCCCAAAAAATTAATTCGGATTACACTGTTCGGATTTATTCCCACCCCATCCGACCGATCAACAAAGGCTCTAACCTTACATTTCATGTCTCAAGTGCCTAGGTTATATCCTTCATGGTCCGCCCATGGTTTCAACTCATGTCCGTGATACAATTTGACTAACATGCTATGTCATGGATAAAATACCCGTGTGCTAGTCATTCATAAGGAAATTCAACATCTCTTATTATTGTCAGTTATAGTTTGTAAATGATAATCCTATTTATCAAGTACGGACATTTATGTCCGTGATATTTGTTGTCAGATGCTCATGATGCCTCTTGTCAGATACAGACATTTATGTCTGTGACGTTTGTTATCTGTTGTTCACGATTCTTCTTGATAGGTACGGACATTTATGTCTGTGATGTTTGTTGTCAGTGTGCTTGTTGTCAGGTACTGATGATAATTGTTCATGGTGCTTCTTGTCAGATACGGACATTTATGTCCGTGATATTTGTTGTCAGTTAGGTACAGGTGATGTTTGTTTGCTTATAATATTTCTTGTCAGATATAAGCATTTATGTTCATGATATTTGTTGTCCGTCAGTTACTAATCAGCTCTTGTTTATGATATCTTTATTAACAGACATAGACGTTTATGTATATGATGATCTAATTTTTTAGGGGATATGTACCAATGAAAGGTCACATGATAAACGTTGGAGTAGAACCAATGTGTTAGATTAATAATAATTACCAATATTGTTAAATAATAGTTGTTACCTTTTAATTAAACAATACTAGATTATTTATTGTAAATTTTTAAAAGACAATTTTATTATATCAATAATTAATAAAATAAAATCTATACAAATAGCAACAGTAAAGTTTCGCAAAAAAACTTTTTAATCAGATCCATCAAAACTACAAAAAAAAAAAACAAAAAAAAAAATAAATAACTATTAATCGATGTTATTGTTAAAAAGAAAAAAAAATGGAGAAATTTCATAAAATTATAGTAAATAAATTATGACTTCCTTCTGATCAATGTTTGTTTTTGATCTTTATAATATCGGACTACATCTAAATATAATACTTTGTCAGACATGTCACGTACTTCTTATAAGCTTGCAAATTTTCAATGCTGTATTGGTCTAATTTCTGTAGTTTTAGTTTTCTATTAATTTTATGAAGTAAACTTTAGTTTATTTTTAAAAATTTCATTCCCTATTATTTCTTTTAAATCAAACTCTTTCTAAAGCTTTTTCAACTCATATATTTAATAACAAGTTAAAACGTCAATATATCTTTATTATCGACAATTTTTTCTTGGAGTTTCCATAATAATAAACAAAAAAGCATTAATTTCATGTTGGTCTTCTGTTAGAATTAAAAATTCAGAACTTTTATAAAAGTAAAAAAAATTTTTTTTTTTGTGGTTTTGGTTCCATAATAAGTAATTTTGTATCAATTAAAAACAAAGATTAGCTAATCATAATCAAATAGATTATTATTAAACACATGACTATTTTTTAATAATTTGCAAAAAATATAAATTATAAACAATTTGACACGTGTCTATATATCATATTGATATGAATAATTAATTTAATATGCAACAATACTTTGTGCAATTTGTGCATAATTTTATTGTAATATGTCCTTTTTGTTTACATCTAATTAAAAGCATAATAAATATTCTTTGCATTGTTTTAACTATTTAAAAAATTCATATTCACGTATTAATGATAATATTTTGCAAATCACTGATCAGTTTGGCAAAAAATAAAAATTTTAATTTTTTTTTTTTTTTAGATAGTAACGATCATAGATTTAATCAACCAAACCTAAAAAATTTGTTGATCAACTCGTATTGTGTTTATATTCTAATGTAATTTGATTTTGCTTATCATCAAAAAAAACTTGACGGACGTACAAAATGCTGTTTATATCAATATTTTGAATTTAAAAGAAAAATAAATAATAAAAATATATGTATTGAATAAAAAAAAAAAGAAGGAATTAAAAAGTTAACATGTAAATTTTTTTTCTTAATTTTATTATAATTTAAAATAATCAAAGAAATAAAAAATTCGTGAAAATTAAAACATCATTATAAAAACGAAACCAAAAATTTTCATTTATTATTTTAATCTATAAAAAATTTTAATGTTGCATGCTGCTATCAAGTCCTATAATCTTATATTACTAACTTCTTTTATTATGATTAATAATATGACAAATGATTGTTCATATAGTTGTTAACAACCCACCTTGTTTTAATTATGACAATATTGCTACATAAAATGCTTGGATTGTAAACCAAAGTTATTCTATTGCTTAATTATTTTCATAATAAAATTAATTTATTTCATTATTCTATACATTTTGATAATTACCAGTTCAATTCATTCAATTTAAATGAAATTAAACTGTTACAATTACAGTATATGTGATGAACAAGATGTTAACAATTTGCCTAAAAAGTATACATTTATTTTAGTTATTTTAAATTACTCAAGTGAAAATAATTCAACTACTATTATAACTTTGATGGAAACTTTCAATTCAGGAGATTAAAAGTTCAGAAAATAGTTACGATTTATGAAAATAGACTTGTAACTTGTTAATGATAGATCTATAATTTAAAAGGATTTTTTTTAAAAAATTGTGTATCTAGTCATATTATAATAATAAATTACAATTATTTATTAACTGAGAATTAACTATTTATTTATTATATTAAGTAACTAGGTAAATAGGAACTGTTGGAACGTCTGTGTTATAATCACAAGATTATTTTTTATTGCTGCTCAAAACTCAATTGGTCAATACATAGCAGATATATCATTTTTTATCTTCTTTTAAAAATGATTAATAGAAAAGAAAAAGTAATCACAAAGGAATAGATACAAGAATTTCACCCAACAGCAATTACGAAAATATTGCTGGAAGTTTTGGAAGTTTTTCAGCAAGGTTAAGTGATATAGAAAAACCTCTTCAATAATTTATAGAACTATAACATTAATAACATGAAGGATGATATAAACATAAATAACTAATAATAATATATATTATAGTAAATATTAAGATATATTATCGTTATAAGCAAGTTAAATAACTGGTAAGCAAGCAAATACCATGGATGATTATAAGCAAGCCAAATAACTGAAAGTATATGTCATAAACATAACAGATAATGTCTAGTATGTCAGAAATATCATATGCAATTAATGATAACAAATAAAAGTCCGTATCTATCAAGAAGTATAATGAGCAACTGATGACAAATATCAAATATCACAGACATCACCTGACAAGAAGCATCATGAGCAACAGACAACAAACGTCACGGGTATAAATGTCTGTATCTGTCAAGAGACATCATGAGCAACTGACAACAATATCGCGGACATAAATGTCCGTACTTGATATGAGACAAACATCACGGACATAAATGTCCGTACTTGATATGAGACAAATATAACGGACATAAATGTCCGTACCTGATAAGTAGGATTATCGGATGTTGAATATACTTACGAATGACTAATGTATGGGCACTTTATCCATGACATAGCATGCAAGTCAGGGTATATCACAGACATTAGTTGAAACCATGGGCGGGCCATGAAGGATATAACCTAGGCACTTGAGACATGAAATGTAAGGTTAGAACCTTTGTTGATCGGTCGGATGGGGTGTTTATTCCACAAAAACCAAAAACAACAAATGGAAGTGGGAAAAAATGTATAAGATACCCCACGTTTTCAAATGTATTGGCATATCAAAATATGATAAACTTTATTTTTATTCGAACAATTCCGTTTATGAATTAAATCTTCTTACTAAAAAAATATGAAAATTTTTTACAATGAGGAGATAAAATTCGATGATGATAAGCGGAATAAGGTAATAATATATTAAAAGTTATTTGTTAAATCTATTTTTATAATTAATTGTTTTCTATTCTATCATCCAATTTTAAAAATTAAAGAATATTACATAATTTCCAGTAATGAAGAGTTCATTTTTCTAAAATTTAATAGGGAAATTATAATTTATTCGGAATTTCTTTTACTTTGAATGGTAATGATTTTAGTTAAATTATGTAAAACTATTAAGCATACTAAAACTATTCCTTTTTTTTACTTAGATATTCAACTAAATGATTTTATGTGTCTTTCTAGTTTAATACCTTATTTACTTCCTACTAATAGAGAAATTCAAAATTTTATGGAATATTGTTGGAGAGAATGTTTAGGCCGTTTAAAGAGAATAATATATTACCAAAAAAATACCAATCTAGAAGTTTACCAACTCTTTCGTGTGATTATTACCAGGATGCCTTTCGCACTGCAGCCAAATATGCATTTGTAATTCTAGATGGATATGTTTGGAAGATTAAACTTGAAGAAGAGATGGATTTTTCACTCAAAGATTCTGATAACGCTGTTGAAGACTGGTATTTTGATAATGATTGTAAAATAAACAAGAAAACATATGATATATATCAATGTTTAAGCATTCATTTATTTAATCCATATGTGGATACTATACGTGTATTGTTTCAAGAGGTTGTATCAGATTATAATAAGTGTGAGAAAGAAAAACTAGAATTGGCTCAAAATTCAATTAAATGGGAAATTGAGCTTTGCATATCTAATCATAATAAATATTATGGAATTAAACTACAAGTTTTTAAAAAAACTAATGTTAACAATGAATGGGATTTAATTTGCGCAACAACAACAACTACCGAACATTATAAATTCAATAATATCACCCTTTGTGGAATTAAGTTATTTAATGATAATTTTACTAACAAAATATGGACTTTTTATTTATCATTTTGATGAAAATGATGAGTCTATTACTTTAAATTACTATTATTACATAGATTTACGAGATTCAGAAAAAAGAATTGACATATTACAACACCATAAAGTAGTTATATTTTCAAAACCTACTTTACCTTTACCAAAATTTGAAGAGGGTTTATCAGTTTCAATTGCAAAAGCTAATAAGGAATATCTTTTAAAGTATAGAGTTGAACTATTATCATTTGCAATTAAAAACATGAGGAAAGTAAATATTTTAGAGAGAAAAGTTTAGAGCTTTTGGATAATATCTGTAATAGGATTATTAACTGTGATGATAAGAAAATTCTTTTAAAATGCATTATTAAACTATACTCATTTATAATCAAAGAACCAAGAAAAAATAAAGATATTGTTGAGAAAATTGCTAATCTTATATTTGATATTTATAAAAGGTGTATTGAATATGATGACAAGGAATTTCTTTTGAAATATGGTGTTAAACTATTGTCATTTGCAATTGTAGAGCATAAGTTAGTATTAATAGATAAAATCTATAAAAAATGTACTAACTATTTTAGAGAAGATCCTGGCAACAATAGGATGTTTTTAGGCATTATTATTTCCACAATGTCATTATTAAATGAATATTATCCAGAATATATTACAGCAAGATATTCATTAGAAATAACAATGATTACAGATTCTCCTTTTTATAATATAGAAATATAGACCGTCAAAATAACAATTTGCATCTTTGTTGTTTTCAACCTCTTCAAGTAGTTAATTTAACTTGATCTATTTTATGGACGAAATATACTATATTAATGGATATGTTAGAGAATAAAAACGATACTATTAATTTTATAATAATTGTTATTCAAGGATGAATAATTATTTGCCTTTTTCCCATTTATTTTACTCTATATTATATATTATCAAAATAGCATTTTATTAATGAACTTTATCTTAATTCATTTACTGCCTTCTATTTTTATGTTACTTCAAAATTTTCAAAGAATATAACAATACCAACAATTACTTTTATGAATCCTTATATTAAGTTTGTTAGCTATCCAAAGAATTATAATTGGTTTTTGGAATTAATTAAGCCTTAACCTAGTCCATTTGTTATAACAATAAGTGCAGATATTTATAAAACATGGAATGGAGAAGCATTAATTAATTTTAAATGGAATATTTATGGTAAATATTATTATATAATGATTTGGATTGGTTTTATAGCTTTACTTGGATGCTTTACTGCTGCAGCAACAATTCCTCAAGAATATATTGATGATCATACTCAAAAACAACTTTTAATTGCTTTAATTATACTTGGATTTATTCATCTTAGTTTTGAAGTTCATCAAATGATTTATGATTTTAATAAATGGATTCATGATTTTTGGAAAATATTTGGTAAATATAAATGACTATTAACAATTTTTTAGTATATGTACTAATTAATTAATTATTTATTTATTTATTTAAACATTGTGGATAAAATTACTTTTTTATTTCCAATTATTACTTCTATTTATTGGCTAAAAACAAATAATATGAATGTTGAATTACTCTCTTTTACATGCTTTTTTTTTAGATATAAAATTTTTGTTATTCTTTACAGAATTTGAATCTTTTGGTATATATTTTGCAATAATTATTAGTGTTGGAAAACAAATTATCTCTTTTTTTGTAGTCTTATTAATTATTATAATAAGTTTTGCACATGCATTCTATATTTCATTATTACCAAGATCCAATTTTTCATTTGAAAAACGTACAATTAATAATGATCCCAATAATCCTTGGAATATAGTTCCATCTTATAATCAAGTATTTGAAAATAGGACTATTGATCCTAATCCATTTATAATTCAACCACCTAATAGAAATACAAACATGTTTGTAGATTTTAGAACTGCTCTTTTTGCAATGTATAAATTCTTAACAGGTATGTTGAAAAAAAAAACTCTTTTAATTAATATTTTTCTAGCAAATAATTTAACAAAATAATATTTTATTATAGGTGATTCAAGTGCACTATCTAATTGGACATATACTGATAATCCATCACTTGCAATATTAATTGTCTTATTTTCGCTCTTGATTGTTGTATATCTTATGAATTTATTTATTGGACTACTTAATATCGCAATTGATAAAGATAATGATAGGGTCTCATATTTAATACTAAAAGCACAGGTAGATATAATATTATCATTATGTTGTTTAATTACCGTTATTTTAAAAATACATTGAAGTTCTTTAATCATAGATTCATTTTTATTAATGATCACAGAGTATTATATTCGATTTAATACTAGTTTTTTTTTTTTTAAAAGCCAATACTGCATTTTATTTAAAGGCATGTACGTATTCGAAAGCAACTGTGATATATAATAAAAAACCTATAGACCAGGCCAATATAATTGGCTAAACTACCCATTAATTTTTTTATTTTTTTGCTATTATCTCAATTTTTTTGGATTATGCTAAATTTTATAAAAAAAAGAAAGAAAGAAAAATAAACTAATTACGCTCTACAAAAAAACAATTAGTAAAAATATGGGGGGAATACTAAACTATTAAAGAACTAATTTAAATTCCAATTCTTGATCTTCCAGTCTTCACTATAAACAAGAGCAACATTCTGTAAGATGGATAATAAAAGCTTTCTTCCTTTCATACATGTAGGTCGTCTTGTTGCAAAATTCTGGAATTTCTTGAAAATTCGTTTAGATCACCTTTAATAGCCAGTTAGTTGGATGCCAACTTCTTTAAAACTTCCACTAAAGTATTAAGTATGTCAGCAGAACCTGTGGATTTCTGATATTTATGTTTATTTGATTTTTTGTCCAAGTTCTGATTGTTGTGAGTGCTCATTTTTTTGATGAAAAAGATGGTGATGATGGCCTGGCATTATGTGAGTCATTCGTGTAATGTGATCAGGATGGCATACCTTTTTGTTGCCTCCTCAGGCCAGTTGTATGTTACGTTATTTATGTCGAAAGAAGTCCTTAGTGCAAACAGCATATCTGTATGCCTTTTGAAGACCACGATCAACTGTCTTTCCCTTTTTGGCAATTTTATATCTTTATAAGCTTTTATTGAGTATTTAGCTAAGAATTCTGATTGCATGTGTTGGTTAACCAGGCATTGTGTATGTTGGGCTTCCAGGCAATTCCTCCATACTAGACAAAAACTTTTACGATTTTTATGCTCTTTTAGTGACCAGTTTTCTGGAAACCATCAGATAGGTGTTGTATTGAGTGTGTACATCCACAATCCACTATCAAAATGGATTCTAGTCTCGTCATTAAGGAGTATCTTGACCCATATGGTCTGGAATTTCCTTTGTTTTTTTGTTGAGAACTTTATGGTATTTCCACATGAAGCTAGTGCTGCCAATATTTGTTTATGAGTCCACTCTACGGGTACATCATATACTGTCAAATGATGGACGTTACCAAGTTTATTATTAGTTACTTGATATCCAGTAATTATTTTTTCAGCTACGGCCTGGGTAATCTTTTTTCCTTTCTTGCTTGATTTCCCCTGATTTTCAGCTATCTTTCCCAATTTGGTATTACATCAGGAAATTTTATAGAGCAAAAAATTGCATAAGTTTATGATTTTGTAAGTCTACGAAAGTTTATAGCATAATATTTTGAAAAATTCGAAATATTACATAAGTTTACAATTTCGTAAGATTTATGTGATATTACGGTCAAAATATTATGCAAGTTTTCAATATCATAAGATTTACGCAATATTACAGTCAAAATATTCTGCAAATTTACAAAACTGTAAATCTGCGTAATATTACAGTTGAAATATTTCAAAAATTTACGAGACTGTAAACTTGCATAATATTACGGTTGAAATATTTTAAAAATTTACAAAACTGTAAACTTGCATAATATTACGGTCAAAATATTCTGCAAATTTACGAAACTGTAAACCTGCATAATATTATGGTTAAAATATTTTGAAAATTTATGAAACTGTAAACCTGCGTAATATTACAGTTGAAATATTTTGAAAATTTACGAGACTGTAAACCTGCGTAATATTACAGTTAAAATATTTTGAAAATTTATGAGACTGTAAATCTGCGTAATATTACGGTTAAAATATTTTGAAAATTTACAAAATTGTAAATCTGCGTAATATTACTATTCGATCGTTAAAGCTGTGTATGCAGTAGAACATATACAAGAGGCATGTAATACCATTGAATAATCAAAAATAATGTAAACACCTTTTCTTTCCTTTTCTTTTAAGTTTGGGAAAGCAAATTTATTTTTATTTATGAATTTTTTATTATTTACAATTTTTATGTTAAAAATTAAAGTAAATTCTAATTTTTATTATAACTTAATAAAAAAATACACATTTGATACTTGTTCACTACTATTTTATAAAATAGTACCCAGGCTGTATAGCGTGGATGTCAGTATCAGTCACAGTCCAAAAAAAACATGAGTCTCCAGCCGATATTTGGTATGGACTGGGCTTAGCTACTCACTTAATAAATAAAAAAATAAAAATAATTATCTTCTATGATACGTAGGTAAGTTTCTCCTTCTCCTACGATCATTATGCGTGACTAAAATTGATCAAATTTATCAAATTTAAAACATGAATATAAATATTAATTATAAATTTTATTATAGTATAATTACCCGGCCTCTTCCAAAATCTTGTTCTAAATTCACGATAATATCTTTGGCCAGTACGTGTCCACAGCTGCCACCCAGGGTTTCCATTATGATAAATGACATAGTTCTAAATATCAAAATCAATTTGAATATTCGATAATTATATTTAATTTATATGAATGTAATTTTATTTATTTACTTACATGGTAATCCCTAACGAGGTTCCTCTACTTTTGGTTGCACTGTTGCCCAGAAACCCTTGTATGAAATATTCTATTTATTCTGATTCAATTAAATGGATTGGTTAATTTGAATTTAAATTCTAATGCCGATCCCAAACTCTTTCTGCTGATCACTCTGTCCATTTTTTTCAGAGACACTCTTATTGTTTTTACTTCTATTTCTTAGGTTTTTTGCCTAGCTAAGCTTGTTTTAGGGCTTAGTTAGGGCCTCTATTCACGTTATGGAACCTTCTACGTCTAAAGATCTTGACTCTTTAACGGCCTTGGTTAGTCGTAACCACACTAAAGCCAACAAGTTACGAAACGACCTCAAAAAGTGCTGCAAGTTGCTTTTGAAGCTCGTTACTGACCTTTCGACAGTTGCTAAGCCTGCGACACATGCTCAACTTGTTACGAATGTTACCACTCTTTCTCGTATGATTTTAGATGGCTCTTTTTCTCTTACCGAATTTTGTCAGCAAATTACTACGGATGAACTGCATCTATCGATGTGGACACGTGACCCAGATTTATCGAGTAATCTACACTAGGTTGCTCCTGCAGATTCTGTGACGATCGAACCAATTGTCAAGCACCTCTCCAGGCTCAAGGTTTTTCCACCGAAAAAACACTGGAAACACCGCAGGAAAAATTTCCATTTATGACAATTTATCATCTCCATCTCCTTTTTCTTTGTCTTATTTTACTACGCGACAAAGAAATTCCTAACTTTCATCCTACGTGTTTGTACGCACTTCTTGGCCACGATCCAAATTAGATTATTCTTTTTCAAATACGTATTTTTGCCTTCTACTATTCTTAATATTCTATTATTAGAATTTCCTTTTCTTTTCTTTTTTCTTTTTATAGATTTTTCTTTTATAGATTTTTCTTTTCTTTTCTTTTTCTTTTTGTTCGTGTACCTTTATCTTTATCTCATGAACCCTTTCTCCTGGCCTTTTGTGTTGCCTGTATATACAGTTTGTGTGCCCTTCACTTTTTCATCTCCTTCGACCCTCCACGTGCTCTCACGTGACCTCATACCTGATAGGTTTACTAACTCAACGGACCACAGATTGCCTTGGTTTAATCTTATCTTAAGTTTGATGGGTCGTCTAACGGTGCTACTTAATAACAGCCTTGGCAGGATGGAATGTCGATTTTTATAGTGGGCGTGTCATCCGTTATTTTGTTAGCATAGTTGCTTCTACTTTGATTGGAATATATCAAGGGGGAAGATCTAGGGAAATTTAGTGTAATGCGATTATTCTTTTTAGACTAATTATATTACTTTATTTTTACTTAGGAGACTATATAACTTTGTTTTTAGTTAGTTTTATTTTCTTTTGTTTCTTTTTATCTTATGTAAATTGTATCGAGTAAATAATGATTAATAAAGATAAAGGCTACTATACCGCGTTTGCCTTGAATTTAAATTCTTTCTTAAAGAAATTATAGATATTAGTCATATGAACCTATTGGCAACAGAGTCCCAAAAATCATGGCAGCTTCTACTATTAATATTGTGGTAGGCACAGTTTCTGTCTCAGCATATGTCAACCAGCTCATCCATCATAGTCCAGTTCCAATGGACGTTATAGTGGGAATGACGTGAACGTGTGTAATGAAGCATTATTAGATTAGATTTGATTTTTATAATTTGATTTTGGGATGAGTAAAAAATTTGGGTAGAAAGAAAGTTGTAAAATGTCACTTTAAATAAAATTTGAACAATACCTCTTTGGTTTGATTTTATTTCTCGTTTCAATTAAAATTTAATTTATTACACTCTCATCATTAAACATATTAATTAAATTTCGTGTGGATATGGATTATCTAAATATAAATATCATGATTAATAAAAAAAAATCTTAGTTTAATTTCATATCAATATATCATATTTAAAAATAACAACAATTATATTCTGATTAAATATTTTGCGTACATTTCTTAAAAAAATCATAAAAAAAATCTTGTACATTGTACATACATGCAATTACTAAATATCATCCTCTTGTGATAAATAAAAAATTACGCAACACAAATTCAATACAAATTCAACACAAATTTAACAAATTTAACAAAATTTGGCCAAAATTAATAATTTTTTACCAGAATTATCAACACAAATTAAACACAAATTGAACACAAGTTTCAGTCACGATTTATCTATATCACGCCCATATTGTTGATAATTAAATAAATAAATCTGCATGATATGATTGTGCATGATTGCATATACAGTATTGTATTTTCTGGCCAATCAAAATTAGGCTGATCCTTGCATGTGATTTAATCTGCACGCGTTTTTTGTCCTATTTATTTTTTGTCTCTTTATTTCTTTATTTTTTTGTTCAATATTTTTCTCTTCTTTTTATTATTTCTTTATCCTTTTATTCAATATTTTTTAATTATATACAGAATATTTACATATATTTCATAATTTATTGCTTTGTAGATATAGAAATATTTGTTTATTAATACTAATTATTTCATTATTTTTTACTTCTTTTTTACTTTGTATCGTAATACTGACAATAATATACATGTTTCCTTTATTTCTTTTTACTTGTACTTTAATACTAACGATCGATACTAACAATACTAATTATATTTTTTTTACTCCTTTTACTTAATACTAGCAACATGTTTATTTTTTATTTTGTCTTTTCTTTCTTTTATTTTTAGTTTATTCTTTGCAGGTATAGAAATATTTGTTTATTAATACTAATTATTTTCATTTTCATTTTACCTCTGTTGCTTTGTGTCGTAATACTAACAATAATATCCATATTTCCTTTATTCCTTTTTACTTTTACTTCAATACTAACAATACTAACAATACTAATTATGTTTTTTTTACTCCTTTTACTTAATACTAACAACATGTTTATTTTTCCTCTTTCTTTTATTTTTAGTTTATTCTTTGCAGGTATAGAAATATTTGTTTATTAATACTAATTGTTTTAATACT
Organism: Rhizophagus clarus; assembly: GCA_015698045.1. Taxonomy (NCBI): domain Eukaryota; kingdom Fungi; phylum Glomeromycota; class Glomeromycetes; order Glomerales; family Glomeraceae; genus Rhizophagus; species Rhizophagus clarus. Next base: position 1,450,068 of record BLAL01000058.1, on the reverse strand, counting down.
AACGCGTTTTTTACTTTAATTGTTACTTTATATCATAATACTAACAATACTATCTACATTTCCTTTTTTTCTTTTACTTGTACTTTAATACTAACGATAATATCCATGTTTCTACTGTTTCTTTAACTCTTTTTACTCTAATATTAACAACACTAACAATACTAACAATATTTCTTTTATCTTTATATCTAATACCAATGTTATTATAGCTGTTTCTCTTCTTTTTACATCTAATTGTATCTTTACTCTTTCTTTTTTTACTTTTATATATTCTGTATATAGTAATAAATACTTGTAATTTTTTATAATTTAATTCATATTATATCTAATAAAATATACATTATATAAACTTAGAGTACAAAAATGAATTTTGAAACATTACAAAATATTTATGCAAAATTACGAATTGTTAAAATATTTTAAAAAGTTGCAAAATATTACGCAATAAAATTACAAAATATTACGAACCGTAAAATTACAAAACTTTATATATTGTAATATTTCAAAATATTTTAAAAAGTTGTAAAATATTATGCAATAAAATTACACAATATTACGAACTGTAAAATTACGAAACTTTGCATATTGTAATATTTCAAAATATTTTAAAAAGTTATAAAATATTACGCTTACGCAAACTTGCAGCGGGTCTGAAAACTTACGAAATATTATGATGCGTAATCTTGCGCAACTTTTCGCACTATAAAATTTCCTGATATATTGTTATCCTCCAGTTGCTTCTTTTGCTTTCTGGACTTTTTACCTTTTTTCTTTTTTTGGGATTTGGCATTATCTTGTAAAGGCATGCTTTGTGATGATTGTGGTTGGTCCTCAATGATTTTCATTTTTTCCACTTTTGGCGTGTCCAATGGTATTGGTTGTTGCTGCTGCGATTTTGCTGAAGAAAACGAAAGGTTCAGCTTAAGTTGTAGATAGTCTACTTCCTTTAGAAGATTTTTTGTTCTCGTATGAGCAACTTTCAGTTCTATTCACAGTATCAATATGATATTACTATATGTAAGGTTTGTATGGACAGCCAGTTCGTGGATATTTACTTGTTGGGTAGCTGGACTTTTCCCCATTATGTCATTTACTCTTTATTGTTGTTCGTCTGGAGATAAAGTACCAATATTCCCTAGATTACTGAGTATGTCTACTATTTCTTTTAAGAAAGTACTCTCTGAGACAGACATTTTAATAATGTTTTTATATATCATTTTTGATAGAAAATGTATATTAAAGTGGTTTTATTTTCTTCAAAAATTTTGGCCAAAATGATCGGTGGAGAGAGTTTCCTTTATTTACCTCCGATTTGATACTAGTCAATAATCTTTTTAAATATAATAAATAAAGAACATTATACTATTTACCCCATCAAAAATCTGTATAAGTGTTTTACATACATTTTATTTATTCCTCATCCCGGGTGAGATTTGATATACTCACCCCTCTCAAATTTAATTATGATTGACCAATATTTTTAACTTAGTTTTTTATGTTGGTTTGTTAAAAGTCATCTATCATTAAAAATTATTTACTCTTTTAAAGTTTATTTTATATTTTATTGAATAGTTTCACAAGAATGAAATATAAAAAAAAAAAGATTTAAAAGAAAAAAAGAGTTTAAAAACAAAAACAAAAACAAAAGGAAAAAAAAAAACTTTAAATGCAAAACTGAAGAAATAAATTTAAAAGACCTAAAAAAAGAAGAGAAAAACAAAAACAAAAATGAAGAAATAAAATATATCTTCAACACAAAACTACGAAAAACAAACTCAAAAACAAAAAAAGAAGGGATAAAACATACTATTAAACGTGAAACCAGAAGAAATTAACATTAAAAAAAATCTGAAAAGTGAGTTAGAAGTGAAAAACAAAACCAAAGCCAAGAAAGGAAGTGATAAAACATACCCCTTTAGACGTAAAACCAGAAGAAACTAAAATTAAAAGACCTAAAAAGAAAAAGAAAAGGGGTTAGAAATAAAAAACAAAAACAAACAAAAAGAGATAACTTTCTTATCTTTTTTTAAGTCTTTATTAATTTCATCCAGATTCACGTTTGAAGATATATTTTAAGAATGAAAAGAAAAACAAATAACTTATTGACCGATATGATGTAATTGTAATTTATTAATGTTATGGATAGTCCGGTGTAAATGCTGCAAAGGCAATTACAAAGTAATTACAAGACAGATCATTAACAAGTATTCACAAACTTCTCCTTGGTTCTTAGAACATACGTTCATCCACCTACATCGCTCGTAGTGACCGGAACGTAGCGAAGGACATTCTTAGTGTATGACATAACAAATTTTGTATTAATCCATGCATTTTCCAGTTCCTTCTTTCCATCTGCTTACGTCACTATTCTTCCTTTTGGCATTTGTTTTTTGTGTGCCAGGTTCATGGCGCAGCCAGCGCACAAAAATCATAAAGAAAAAATTTTTTAATAGCATATAACCTCAAATATTATTAGGTAAATGTAATTTTAGCTGCTCTTCAAGTTTACTTAGAGCGACAAAGGCGATTTTTAATATCATTATTGACTTATTTCTTTCACGAAATCCATTTTTGGAAATGGTCGAAAAAGACGGTAGAATCAATCATTTATATGTAAAAATCAAAATCGGCATTCAAACCTTCTTCCAAATCCCAAGTAAACTTGCAGAGCAGGTGAAATTACATTCACGGTATAAGTTTGAAAACTTTATGAATCTTTTAATGATGTTTTTTAAAATTTGCTGAGCCACAAACCTTGCACACAAAAAAGAGATGCTTCCTTTTGAACTAAACCACCTCTGCTTATTTTTGGTAACACGAGCTTTACTAGCTGTTTCTCAGTATAGTGATGATCGCGTATAACGGTTCGGTCACTTCAACCGTTCCCGTTACTCTGTAAACTTTACAAAAATATTATAAAAATTTAAACGTAATCTCGAAAATTTAACTAGTTAGAAACATTACTGAAATCGATCGAGGAAAAACATTATCAAATTCATCTATGCATGGTGATACAGGATGAAGCTTCTATTGAATAGCAATGATCGATAATTCTGGCCAGAATTAGCGTAATATTGGCCTGCACTGTCATTGACTTGAGTTCTGACTCAAGTTACTCTTCAAGTCAAGAAAATCCTTGACTACTCGATTTGACTCGTCCTTATAACCCATAAAATTGAAAAATTTTTCGTCAATCGAGTATATTTAGTTATAAACTTAACGATTCGACCGTTTTTAATTCATTTAAATATTTCGCATACATTGCTATTATGGAAAACGAAATACATAATTGTGAGCACTAAATATAATAAATTTGATGGAACCTTTAAAATAATTTAATGTGAAAAGAATCGAAAAAAAATCAAAAACAAAAGAAAATATATAATACAAAAAAAAAAAAAAAAAAAAAAAAATATGAAAAAAGAAACGAACGAGCCCCAACATCAAAATAAAGATAAATAAAAATAGAATTATGCAACTTATAGTAGTAGTAAATCTAATGAATATTAAATCATTTTTTTTAAAAATAAGCTGATATCGAGAAAATTCAAAGATAAAAAAAGTTATCACATGACCTGGTGTGACAGCACTCCTTTATGCATAAAAACAAAAATTCTGGATATTTATGTCGTGAACTGTAATTATTCTTTTCTCTAAGGATTTGAGTTTTTGCGAAGAAAAATTAAAAACTTGGAAAGGAACTATTAATTATTGGAATAAAAATTTAAGCATACTGAAACGTAATCATTCTATTTGGGTTTTTTTTGGTTCTATTATTGTTATTGTTATTATTATTCTTGACTCCAATTTTACTGAATGTATTACATCGTTTATTTTGGATGGTACTCTTTGTCTTATTGGGGTAGTTGGTGTGATAAACAATTTGCTGTTATATTATTTTATATTGAATCAGGAATTTAGTAGTTGCACAATTATAAATTTACTTATTTTCTTCAACCTGTTATGTTTAGGTTTAGTTGAATTTGATAAAAAAGAGTCATAAAAGCCGTATAGAAATATAAATTATCTTGGTTATGTTATTTCTCGTGTCATGTTTAAAAGTAAAGAGGAAAGAAGTGATGAGGGGGAAAGTGAAAGTGAGGAGGAGATTGTAGAAAAACTTATACGTTTGAGAGAAGAAACATATTGTAAATATTAAGGAGTAATCATCATCTCATAATAAAATAACTACTTGTCATCATATGGTGATATATAATTGTAGTAAATTTTAATAGATTAGGGTGGGTTATTTTAGGGTTAGTTAGGATTAGGGTCAGATTTAAGGTTAATTAGATAAAAAATAATAAAATTTCTTCATTTTATCTATTAAACGTTAATGCAAAAGAATTTTTTTGTTAAAATTAGTACAACACTAAAGATCCGCTATATTTAAGAACTTGCAGCAGAATCTGCTGATTCATTCTTCGCTAATGACTTTAAAAACACTATAACTATTATGATGTTTGTCAGATGATCATCCGTTATATTCAATGATGTACACTCCCCGACCAAAAGTCTCTGACCACTTTAAAACCGGAAAAAAATACACCAACTTCAACATTTAATTTCTTAATGATTTATAAATAAACATTGTAAAAAATTTATATAGTTTTATTCAGAAAAACGTGAATTTTATTAATATCTAGTTGGATTTCCGTGGCTATCTAATACAGCTTGAACCCTCCTTGGCAAACTTTCAACTAAATTTGTTAAAATTTCGGGTTCGATTTTATTCCATTCCTCCTCCAAGATTACCATTAATTCCTCAATATTTTTTGGATGAGGTTTGTGTTCCCGGACTCTCCTTTCCAAAACATCCCACAAATGTTCAATTGGGTTAAGGTCTGGGCTCTGTGCAGGCCATGGAAAGTCTATTATCGAATTATCCTCTTTCCATTGTTTAACCGTTCTTGCTCTATGCACTGGGGCATTGTCATCTTGAAAAATATATTGTGAATTGTTTTCTAAACTATTATAGAAGGGTAAAAAAGTGTTTTCTAATATTCCCATATATACAGAAGCATTAATACTACCAGAAACTTGGATTAAAGGACCAATTTTATCTTTCGCAAAACACCCCCATACCATAACACCTTGGTTTCCGGATTTTACAGTTGGAATCAAGCAATCCACATCATATTTTTCATGTGGTTTACGCCAAACCCAGTGGTGTGCATCATTTTGGAATATCATAAAGCGGGATTCATCACTCCAAATGATAAAATTCCACTCATCATCCCAATCTCTTCTTTCACGGCACCATTCTAGTCTTTTTTTACGATTTGCTTCAGAAACAAATGGTTTTCTCTTTCCAGCTCGTCCAAAAAAACCCTCAGAGTGTAAAGTACGTTTTATAGTATTAGAGGATACTGAAATTGATAAAGATTCACTAAATTTTTTTGTCATTTCCTCTAGTGATTGTTGCCGGTCTTCCTTAAGTGTTCTTACAAGTTGTCTAACGTTTCTTTCTGTGAGTTTTAGTGGCCTTCCCGAACGTGAAGAAGCTGTAATTTGTCCTGAATTTTTGTACCTCGTTATAGTATCATGGATAGTGCTTTTAGGGTGCCCAAGAATTTTCCCAATATTTCGTTCACTATGACCTCCTTTCCAGAGACCAATAATCTCTCCTCGCTCAAACTCAGTAAGTTCACGTCTTTGGGACATTATAAAAATATATTTTTTTTTTTTATTTTCGGATAACTGAAAAAAAGAGCTTCATGGGAAAAAAAAATTTTATATGTTTATATTTAATGGATTTGGCGTAAACAAACTTAATAGGTAATGATCAGCAATAAAAAAATCGGGTGGTCAGAGACTTTTGATCGGGGAGTGTACTTTTCTATATTAACGAAACCTTTTTCTTAACGATTCTTCCTTAAAACTTTCGTTAAAGTTCTTAACTGCAAACGTTGTTGGTGTGTGATTCTAATATGCAAGCCGAACAAAAGCGGGTTTCACAGAGCCGATAACCTTGGGATAATCTCAAGGTCTTACTTTATCACGTTCATCCAATAATATACAACGCTCTATTTTTGTTATCGAAGTATAAAGATTCTGCATTGTTTACATACCGTGTAAGTAAAAAAAAACAAGAATTAATTATTCTCCTTTTAGAAATGACTCTATTGCTGAATTATTGTCCTTTTAAAAATGGTTTCTATGGTTGATTTATTATCCGTTCAGGAAATGCTTCTTTTTATCTTAATAATATTTTCTCGTCAACTTTAAATTGCTATTTAATTTATCAATGTAATGAGTTTTGCTTAAGGCTTTACGCCAATAGATATTTGACTTATATCTTCTCATTTTGGAATGAAGCCATCACCGCCCATTTGTATATATTCCGTTTCGGATTAACAACAACGTTGAAGTCTGCAATACGATTACCTAGTTAGTAATAAAATTTTGGACAGAAGTATAATAAAAGTAACAATCTAGGTTCGCTTTTTACAATCAAGAACATGTTCATAGACTTATATTTTTGTCACAGCTTTCATAACCTAAAATGTTCTTTGGAATAGAAAGGCGCATTAATCAACGCCATCAATGAGGTAACCTCTAGTCAAATAATTCCTGTTCACGACTCGAAATAACGGTGGTTGACACTGGTGGGTTAACTAAGACATGAATACTTCTCTTAGACGGTTTCCCATGCTAGTAGTCTTCTATCTCCCTTGTTGCAAGGAGTTCGGATTGATCTTAAAGTGAAAGAGTTCAATTGATTATAGAGATCGTCCGAGATTTCCACTTTTCATAATCCGCAGTGAAATTGTTGAACTCTGATGCTTTTTGATATTATAGCGTCACCAATAGAATATTTTATCTCTATAAACAGTGAACGCGTTTTTGACAAGATATACTAAAGTGTAGGCATTTGGTTTATATGTTATTTTTTCTGCTTGAAAAATTACATCCGCTTTATCAAAAATTTGCAAAAAATCATTATAATATAGTTCTTGAACAAGAAGGATAGATATTACTTAATAAACATTAAGTAGAGAATGTTAATATGTATTTGGAATGTGATCATTTCGGGACATGTCATGCGGTAAGGATTTGTAAAGAATCATTAATCACAGGAAATATTCATGAATATACACGAAAGTTAAAAGTCAATTGGGGATACATTTTAAAAATAAGGCTCGTAGTATTCCTGCAGACAATAAAAACAGGTTAAGTTATAATGTAGACACTCATGTGGCTTATAATGAGATCTTAAGAATATTTGAACTTCAAGGTATAATTATTCATTTCATTTCATGTTATTCTAATACTCTTAATTATATATTGGTTAATGAAAACAATTTATAGGTGCCAGGATTTTTTGGTCAGACAATAAACCATTGGAATTAAAACAAAAATCCTTTTTGTCCAGAATTAAAATGATAAACGTAATTTAACGTCGTTGGAGCTCCATCTAAACCACGAAAACCATCACACATTTTATGTAGCTCAAACAAGAAAGTAAGAAAAATGATGCATTTTTTTCAACTCAACAATAAAAAACAACGCACATACAATGTGATCATCACTTAATAAAAAAAATTATTAATATCTTTACAATTACAGGAAAATGCCACGAATAACGAAAATGATTTGGGAAACTTATAAAATGATGATAATTTATCTTTTTTATACGCTTTTGGAAACAAATTATTTACAATCATTTTTATAATATCCCTTATTATATAAATTCCAATACTTATACCAAATACTACTTCAATTTCTTCAAAGTCTACATTTTCTTCAATTAACAAAATTCCTGAATAGGTATAGCTCTTTCAATATCTATCAGGATCAATTATTTTACAATTTACGAGTGGTTTTGAACTTTTGATCAATTTACCTATAATAATCATACCGAGACAACAAGTCCTAATCCGTCTGATCAAACGACATGTTTTTCGCAAGAGCAATTTAATAATATTTTAACTTATTTTTATTCCATTTAACGAAGTAAATCGATTCCTACTTTCCAAAGCTTTAAATAATCTAACACAGAAGATTTTGCAATAAATTTTTTTGTTTATATACAATTTAATACTTGAAAATACTTTATCGAAGGACACATAATGGTAATTCATATGTGAGCCAATATTCAATTCCTAGAACTGTTAGAATACGTCTCATAACGCTAATTAGATATGATAATTTTTTTTATAATACCACTACGTCTTAGTAAACGTGACAAATTGAGAGAATAATTTGCCAAAATGGTTAGATTATCCTGACGCTGTTTATTTTGACAAATCTGGACACCATCAGAAAAAATAATATTTATGTCAGGATAACAAATACATTGTCAACTTGTTATACTGTATATTAATAATTTATAATTAAAGTTATATAATTCTTGTGCTTAAACTAATTGAAAAATACCTTTAATTTGTAAATTACTATATAACAAATTATAAAATACAGCCTAATTTATAACACTACTATAAAGAATTAATGATGCATAATAGTAAAATAAATCACATTAGTTTTTATTTTTACTCTTTTTCTTTTTTTGCTTCTTTTTCCTACTTCCTTTCGATTCTCCCCTTAATGGCTTGAGAGATTCTTTAGTTACAACATAAGTCTCAACCCCACACAATTTTGCCCATTCTTTGCCTTCACGTTCAGCTTCATCTAGTATAACCAATTCACGCGTATACTCATTAACATAACGAAGATTTTCTTGATGAAAAAGATAATTCATCAACGCATCTTTCATATCATGTCCTGCAAACATAACACTGTTTTCCATACGGGACCATATGCATACAACTCTATTATGATCTTTTATCAAGAAGATTAAATTGTTATATGAGAGTACGGATATGCACCAGTAATATCGTAATTTTTAGAAAATTTATCAATTTCATGATTAGACAAGACATTAGTGTTTGTTTCGTCATGAAAGAAATGATCCCGCTTCAATAGATGTGCATCTTAGAGGTCCTGTGCATCATAATCAAACGACAGTTCATGCAAGGTAATATCATTTTTTGCGTTCCTGTATTGATTGCACGAAACCTGATCGGTAGATCGCATCTCCAGGACGCTAGATGGGCCCACGCTTTTGTCTCCACACAATTTCCGAATTGCCACCGTTCTTGATTTGCTATCAAATTCATATTGTCATCTCGGGGAAAGAGATGATTGTATCTCATACCGAACTCCTGTCGCATCTCCATTAAACCTCTTCTGGCTCGCCTGGTCCCTATCATTGGTGTCCTGAATGAGATCTTTAAAATTTTTTGTCATTTTACCTTCCAGGTTATACATATTGTTGTCGGTATGTCGTCTTCTACTTCGTCTGCCTCCAAAATCAATATCCACTTCGCAAGTTGTTCCAAATGTTGAAACAGCCATTCTGTTTGCTGATCCAATGACTTTGTAGGCTGGCCAATATTTATAGAATAAAAAGTGCGAGACCATCCACAAATGTGCTCATCACAAATGTCACTCCATCTATCTTTATTTTCAGGCATCATGATTGCCTGTTTGTATCAAATAAAATTTAATGTGACATTTGCTTAAAGAAACTGACAATATCTCTTGATAACTCCATAAATTGTTGTCAGATTGTTTTTTTAAATGTATAAATAATGACTTAGTGACTTACATATTAAAATCCCTTAAAAGGGGTATAGTATTTTGTATATGTCACGTGATAGTGAAAGAAAGTTTTGAGTTTGCTATAAATATATATTTTGACACGTATTTACGTGTGTATCCGTGATGTTACTGGTGTTTGCTTATTATTGAAGGATTGATGATTGCAAAAAAAAAAACTCCATGCTTATGGTGTAATCTGGGAGAAATCTGCACTAAATTTGAAAATCGGGAATCTGCAGCTTCAGCAAGGAAAAAAAATCATTTATAAAGTCTAGACGAAAATGGTTTAAGAATGACTAATGATGATAAAAGAAAGTTAAACAAAGATGATGCTAGGATCATTGATCAAAATTCATAGCTACTGTGATCGATTTGTTTACTATAATATTTAAGAAAGAATATATATTGAACTGATTGCAAACCTACAGACAATTCTATGGACTATAGTAGTTTCCTGGAATTTCTGCGTCGAATCCTCCTTTGAAGCATGTAAAGTATTATCCCCTTTTTGGTATCCAAAAAAAAATGCTTAATTTATTAATTTTATTAATTTTATTTTTTTTTATAATATGAAATGATCCGGTTTATTCTTGAATATTAATTATTTTTAAATATTAAAATATTAAAGTCTTAAAGCTGAAAATTACACCTTAAAGATTAAATGTTCTATTAAAAAATTAGTATATAAAATAACGCAATTAGAGAATTTTGAACTTCGATATTTACGTAATTATCTAACACTTCATTTCCTTAAAGAAGTCACAGGTATGTGTAAAGGTTACTAGTAAATTTCTTCAATTGAATCATGAATTCCAAATTAAATAAAATTATATTATTTTATTATTATAAAAATGATGTTTAACAAATTCATTTTTAAAATTTTACGATAAGATTTTATAATTTTCCTTGTGTTTTGCACCAATTTTAAATCCGAATTAAATGAACTAAGATTAAATCACTACTGATCTATCCATAAAAAAATTAAGTTTTAGCACATTTCCCATTAAATAAATAAAAATAAACATCATATAAACCAAATATGATTAACATTAAATCCTAAATATTTACCATAATTACTATCACAAGTTTCAATATCTAATTCTTCAATATTTCATTTTTTTAAAGAATTTACAAATGCATTTAACGGGTTACTGGTATAAAATGCATTTGAAGATAGTTAAAATCAGCGAAGGTGCTAAAAATACAATTCAAAAAAAAGTAATTTAATACCTTTTAATTTCTATATCAAACTCTAAATCTTTTGATATATAATCTAAGAAAGAGTTTAGTTATTAAAAATATTTAAAATTTTAAGAATACAATGCATCACATACTTTTTTTATCATCAACAAATGAAATGAATGAAAACGAATCGTTAAATAAAATCTTTGAGGTATAAACGCTTAGTAATCTACTTGTATAAATAGCTGAATGAGATTTTTCAATAAATTCAGGACCGAGCTTCTTTGATTTTATTAACTCGACTCTTTTTGCTTCAGCTTGGTTAAATGCATCTTTGTCACAAAATTGCCAGTTTTTAAAAGTCTGATAAATTTCTTTTATAGAAGGTCCTTTTTGGGGATTAGAATCCCAACAATTTCTCATTAAACTAGCAAAACATTCTGTAATATTAGGTCGTAACCCATCAAGAATTTTATAAATAAGACTATGATCATGTTTGACATTAGCAAAAGGTCTACAGCCTGTTGTAAGTTCCCACATAATCATACCCATACTATAAATATCAGATTCTTTAGAAAATGCATACCCATTAAGTATTTCTGGCGCAATATAAGGTATTGCTCCATATATTTCATTATTTGATGTATTATTTGCGGGTTGTGATAATCCTAAATCTCCAATTTTCCACCCACTCCAATCACACAATATATTCCCACTATGGAGGTCCCGATGTATAACATCTGCATCATGAATAGTCTTAAGTCTAAAACAATAAATAATAATTAGAAAGAAAAGTGTAGAACTGATAAACACATCACAATTGTGAATTAATAATCTACAAATCTATTTCAAAGTAAATACCCTTCTGAAATTTGCCATAAAATTTCTAATTTAGTAAACCATTTAATTTCTGTAAATTCCTTTTGCAGATAATTATGTAAAACTCCTTTTGACGCAAATTTCATAACTAACATATAATCCTCTAATTCAAGATCTTTTGTAAATCCATATGTTGTCAAACAAAAACAAAAAAGTGGATTAAAACAATTATGTAATTCAATTTTTAATGTGATACGTTACATAATATTCACTTTACCATTTTTATGTTTTGCATATCACATCTGATTGTATTGTATTATTTTTTACATGTATCAAAGATATTATCTCGACTAATAAAAAATTTATTTATCATTGTGTAAGCTTAGCAAATCTGTTGATATCATGTATTATAAGTATCAACTTAGTTGCTTATTTTTTAGTTTGTTTATTTTTAAAACTTTTAAGAAAACTAAAACATACAAAAACCCTTTACTGTATATCGTAACTATAGTTACTGTAACATATAATTTATTTCTTTCACAAAATATCACGTTTATTTTACATCATGACTAATTTATACAGTAACTAAATATAGATAAATTTTTTCACACGTACTAAGGACACTTGAAGATTGGAATACAACACTATGGCAGCTTAACTTTCACACGGTAAGAGTGATATTTAAATATGCAAAAGTATATCCAAATCACGCAATTCATTATTAATTTTTTGTAGATGTGATATCACCTTTTCTTTAATCTTAAGTCAGCTTAATATTATTTAACCTTTATAGCTATTTATTAAATTACAATTTTTATGACTGATCAAACATTTATAATAACTATATTATAAAAAATTTCTTCAAAAATTTTTAAAATGAAATTTTCTCTCGAATTTAACTTTAGTTTTTTTTTTCTACCGATTTTGTTTTTATACCGTTAAATGTGATAATGTTTCTGGAAGAGTCAGATGATGTTCATGAAAATAAAGTATTCTCCATCCTCCATCTTGTGAATTACACAAAAGATTCAAAATTTTCTCTTTCTGATGAATTCTCAAAAGATTCATAATTTCCTAAATTTAAGAAGTTATCAAATACAATTAAATACTTTTCGCAAATTTATTTTGCTACTATATAAATTTATGATTTTGTTCTTAATATTTAGATAAATCACGAATTAAGAAGATTAGCAATATTTTGGGCATTTCCGGAAAATATGATATATGTTTAAGATTATTGCCCCCGTGTGCCGTGTGTATGTGAAATATCAATTCTTCTAGCATTAGATTTTGTTAAGAGTATAAAATTATAATAGGTTACTTTGAATTATTCCCATATAGCTAAATAAATCCAAATTATATTTTATTATGTAAATTTTTATTAAAAGCGAATTTAAACCTCTAAAGTACAAAAACGTATTAAATCCTAAAAATATATCCTTTAAGAAAAAAAGGAAACGAATTAAGTCTTATGTTGATGAAAAATAGGCTTAAAAGCACTTTCTTAACAAAAATTTTATTATATTATACAAATAATAATACTACATTTGGATATTATAATATTTGCTTTTCAAATTTTATAACATTTTTCATTGAAAAAATCTTAAACTTTAATATATGTATAATTAGATATTACTTCTTCAACAGGTCTCCATAAAATTCGACGGAAACCAATTACTAAAATGACATATCCTTTCAGTATATTAGAGTCAGATTTAGTTATTTTGATACGTTCATCATATACTCCTGAACTGGAATAATCAACAGCTTTTCCTTTTGAAATTATATTTATATATGATTTCAATTGATCTATTCCATTATTTAATACTTCACCTATAGTTGTTTGATTTGTTGTTTTATGTTCTTTAGACCAATATGTATATGGTCTTTTTAATAAAAACTCTTCATTTTCCTTTTCAAGAATCTTATCTAAGTTTTCTAACTCATTTGCACCAAATTTAGTATTTTGATTTCTTATTAAACCAACTAATGAAATATATTTTAATTCTAAACTAATATAATTATCCCCTGTTCCTTTTAGAATAAAAATATCTAAATAACCAAAACGACCTGATCCTTTTGGCTTTTTCCCATCCATTACTAATGAAAGTTCTGGAATACGATATTTTAATGGCAAAAGACTTTCAACAATTGCTTGAAGCATAGATACATTTGCTGAAGATAAAGACATCTGTGATCTTGTTGATAGAAAGGTTTTTAAAATCTCAATAAAAGGCATAATATTATCTATAACAAGATTTTCATATGCTGAGGCAATAATAGGAAGTGTATCATTAATAACATGATGATTTACATTATTTTCATATTTCTCTAAAATTTGGTTTTGTTTCTTTTGAAATTCTAATAGAAATTAAATTATTAATTATATATATTATTAATAGGATATTGCTTATAATAAAAAAAATTAATAACTTACTAGTAAATGAATTATCAGTATCAGCATCATTATCTCTTGCTCTTTTCAATTCTCCCTTTCTCCTAGTTTGAAAAATAAGTTTTTTATTCCATTTTTTATTGAAAACAGATTCTAATGCTTCGCCTGCCCAGTAAAAAGTTTTTGTCAAGTTTTTATAAAAAAAATGTAAGATATGTTAGTATAACGAATATAATACAATTATGAGCATCCATTTGTACAATATTTGTAGCAAACTTAAAACATTTTCGTATAACATTTAAAATAAATTTATCATAAACTTGTATTATTTTTATGTTGCATTTAAAGAGTAATTTGTTATAAATTTGCAATAAATTCGTATTCCACATTTACATTTTTGTTTCACTGTCACAAACTATAAGATCTCATTTGTTTAAAACTTAAAAATATTGCTAAAAATAAATCCTAAGAATGATAGTTAGTATTTTTAATGAGAAAATATGTAAATATACACTGTTTGAATGAATACATTAATAATAAAATTAAATGAGTATAAAGTACCTGAAATTAATAAAGGGGTTGTTTCAAAGTCTTCTTTGTTATTAAAATTATTTATACTGCTTTACACTTTCGAGCAGAACGCCTTGTTGCTAAAGGAGAATCTTTGCTAGATTCTTTTGCTTTATGTTTTTGACCAGTAGTTGCAGTAGCTTCTACATTATCATTATTTGATTGTTTTGCCTTAGGTCTACGACCAGGGCACTTTGTTGTTGAAGTAGTATTTTTAACAACTTCTTTTGCTTCAGATTCTTGACCGGAGACTCCTTTATTATTATGGTTATTTGGTTGTTTTGCTTTAGGTTTACGACCACGCTTTGTTGTTGAAGTAGTATTCTTAACAACTTCTTTTGCTTCAGATTCATGACCGGAGACTCCTTTATTATCATGGTTATTTGGTTGTTTTGCTTTAGGTTTACGACCACGCTTTGTTGTTGAAGTAGTATTCTTAACAACTTCTTTTGCTTCAGATTCATGATCAGAGACTTCAATGACTTCTTCATTTGGTTGATTTACCTTTAACTTACACCCAGGATTCTTTGATGTTGAAGAAGTATTTTTAGCTTCTTTTACTTCGGATTCTTGATCAGAGACTTCAATAATTGCTTCATCATCATTATCTGATTGAGGCTTACTAGTAGAACACTTTTCTGCTGAAGAAACATTATTATCAGTTTCGATTGCTTCACATTCTTGACCAGATGTTTCAACATCTTCATAATTATTATCCGATTGAAGACTGTGATATTTTGTTGCTAAAGAAGTATCATTAAGAATTTTTCTTGTTTTAGATTTTCGTTTAGAATGTTTTTCAATTTCTAAGAGAAGGTTGCAGTTTTATTAATATTTATTAAAAATAAAAATTATTTAAAGCAAAGAAAATATTTTATTACAGTCACCTGAATGTTGACTTTCTTTATCATTATAATCTTCTTCAATAACTACATCAACTTCATTAGATTTAATTTCATTACAAACAACTCGTTTTCTTTTAACTCTATTAATATTAACTCTATTGACATTTGCTTTATGGGTCTTGGTACTTTTATTTGTTTCTTGAGTTTCGCACACATTTCTAGTGTTATTAATAATTGATCCTATAATTTTTTGAAAAAAAAGAAAATTGTATTTTTTGTAAGATGAATTATGGATTTGTATATAATATACAAGATAATTTACGTCTATAATTAACATGTCGACGGATCATCTCACGTTCTGCCCAATCACCAACAGTTTCTGGAAAGGATGGATTTTTCTTATGAAACTAAGGCAAATTAAATAACATTGGATTAAGAAATGTAGAATACTGTAATAAATTTATGATTGCCTACCTTATCAATGCATTTATTAATTTCATTAATAGGCATATCACGATATTCAGTAGTAGAACATAAAGAATACAATTTTTCAGCTACGAGAAGTCTCATAGATTCCTGTAATATATTAAAGTTAGATATTTATAAAACATCTATAGTAGTATTTTTAATATACCATATAACCATGCCAAATTCTTTTTGGGATATGAAGAAAAGAAGGAATTTTTTGATAGTTTATATTTTTCTTTTTGAATATTGGCTATTTATATATAGTATTTAAAATAATAAATAAAAAATCATGAATTTTATATTTAAAAATAATTGCTACCTGCTTGGGTTCGTCACTAGAAAATTCAGTATCATCTTCTATAATGGTTAGTTGACTTTTATTAGTTGATTTGTTATTAAGAGGCTCTCTTTTTGTAAAATTTGGCAAGTGGCTTCGATTTGATAATTTTTTTTCTTGTTTATTTTTCTTTTCCTTCTTAATTATAGAAGTATTTTCAAGTTCTGTGATTTTTTTTTTAAGCTCTGCAATTTTTTTTAATGTAACCTCTTCTTCTTTATTAGTAGTAAAAGAACTATATTCAGTATTGGAAGAACAATCAGACATTTCGTTATTATCATATTCCATTGTGAATTTTTAGAAAAGATAAAGGTAACAAATCTTGGAAAAAAGTATTGCTTAAGAATTTTAAATAATTATGTAATTATGACGTGTTAAGCTATATATTGATTATCTACCATAATTAGCAAAATTTAAAGGTACCTTTTGTTATACAAAAAAGGAATGTAGTGTAACAGTTAGATTAGATTTTTGCTGTATTATTTCAATTAACTATTCTTTAATCTTTTTTTATTATCCAATTATTAATAAATAATTATCCAAATGATTAAAAACCGTCAAAAAAAAAAAAAGAAAAGTAACAAATGATTATTAATTCTTTGTGATTGTTTGAAATGCAAAAGTCAAAATTTAGTTTCAATTTCAACATGTACACGTCATCAAAAAAAGTTTTCTCGAGTTGAAAATATTCAAATTTTAGATATTAACGAACAAGAATCTAGCAAAGATAATAATGAAGATGAGCAAGATCAAAAGTCAAGTGATACCGAGATTTTAGATAGTGAATCACCTGGTTATGAACCAATTTTTCAAGAATTTAGCAACAAGTAAGCAATTATAGTACATTTTTTAGATTTTTTTGTTTAATACTAATTAAATTAACCAAATTACTCAAATATTAGTTCTGCATCTGATTGCAAAAATAGTGAATTGTCAACAGATGATTCAAATTCAGTATTAAGTACTAGTACACAAAACGAGTCAAATCAAGATAGTGAAAATGGTGAGTAATAGCTTTGTATCAAATTTTAACATCAAATTTATAATATCTTTAAAATAAACCTTTAAATATGTGCAGATTACACAATTGTTATTAATTGTATTTATATTTGTTTTATTTAGAAAATGCTAATATTCAATTACCTCCCGGATTTCCAGAAGCTTTAAGACTTTTAGAAATAAAATCACATTCTAATATGACAAACAATATGTATCGTGAAATAATTGAGGCCTTTAGTGAACAACATGTATCCTTATATCGTGCTACTAATAAATTAGCGAGTTTGGTATCAATTGATCCAGTTTGGATTGATTGCTGTGTGAAAAGTTGCTGTGCATTTACTGGAAACTTGAAAAATTTACAAGAATGTCCAACTTGTGGAGAGAAAAGATACAAGAGTAATTCAAATGACCAGATTGGCAGGAAAAAAATGGCATATTTTCCACTTAAAGACAGATTTGTTATTCAATATCAAAACTCAAGCAGGTCACTAGAATTACAGTATAGAAACAACTATACAACAAGTCAAGAATATTTACAATATAGATCATATGGTGATGTATTTGATGGTGGACGTTACCAGGAATTAGTTAAAGAGGGGCACTTTATGGATTATCGAGATATTGCCTTAATAGCTTCTCTTGATGGTTATAATATATTTAAACAAAAAACGGATGATTGCTGGATAATTTTATTTATTAATGCAAATATTCCACCTGAAAATCGTGTAAAACGAAATAATCTATTAATTGGAGCTTTGATTCCAGGCCCATCTGCACCAGGTGATTTGAATTCTTTTCTTTATCCAGTAATTGAAGAACTCAAGGAATTAGAACGTAAGAATCTAATTATTTGGATTCTATATAAAATTTGAATAAATTTCTAACAATTGGCTTACTGTATTGCAGATGGAATTAGATGTCATGATGGATATACAAACCAAGATTTTATTCTGCATTGTTCTGTTGTATCTTGGTCAGGAGATACGCCAGCTCTTGCAAAGCTAATGTGTACAACTGGTCACAATTCTTATCAAGGTTGTCGATATTGTGATTTACGTGGAATATGGGAAAATCATGTTTATTTCCCTATAAAACCTCCAAAAGGCAAAACAGGAGTAGCTTATAATCCAAATAACCTTCCAAAAAGAACACACCAAGACTATTTAAATAAAATAATAAAATGGAAATCAGCCAAAAATAATAGAGATAAAGAAAGAATAGAAACTGCTACTGGTATGTATTGGATGGATTATATTATAAAATACATTATAATTTTATAAAATTTAAGATAAATTCAAAATTCTTCTATATTCTAATAAATCAAATTAAATTAATACTAGGGGTTAATGGCCAAAGTATATTATTTGAATTAAAATCCACAAAATTTCCAAATTCATTCCCAATTGATATCATGCATTTATTATATGAAAACATTCCAGGTTACATGTTCAGGCATTGGTATGGGAGCTTTTACCCTAATAATAATTCTAGTCTAAATATAAATGAATATACTATTCAAAGAAATGTATGGAATACAATTGGAGAAACAATGGAAAAAAATAAAAAATCAATGCCAGTAGATTTTGGCCGGCCTCCAAGAAATATTGTTAAATATCATAATGGTTTTAAGGCAGAAGAATGGGCAAATTGGGTGGTGCTATATTCAATGCCATTATTAAAAGAACATTTACCAAATAAAATAATACAAGGCTGGAGTTTATTTGTGGCTGCTGTTAGATTATGTCAGAAACGAATAATTTCAATAGCAGATGTTAATGAAATTCAACATTTAATACTTGGTTTCTATAATTATTATGAAAGGTAAACCAAATATTTAAATTATATTATTTATATTTAAAATATACTGTATTTTAACAAGATTTTTAATTAATAGAATATATTATCATCAAGACCAAGCACGATTGCCAGCAATGAAAATATGTTTTCACTATCTTTTGCATTTAGCTGATACTATAAAGATAAATGGCCCATGTTGGAGTACTTGGCAGTTTCCTATGGAAAGGTTATGCGGAATGTTAATTCCTCTCGTACAATCAAAGCTTCATCCTTATGATAACCTGGCAAATCAAATTATTCTTAAAGAACGATTGAATCATTTACAATTTATTGAGCATATCTATCAGCAAGTTCATCCATCACAAAATAAATCAAGACAATGTAACGATGAAAATATTGTATTTACAAATTTAAATTATGAAGAAGAATTATATTTTCCAACCACTAAACATCATCTCAACAAATCAATGGTTAATAAATTAAAAAAACAATATTCAACTTGTTATGAGACCAAAATTATATTACAGCAGGTATAAGTAAAATAATCTTATTAATGAATAAACAAATATTTTTTGTGGTTTTAACTAATTTAAATTTATGACTTGTACAGGAATTCCCAGAAAATGGAAAAAAATATGCTCGATTGCGAACTCGGAATGGTCACTATATTGGTTCTATGTGGAAAAGTGAAAATAAAGATTTTGGAAGGATGAATTATGGAATTGCAGTAAGTTATTTATATTATAATTTTTTTTTCTAACAAAGTCTAATTGAATAAACTTTTTAGGCGCGGATGAAAGTAGATAAGTGGGCAGCATTTAAAAATCGTGCCCCTCAATTTGAAATCCAAGAATTTTATGGCCGTGTAAAATATTACTTTGTTCACAAGTTCAATGACAATACACACTTAATGGCATTTGTACAATGGACTCAAAATGTCATTGAAGATGAATATGGACTTAAATATTTTCGAGAATTTGGAGTTGAGCAATTTATTGATGTGAGAGTAATTGATCGATGTATAGGTTTCTTAAAATGTGGAAATAGTTTTTTTATTATTGACAAAGAAGTTGATGATCCTGATGATAGTTATATAGATTCAAATAGTGAAAGTGATTAGTAATTGTACAAATTAAATAAATAGTACAAATTTCAAACAAATTTTAAAAATCCATATAAAATAATTGTACAATTTCTGTGTAATAAACATAGGAACTTCAATAACTTTATAAAAAATCTACACTATAAATCTAATATATAAATTCTAGACAAAAAATTGTACAATTTTTGTTTATTAAATGTCAGAATATTAATAATATTATGAAAAGCCTATGATAATCATACAATTAAATTTTACGAAAAAATGGGATTTTATTAAATTATACAAATAATAAACAAAAGCTAGACAATTATTATAAAAATAAAACAAGAACTGCACGATTTTTAAACAATGACTTTTTACTGGGCTGAACAATATACTTCACTTTTAGCATCATTATATGTGTAACAATTACGAAATATTAAACGAATGTTATTTTCAAATTCTTCCAAATTTGTATATTGATCATTCTCTAATTTTGAATTTACAGTGAATAAATCCATTGGATGTTTTATGGCTTTGTCTATAATATCTTTTTCATTATATTTATAAAATAAATAAGCATAAGGATTATTTTCAAGTTTATGAAAAATATCATAACAGAAGTTAATAAGCTTATTTGATTGTAAAGTGTTGGAAAAATTTTCAACAGAAGTCTTAACTGTTTTTTTTGGTAAGGATGCAATAGTTAAATTTTGTTCTATTATTTCTTTTGAAAGAGATGTAACAATAGTAATCATAGCAGACTGATCTTTAGAAGTTTTTTTTGGAAAAGATGTAACAACAGGCATTAAATTTTCTTTTTCATATTCTTCAACTTGATTTTCCTTTTCCTTTTTTTTCTTTGTTTTTATGTCTTTTAATAATTTCTAGATTTTTTTTATTTTCATATTCTTTAATAGTTTCTTGATTTTCTTTACGCTTTTGATTTTTTTCCTCACATTCTTTAATAACTTTTTGCTAAAATATTTGCAATTCTTTTTTACGTTGTAAATGTCCTGCAATTATCTGTTAAGAGAAAGAATATATTAATAGTGTGCCAAATTTTTATTTAGTGGCAAAGAAGATACATAGCCAATTCCTCCTCCAGAATTAGCAGACTTTAACCAACAACAAAGTTAAGGCGCCTGAACTGAAAGCCTGGGGTGGTTACCAGGTGAACGAATCCAGTAATTCTCACTAAGTGACCACGGTGAGTATTAGGAGTTACCCTAAACTTTGCAAAATAAAAAAATACACACCTTTTTTCTTACTGTAATAAAAGTATTTGGTTCTAATAGTTCTTTGGCATTATCCAAAAAACGATTATACCAGGCAACATCAATGCTTTGCCATTTAGCCAATGTTAATGAAGAATCACTAGCAATTAGAGAATCAACAATTGTATTTCAGCTATAATCTAAAAATCCACTGTAAGACCAATTTCTTCGCTCACTTAAATAAGAAATAAGAGCTAAATAAAAGCCAAATGGTTAGTTAATTAATGATGAGTTCTTGTTAGATGCTATTATGATATTTTCTTACTATGATATTTTCTTACCCTCATATCCAATATAGTTTTTAGTTGTTGCACTCATGATTAAGTTAGTTATTTATAAAAAAAAAAGAATAATTTGCTGATTTATTTTTAAGATTTTTAATCTTTCAAGAATAAGTACAGAAGTAAAAGAATTTAGGAATTTTTAAATATTAAAAAATGATATGACTTGATCAGACACATAATGCGCAAAAATTAAATAAAATAGCTCAGCTTTTGTCAATCCAACCCAGTATTGCAAAAAATGATAAACTGAATGTAAGAATAAATAGACATTGCACAAATAATAGTATTATTTACACATTTTTTTTAGAACAGACTAACAAATGAAATTTTATGTATATAAAATGCAATATATCTAATAAAAATGGATACATCATGTATAACAGATGATACATTACATGCAACATTGTATAAGTATTATTGTAATTTACATATTTTTTTCCAGGACTGACTAACAGTATAAATTAATTAATCTTTATGAATACTAAATTGTTGTTCAAATTTTATTTAAATCATAGATAAGGATAACCATTGTGACGAATTAATTGTGAGTTATATTTTCATAGATCTGATAAAAAATAGTATGCTAGATGACGCATTATTATTGTAAAATTGGGATCTTGATAGGGTCTTGAGCGTAACAAAATTTGGTGGTAGTTGTATAATTTTTTTTTTTTCAAAAATTATGTTCTTTAATTTGTATTAAAAGTGAAATTTACTTTTGATATTTAATTTTTTTTTTTAATTTTACTAAATTCTTTTACTGTAATAAAGGGTTATTATTGGCGGTTAATAACATTAATAATAGTAACGTTAAGATAAGCGGTTATTTTCGTAATTGTGTTAATTTTATTAATTCATTTTTTTTTAACCTTTCTCATGTATAAAGAATATAATGAAACCAGTCGGTAATTAATAAATCGTGGATTTGAATTTATACACTTGTATTATAAAGTAAAGGAGCGAAGGATGATATGTAGAATCTTTGAATTATAAAATGGAACTGTAATTGTATTATAGGATATGTAATAGTATAAGGTTGAACAAAAATATGTATTTCATCTATTGAAGAAAATATATGGTGATTAATTTGTAAATTGACATACTAAGTGAAAATGAGTAGTTGAAGAATAGTGTGTAGTTGGATTATATATATTATAGTAAAAGTATCAGTTTTAACAGAAAAGCCAAATCTGATTGTAATGTAATTTAGCGTAATGCACGTATACTAAAGAATTATAACTCAGTAAACTCTGATTTGGATTGTAATTTGGATGATGATTCAATCAATTCACTATTGTTTTTTCTTTTTTAAAATGACTTTAGCATATTCCCATGTTTTTTTTTGACCTACTCAAAAAGAATGTGTATAACTATATGAACTGCGCAGCGATTACCCAAAAGTTTAAAGCTGGTAGAATCACGTGATAATAGTAAATATATTTGTCACCGGCATCACACCGCTTTAACTATGAAAAATTATTCCCTACTATGATTTATATTATACACATTATGTATATTCTGTGTTGCATCAAAAAATTTTTATTTGGTTTAAAAATAATTAGTAACAATATACCGAATGGTTCTTCATCACTCATATGGCTGATCAATTTTCTCACAGTACAGTCTAACCAATTTTTCCAATATCAAAGACGCTTTATTATTTTGTCATACCTTTTAGCAAATTCGCATATCACAAATGGATCAATTTATTCCTGAGGATGCAATGGAGTTAACACAAAAAAAAAAAAATGAATAAGTTGCTAATAATGTCTTTTAATTCGAGAAAATCATTGAATAAGAGTATTAAAATATTATCTGAAATGCTAAATTTTCCATTTCTTTTCTTGCAAAGTAATTATATTTTACTACTAACGATTTCCAGACATTATAAGAGAAATTGCGAAGCATATAAATGGAGCAGCAACTAAACTTTTGAACGAAAAATTCTCTCATAATGTCAATAAACATGCCGGAAGAAAAGTTTAAGTCAGCAAGAAATCCTTGCTCAAATTTATTGGACAGGAGGATATCATAAAGAGAATACAACGGAAGAGAGTAAAGCTGAAACAAAATCGATAGAAGAGGATACGAGAAAAATTGTAGTTTTAAGTGGCGTATCATTAAAAATTCTGCAAGTTACGTACAGAAGCAAGAAGGTTTAAAATTTACATTTGTTTAGTTAAAGGTGAAGTAATCGCATACAAAATGCCCAGTCCTGCTTGTTCATTCGTAGCAGGAATTTTGATTCGTCCGATATATGCTTGGGGCAACTATCTTGATGTTGGTGTAGAACTAGATATGACTGTTAGTCATAACACTGAGTATATTTCTGACATCGTATTTGAACCTTTGCAAATTTGGAAGCTTACCACAACCAAGAATTATTGTAGAAGTGAGAAGAAATGAGTCTATCAGAAGTTTGCATTCTTTGTCGAGAGTATTTTTCTGATTCTACACAAACCAATTTAATTCAAGTTTATTTATCAAATAAAATATTTTCTCATCGGTCAGATGGTAACGCTGCAATGATTGCGATGCTTTATTTACATGATAACCAGATTCCTTCACGAAACTGATCAGATGCACGCATGATGACAATACAAAACACAGTATCAAATCTCATAATTTCGTTTGAACTCTCCGTCAAGAATCAATAGATATCATTAAAAGTACCGGAATACGAAATCATAGAATCATTGGCTTCCTTCGGCGTAATGATATTGCTTGTACGAATCCTGGAATGCAGAATTACCAAATTAATATACCATCAAATTTACTTTTCTATGATTTCCCTGGAGGTGTGCCCCAGGGAACACCAAATAATTTCAATATAGATCTATGGGAGGTTCAGCAACAAATCTTGTGTCGACTGGTGAGTGTGTTGCCTTCATGCTTTGCCATTATATTATTACTGATAATTCCTAATTTTTTTCTTCTTCCAGGAATAAATTACTAACAACTATAGTTTCTTCGATCGAAACATGTTTTACAACATTTGGAGATACTATAATTCCAACATTATCAATCAACTTAATTTGCAATAATAAAATATAATATATTTTACCAATATTTATACAAAATGTTAAAGTGTAGAGTATTCCTAATTATGAAGTGTTGAAATAAAGACGGACGGTCTTCCTCTAATGGATTATATTGATATGAACACTAATTCTTTTTACCTTTCTCTTGGGTAGTTAGTATGCGTGATAAAGGAGATTCATTTGTTATTTGTGTTGTATGACTACTGATGGTAGGTTTATGAAGTGGCGTGTTAAGCCTAAATATCTAATCTATAAATTTAATTTCACGAGAGTTAACGTCAAATATTCGTGATCCATAATTTTACAACATTACAATAGAAATACAAATATAGTTTTCGATGATTGTTCACAGCTGCTATTGTTGAACATTCATTATACTGTATATAATTATACGTTTCTTAAAAAATTTTTAATTCTATATTATGCAAATACGTAATACAATTTACTGAAATGTTTTTTTGCCAGGTGATATGTTGTTGTTCTTTAAAACAATAACGGAAAATCCTTCTATATAGTATATTTTTTTGCGGTAACAAGAAGAATTGATATTCGACATGTAAAATACTTACCAAAGATCCATTATTAATAATATCGATTTCATTTAAGCCAGCCGCATTCAACGACGAGGTTGAATTTGTTCTATTTCAAACATTTGATGTTCATCGATATCCATTCGAAAGAGGTAGTTATTTTCTATAATTTTAAATTTAACAAATCTCGTGGAATTGTACCTATGACTAAGTTAAATTTAGTTTCTCAAATATTCTTTGGTGAATTATATAAGTACAAACATTTCTAGTCAAGATATGTTGTGTACGGGGAATTTTTTATATTTCTATATTGTTTATTAAGCTATTTCTATCTATGGATGCTATTTTGATCGAGATTATATGGCCTAAAGAAGATAATTTTGGTATTTTTTAGCACAACATTGTGAGCACTAGCTATTTGGTTAATTATATTTGGCTACTCACGTATTTGTTCGAGCACGCTTTCGAAAATATTACAGCATTAGCATCAGCATGAGTAAATTTATTTCATTCATTTTCATGGTGTACTATATTGTAATGGAAATATGAGTGATCTGAAGGACAATAGAGATTACCAAAATCGGAGATACGATCATTGTCGTTACTGAGGTTGAACCAGTTACAAGCGTAATAAAAAAGAATGCATACACATGTATCGTTTCTTGATGGGCATAAATCATAATTAAGTTTATAGCCACTATTGGCACTTATGACGATGTCGTTGATAACGAACAGGATGGATTGATCCATTAACGAAGGGTGTTTGGGAGAGCTAGTATACTATTAATTCTTAAGGAAAATCTAGATGGCGTTGAAAAAGAATAAACATATACAGGAATTATGTTATAGCGAGAAAAAATGGAAATAAACTAATATTGTTTGAAAATCATCGATATGCTCAACTATGAGACTGTGTTCATTTTTTCAAGAGTATCATCCAAAACTACTGCTTCGTGCCCGTATGAGTCTTTTATCGTTATATTTTCGACTATAAAATACTGCGCATGCCTACGTAACATGCATATTTAATCGATTTAATAAATAAATAAAAGATTCTTGAAATATTACATTTATAATACATAACTTAATACCTTGAAACAATGCAAAAAAATATTGTTGATCGAATCTCCTTCACTCATCATGACATCTCGGTACATTTTTAACCATTTTTCGGGTGTTTTCTTAGACATACCGGGACATTCTTGCCTCAAATTCCGGGCATTTCTTTTTGCAAAGATATGTTCACGGTCAACTCTTAAAAAAGTTAGATTTTCTTTTCTTTTCCAATTATATACATTTTTGATAATTATTGTTTACGAAACGTGATAACCGATAGACGCAAATTAAGCTTTGATCTTCAATTTTAAAAATTTGAGAAACGTTGCAATTTTATTCGTCATATTATACAAATATTTTAAATCATTTCTCTAAACTCTTTCAAGGGGAATCTATCTAAGAATTTTTTTTAAAAAAATGGGACATAATATTTATATATAAAAGCTGGTTTAAAATAAAATCCACGATAAAAAAAAAAAAAAATTAAACATATAACAAAATCTCAGACTAATAGTTACGTCACAAGTACGTTAAATACGTTAAATACGTTAAACACTCGCAAGTACGTTGAAGTACGATATAATCTTATCTTAAAAATCTTTTTTTTTTTTTTTTGCTAAAATCCACAAATCAGGTATGTGATGACAAATAATCAAAAACTGATTATCAAACAATGATTTATAAAAAGTTTTTCTTTCTCTCATTGAGTTATTACGTTTTATTCGGTATTTTTTTTTTAATAATCATAATTAAAATTAAAAATTCGAAACCATAATATATATGCTGTGAATCGCGAGACGTTATCATTTAAAAATGGTTTTTATTATACGTATTTTTGGCGGAAAGTTTCTTTTTTGACTTTTCCATTTGAAAATTCGAGAAATCATCAAAAATTCCTAAAAATATATATCGTACAAATAAATAATAATTAGCACATCTCCGTGATTGTTAAACATTAATAAATTTGCTTACAAATGATCGGCAATTTGATTAGCAACCGTGTAATATATAAAATCGTTAAAATTGGAAAAACTCGAACGATTTTTTAAATCACTATGTTGATTCCTTTGATGAATTTCCTAAAAATAACGTCGTTTTATTTTTTCAATACGAAAATTTTTTTTCACGTAATCCACGATAATTCAAGTCATTATAAATACCCTAACCTAAATCGCTAATCTGATTTTTATCAATTTCATTAATTTCATTTGAATTAGAAAAAAAAAATGTCAGAAGAAAAAGAACTTCACTTTGAAACTCTTCAATTACATGCAGGTCAACAACCTGATGTAGCTACCAATGCGAGAGCTGTACCAATTTATTCAACCACTTCTTATACATTTAAAAGTTCTGAACATGCCGCGAATGTTTTCGCTGGCAAAGAACTAGCACATATTTATTCAAGGTAATTATATTATTATTATTTTTTTTTAATACTATATATTAATTTTTATCAGATTTTTTAATTTTTATAATAAATCAAAATCAAATTAATTAATTAATCAATTTTAATTAATTTTTTTTTTTTTAAAGAATTGATAATCCAACATTATGTAAGTCATCCATCCATATATTTATTTAATTATTTATAAATGTATTAAACTAAATTTTCTTAAATCATGATTAGTTGTATTTGAACAGAGAATGGCTGCGCTCGAAGGTGGCGTTGCTGCTTTGTCTACGTCATCGGGACAGGCTGCACAATTTACTACAATTATAAACATTTGTGTAGCAGGTGATAATATTATTTCATCAAGTTATCTATATGGAGGAACTTATATTCAATTCAAGGTAAGGTTTTTTTTTTTTACTAATTGCACATATCATATATATTGTATCGTTAAATCATTTAAATGCATTATAGGTTACACTCCCAAGATTGGGGATCAACGTTAAATTCGTTCAAGGAGATGATCCCGAAGAATTCGCTAAATTGATTGATGATAAAACAAAAGCTGTTTATCTTGAATCCATGGGTAATCCGAAATTTAACATTCCGGATTTTGAAGCGATTTGTAAGGTTGCGCATGATGCTGGAGTACCAGTTATTGTTGATAACACGTTTGGTGCAGGTAAAGTATTTATTTTTCATGATTGGTTGTTGATCATACACATTTCATTTATGCTGCATATTTATTGTATATATTTTATTATATATATTAGCTGGATATCTTATTAAACCTATTAAGTATGGCGCGGATATAGTAGTTCACAGTAAGTTTTCTAATTATTATATTCTTTAAAATAAAAAGATATCTAATAGTGAAATTATATGTCAGGCGCAACAAAATGGATCGGTGGACATGGTACAACAATCGGTGGCGTAATAGTCGATGCAGGCAAATTTCCATGGAATAATGGAAGATTTCCGGGATTTACCGAACCGAGTCCAGATTATCATGGATTGGTCTATTGGGATCAATTTGGATATAATTCATTTATAACGAAAGCACGTTTAGAAATTATGCGTAATGTGGGAGCATGTCAAAATCCTTTTGGAGGATTTTTATTAATTCAAGGTCTTGAAACTTTATCATTAAGAGTTCATAGACAAGCTGAAAATGCTTTAGAATTAGCAAGATGGTTAGAATCAAGAGATGATGTCTTGTGGGTTTCATATCCTGGACTTGAATCGCATCCTTATCATCAAAATGCGAAAAAATATATGCAAAATGGATTTGGATGTGTTTTAACCTTCGGAGTTAAAGGTGGTTCAAAGGCTGGACCCGCATTTATTGATGAATTAAAACTTGCCAGGTAACAAACTCTACTCTTATTATTTTATTTTATTTTCTTCTCTAAACAAATAATAAATAATAAATAATATTTATTATTAGTCATTTGGCTAATGTTGGTGATGCGAAAACTCTTGTAATACATCCTGCTTCAACAACACATCAGCAATTAAATGACGAAGAACAATTATCTGCAGGGGTAAGCAAAGACATGATACGTGTTTCTGTTGGTTACGAACATATTGATGATATTAAAGATGATTTGGAGAACGCGTTTAAAAAAGTCCGAGAAATAGAGTAAATATATCTGACATACCGTTTTAATTGCGTATTAATTGCGTATTAATTGCGTAAAATTTTATTTTATTTTATTTTTTTTTTTTCGTTATTTATAATTTATAAATATACACACATTACATTATATATTATAAGGTTTTAAGTTTCACATGTTACTCTTTTTTTTTTGAAAATCTTTATTCCTTGAAAAAAAAAAAGATGTTACCATTTTATTTATTATTTATTTTATTTATAATAAAGGGTTATTTATAACAAATTTACGTTTTACGGTAACGAATTTTATGTATTAATGTTTAATTATAATGTTTTGTGATTCGAAAAAGTATATCTTATATATAATAAAAAGGAAAATAAAAATAAAAAGTTTTACAAAATAAAAAAAAAAAAAATACAAATAAAAATAACTTTTAGCCGAGCAACCATTCAAGTTATGCCATTCAAGTTATACATCATTCATGCAGTCAGATTTTCGGTGATGAGGTGATGAACAAGTCACGATTAGTGATCATAGGATTACTTAAAGTACAGATACATTATGCAAGGGGTTGGAAATTTATATATACATGTTGCATTTTTAATTTGATTTTTAATTGATTTTAAATTTGATTTATTTCAAAAAGTAAAAGTAAAAAAAAAGTTAAAAAAAAAAAACCCGTCTTAAATAAACTTGTAATAGAAGAAAGAGTGGCTTTTTTCTTTTGCATTTCTTTTTTAACTATAAAAACTATAAAATTAATAAACCAATAAAATAATCAAAAAAAAAAAAAAAAAAATATATAAATAAAAAATCTTTTCTTTTAAAGCACATGCATGAAAGAAAACATTTATTTTTTAGTGTAATTTTTTTTTTTAGTGTATTATATAATTAGTAGTGTATTATATAATTAGCGTATTATATAAAACATCCAAAACATAATATAATGTAATAATTAACTATATATATATATAATACTTCGTATAATCGGTATAATCGTTACTATCGGGATAATCGGATAATCGGGCAAAAAAAAAAAAAAAAAAAAAAAAAAAAAAATGACGTAAAAAATAAAAAATGAAAACCTTGTTTTTTTGTTCAAACTTTATTTGGGAATTTTTTTTAAAGAGACTATTCAAAAGATCGTTCACGCGTTATGTAAAATTAATTTTTCTAAGAAGTTTAAAAAGAAAGAAACACTTCATTTAACTCGTTATGCTGAAATTGTAATTTTCATACAAAAAAAAAACATGGTTTTTGAAGATGAAAGATAACATGATGCATGAATACATCATCATGATATCGTGCTTACATTTAAATTTGAATCTTAAATTTCAAAAAAGAAAAAAAATAAAAGAAAAAAAAAAAAAAAATAAAATAAAAAAAAAAAAAAAATAAAATGAAAAATGAAAAAAATGAAAAAAAAAATAAAAAAAAATGTTAATTTAAATTTTAATTAAATGAAAAAAAAAAAAAAAAAAAAAAAAAAAAATTTCACCAAGGATCATTTATTAATAGATATATATTATTATTATTATTATTTGTTTATTTATTTATTTTAATAAAGAAAGCCTAAGTATTTATTTAAAGAAATTAAAGAAACCTAATTTGAGAGAGAAAAAAAATACATCCCCTTTATAAAATAATATACCCTTATAAAATACTCTTATTATAATATATATAACATAGTAAAATTTATTAATGCTTTGGCGTAAAAATTCCAACTTTCCTGGGAAAAAAAATACAAATCGAAGACAAAAATAGAACAATGTATTCTTTCATAATGTAATCAATCTAATCAATCATCTTCAATCATGTGTACTCTCTAAACGATTATATTATTATTTATCATTTACGATAACAAACTTGCATATCGGGTGTAAGTGTAAAAAAAAAAAAAAAAAATTATCATCGATATAGCGCAAATGTTTATTATTTAATATTATTATTTTATACATATCAAATATGTAAAAAATTCACATTGTTAACCAACGACGACGATTTTGTAATATAAATTTTTTTTTTTTTTTTGACGAAAATTTTATAATCATTTTACGCTGCGTGATTATTTGTGCTAATTGTTATACCTATTAAATTTTTTTAAATAATTTAAATTATACATACATTAATACAATTACACAGTAACACATTCAACAAACTTGACACCAATTAATTCCGATCATAATAAAAAAAAATAATGCACGTTATTGTACAAATGGATGTTTATTAATATAATATATACTTTTAATAGTTTCCTTTAGATAGTTAGATAAAATGATAAAATGAAGAGAAAATAATCTTATGTAACCTTATGATAAAACCTTAATTTGTGAATTGTGGTAAATAATAATATAGAGGGATTAATAATAATACGTATATATAAAAAAAAAAAAAATTTACAAGAAAAAAAAAGGGGGGTGCATTTAAAGGATATTACAATTATGAAAACGATACAATAACCTGTATTGCAGGAAAAAAAAAAAATAAAAAAAAAAAAAATAAAAATAAAATAAAAAATAAAAATAAAAATATAATAATAAAAAATAAGCAAATTAGGAAAAAAAAAATTAAAAAAAAAAAAAAAAATAAAAAAAAAGGGGGAAAAATAAAACTTGCAATCGATGCAAAGATCATCATCAATTATATTTAATTAATTATTGTAATATTTGGGTTACCATTACCAGTATTGTAATATGTCATAAATCTCAGCAGCTGTATCACTATTTTCTGCTTCTAAACTATTCATTTTAAGATGATAAAATTTAGTTTCGTTATTGATATATTGTTGTAATGCCAAGTGTTCCTTTGGATTAACCGACTTAATAAATGTTATATTTGGTTCATGAAGATTTTCAAAACTGAAGAATCTATTAGTATATACAGCTTCTGGATGAACATCATCATGAGAATTTTCCGTTACATTTTCAACCAGTTTTTCTTCTGATTGTTGAAATCGTATTGAAATTTCTGATGAAGGATTTGATGAAATTTCTCTAATCCATTCGTGTATCGTTTCTCGCAAAATGTTAGCGCAAGGTCGTTTAAATGGATTGGGACTCCAACATTGTCTTAAAAGGTCGTTAAAGCATTTAGGAATATTGGAAGGAATTTCCAGTCGTAATCCTTTTTTACAAATTTCTGTTGCCAATTTCACATCATGAGCACGATCAGCGAACGGTAATTCACCAGTTATTAATTCCCACATTATCGTACCAAAACTATATATATCAGATGCCATTGTGTATGGTTTATTCTTTAACAACTCGGGAGCAATAAAAGGTAAAACACCGTATGCACTGTTATTATTACTAGAAGAAATTGAGAGACGTGACATTCCGAGATCACTTATTAACGTTAAAGAATCGTCCAATAACACATTTCCATTATGTAAATTTCCGTGGACCAAAACTTTCTCGTGTATGATACTGAGACCTTCAGCAAGAGCATATAAAATTTCCAATCTTTTTTGCCACGTTAAGTTTTGTTTTAAATAATGAGAAATATTTCCACCCTTTGCGTATTGTAATACAAGCATATATTCTTTTGATTCTGGATTCTGCGTTATACCATAGCAACGTACAATATGTGTGCCGCTACTATTTTCACATCGAAGGTATTTAGACAACTAAAATTAAAAAATAATTAATATTAATCTTCAATGTTTTGCTAAAAAAAATACAATTTTTTTTAAAATAAAAATATAATTACCTGATCGAAGAAATCTGATGATGAATTTTCTGGAATTTCAAAACTTTTCAATACGACGAGACATTCGCCACTTCCAACGTATCGATTATTTTTCGTATCCCATCTATTACAAGGACCATCCAACCAAATAGCTTTATATGTACGTTTATCACCGGTTTCAATTGAATCAACATCTTGAAATCTTTCAAAAGGTATCCATTCCAAATGATCAAAGAAATTTGTTGAATTTAATTGAGTTTCTAAAATGAAACAATCAATATCATCATTTCCGCTCGACCAAGATTCAAAATGTTGTTCGAATCTTTTCATTTCACATGCTTTACACCATTGAATACTATAACCACTTTCCGTTGATCTTCGTTTACATGCTAAGCACATTTCCACTTCAACAGGTAAAGTTTCAAAAGAATTAACAGAATCTCTCGTTGAAGTAGCGTTAACTTCATCTTCAAGAAGACTAAACATAACTTCTTCAGTAATTAATAATTCAGAAAATGATTCACGTATTGTCGTATTTGAAGGAGTATATATTGTTGAATTTGAATCATCAAAAATCTCACTATGATGTTCTGATATATGATCAGATAAATGATCAGATAATAAAGATAAAGTGTCTATAATTGATTGTAATTCAGGGTCTATTATGGTTTCCGAATCATCGTCAAATAATTTTGAATTCTTATAATCATTAGGTATGGGGGGTAATGGTTTATCTTGATCAGTATAATTTAAAAGGGCATTATTAATTTGTTTTTCATAAAGTTCATATAATTGAGAACAAGTTTTTTCACGATTATTATGACGAGATTCCCATCGAAAAGTTCTAACTTCAACTTCCCTTATTTCTTTTGCTATTGAACGTTTTTTACTATTACGACGAGCAGGTTGCATACTAAATCTACTATTCCTTGCTAAATTCTCTTTTTTAGCTATCAGTATAGTAGCGGGACTTTCATCATCTTTATCACCATTATGAGTATTATCAAAAAAAGCGGTTATATTCCAAGCAGTATCTAAAGTATAACTTCGTCGATGACCACCCAAATTGAATGGATCTACCATACAAAATCGGCGAGTATCAACGAGGACTCCAGCGCTATTTTTAGAAGTACCTTCTTCAATATTATTAGTAGGTTTCCGTGGCGGTATGGGAAGACTCGAATGTTTTTTCTTTCCTCTTTCACTTATTGAACTTGCAGGGGAGAAATCACCACCCACTTTATTTCTCCGTAACTCTCTTTCACCTGTATCATGTTTAATAGAAAGTTTATGTCTACGCCTTGTACTAAGTGAATGTTCTATATTTGGAGATATAATACTATTATTATCATCATCTAACTTTGGCCTTCGACATATTGTAACGTCCCCAGCCTTTAAATATAAAAAGAATTGTTAAAACCTTAAATTTTAAATAATAAGAAAAAAAAAAAAAAAAAGGAAAAGAGAGAAACAAAAATGTAATTGAAATTACCTTACGTATCCACCTAAATACTTTATTACAAGCAGGAGGATGCATTTATAAATTCTATTATATAATTTTTTTTTTTTTTTTAAAAAAAAAAGTCTAGAAAAAAAAGAAAAGAAAAAAAAAATTTTTTTTGAAAAAAAAAAAAAAAATTCAAAAATCTGTAAAATTTGAAAAAAAATACAACGCCATTAATTAAATAAAAAAAAGGGGGAGTAAAACGTATATATATATATACATAATTAAATTTAAAAATGATACGTCAGTCGTCAGTAACTCAATAATCTTCAAAATAAATAGTTACCTATTTTAATTTATATTGTACACTAATAAATAACTATCTACAATAAATTTAAAAATAAATAGAAACAATAACTCGAAAGATAATATGTTATGCCCCACAAAACTTGAATGCAAAGTGTTTGAAAAAATTTAGTTTAATTGCTTTATATAGAATAATTATACCCAGTTGTATAACACCATACTATTACAGTTTATTACAGTTAATGTTTATCTATCATTTGAAAGTCCGAATGTTTCAACTTTGTTTGTTAAAATACTGTTGGCAAAGTACACAAATGGTACCCAAAGACTTTTTTTGATCATATGATTAGTCAAATGTAAATCTTGTACTAAATTATTTGAAATGAGAACAAAAAACTTAACTCAAAAAATCATTTGCAGGTTATTGCATCATTATTTTGATTTGTGTTTGATTCGTAAATTTAAATCATTTCTTTTTACGTATTTAAAAAGAATGTAATTAATTTATTATTGTAAGAGATTAAATTTCTGTGTAAAGATTTATATAAATAATAAATTAAAATTTATAAATTTATATATTTATAAAATTTTCTTATTTTCCTTTTTTTTTTTTTTTTTTTTTAAAGTAAAAAAAAATTTAGGGAAAAAGTTTTTTAAAATTATTTATTATTCTTCTTTTACTATTAAAGACACCAATAATGTAATAAATTAAATTAAGGGAGAATTATATAAAACATACTTGCGTTATTGTTTGTACCTTTTATGCTAATTAAGGCATTAAATCTTTCACCGGAACCAAACAATTTGAAAAATAAGAGTGTTCATAGCAGATAAACAAGACATTTTCACCAATAAATTTCAAATATTCATCCTTATATGTAAATTTATTTAATAAATATTTTGAATCAAGTCAATTATAATTATTATTGTTATATGTACAGTATATACATACATGTATATATATTTTTCAAATAAAATTTTATTAAAAAAAAAAAATTTTTTTTTTTTACGAATAATAAAGAAATATACGGTAAAAACTTGTACGAGAGCAAATACGCATTTGACGTCATCATTAACAGTTCAAAATGCAAATCAACGATCCTAATCACTTGATAAAACTTAATCGGAATATCTGGCTCAGGTTTATTTAATGAAAATACATAAATAAAAACAAGATTAAAAACTTGAATGAAATTAAATAAAAGAAAAGCCACGGGAAAAGCATTACACAAATCCGTAATCGTAAATTTCAAAAAAAAAAAAAAAAAAAAAAAAAAAAAAAAAAAAAAATTTTTTTTTTTTCAGGTTTTCAGGGGTTAAATATTTTGAAATATAAACATAAATAATATGATTATAATTCTGTAATTATATAAAATCTCAAATAGCCAAATAACCAATGATGGATTCATACTAGACTTATTTTGACCTTTAACTTAGAGTTATTTCGAGTTTTTAATCTGGTTGTTTAGCCTGATCATCATTTTGGGCTTATACTTTTTGATCAGCTAAAGTTTTCTTTACTGTGTGTGTAAGTGTTATTCATTTTGATAATGATTATTATTTTGATCTTGTAATCTTTTTTGATTTCTTTGTTCCTTTATCATTTTCAAAATGCAGATTTTTTTTTTAATTTTTTAATTAATTTTTTTTTTTTTTTATTATTATTATTTTAATTTTCAAAAATTTCTTAATTCGTGTTCATTTTGTTTAAAATTCGGAGTATTTTGACAATTATTTGTTTTAATGATTGTCTTTATTGGTTTAACGGATTTTTGATTCCTACAATAATTATTCTTTTAAAGAAAAAAAAAATGGTGCATTTTTTTTTTCCGATAATTTTTAATAAAATTTGCAAACTACAATCCTATTATCTTATTATCCTATTATCCTATTATCCTTATTATTCATTCCTATTGCTAACTAATAGGTAAAACAATAAAACCTTTTTATTGAAGGTAGGGGAAATTATCGGCCGAAAGACCGATAAAAATTCTCTCGGTTAATTTATAGTTTGGTTAATCTTAACATAACAGTTTTAGAATCCTTAAAATTATTTTAAGAAATCGAGTTATTATCATATGTGAAGAAACCTTTTTCGGTTTTATAATGATTAATTAAGATCTATTACAATTATATCTTGTACATACAATTCTAACTTGAATCAGGAATGAATCGGTCGAAGTAAAGA
Organism: Rhizophagus clarus; assembly: GCA_015698045.1. Classification (NCBI taxonomy): domain Eukaryota; kingdom Fungi; phylum Glomeromycota; class Glomeromycetes; order Glomerales; family Glomeraceae; genus Rhizophagus; species Rhizophagus clarus. Next base: position 1,413,150 of record BLAL01000058.1, on the reverse strand, counting down.
AATTTCTAGAATGGTCGTTGATTTCACTTTTTTCGTGTCGTATGCACGTGGGTTTTTGGACTTTGTGAAAAAGAACACACGTCTGAGATCCGCATTGTTTAACAATAAGATCGGCGTTAGTTTATGTTTTCTTAACTACTAACTATAATAACCCCAAAAATTACGACTTAATGTTCATTTCTGTTGCAATCATTTTTTTTTAAATAAGGATAACAAGAATTCTTTAATTAAAAATGGTAAAGAGTTATGCGGGCGTCTCATTTTTTTAAAGTTTATCAAAAGTTACTTTACATTCTTTATGGCTTTTCGCTGTATAACAACTGCGGTGATTCGAAACATTTATATATTTCCCCTGCGATGTTTCTAAAAAAAAACCCTGAATACGTATTAAAAAAGTAGGTTTTTTTTATAATACTATGCTTTTCATAAAAAAAAAAAAAACCTAAAAATAATTTGAAAATTTTTTAAACATCATGCCTGTGAAACGTGGTAAAATAAACATTTTTTGTGAATCGTAACTAATTCTGGTATGGTTAATTTTTTAACCGCCAAAAAAAAAATCATTTAATGCTAAAATAAGTTTTCAAACCAGATTTAGAATAATATGTAGCGCGCCAAAAAAAAAAAAAAAAAAAAAAAAAAAAATTCATGGAATAATTTTTTACTTTATTTATGGAAATTCCTAGTAATGTTTCAATTGTTTGACTTTTTAAAGTAAATTCTACTTTCTATTTGAAACTTATTCTCCATAATGAGAAAATTTTTCTTATTAAATTATTTATTAATTAGATATACTTTACTATTAATATTTTTTTTTTCGAGGTGGCTAATATATTTTCATAATGTGTTAATATAAAAAAAAAATTATGAAACTTTCCCCTAACATTTTTCTATCGGAGAAAAAGAATCAAAAGATTTACCTTTTACAAATAGTCTTCCATAACAAGCTAATTTGTTTTTTTTCCAGAACTCAATAATGATTAAGGTAAAAATAGTTTTCTGAATGAAATAATTTATTTCCATATAAAGTTTTTTTTGTCAAACTTGGCAAAAAATTGTTAGCCTTATGTTTCCCACTTGGTAAAATTGTTAGCCGGATATTTCCCACTTGGCAATAAATGACCAAATTTATTAAAAATCACTTACCTTTTTTAGCTTTTACTTACCTTTAACATACTGGATTTATTCCGAGAATCCCGATTTTGTTATTAAAAAATCATTTTCCCATACAATATGTTTCAAAAAGCGTTTCGAAAATCTCTTTCATTTAATTTCATCGGAGAATTACTTAAAAAAGATTTACAATGCGTTCATATGAACGTGGTAAAGTTACCAATAAAGTTAAAAATGGGCGAAAAAAAAAGGAAAAATAGTTCTTGATGGAGTCAAAAAATATAAAAGTCAAACTTTTATAACTGAAATATTTTTTTTTTTTTTTTTTTTTGCCTTACTACTATATCTGATATTATGAAAAACGTTTTTACATATGGTCATATTTTATTTGAATGAATGGTTTAATCTCGCTCATTAGCTTCTAATTTGATTTTAATAGATCAAGAAAAATTTTATCTTGTATTCCCGGATGGGCATTGGTATTATCCGGATATAGAATTTTTAATGAATTTTTTAAAAAAAGGAATATGTCCGTGAAGAATATCCATATATAAATATCGCACGGATATAAATATCGTACAGAACGGCTTTTTAATTTATCCGCGTAAGCCGCATGTAGATTGCTGCGTCCGCACATTAATTCACGTGAATTTTTTGTGAGTCCCGTCGGACTACATGGTAATTTCGCCATATTAAAGTAAGAAAAAGCAAATAACGAGAAACGACGATTTAGGATTAATAGAAAGAGTGAATATAATTTATTCTTTTATAAGTGAATATAATTTATTCTTTTATAAGTGAATATAATTTATTCTTTTATAAGTGAATATAATTTATTCTTTTATATAGCGATCTATACAAAGAGTAATAAAAAAAGGGAACGCCGGTTTATAGTTATACTAGATTACGGTACATTCCGCCGAAAATCATCATCGAAACAATCTCTTTGAACGAACATTTTACCGAAGGAACATTTTGCCGACCCGAGTTCCATTTTACCGAAATCACATTTCGAATGGACATTTTCATCAAATATGTTAGTGATTGACACTTTCATTTAAAAATAAATAAGAAATGTTCTTTTTGAACTATTTTATCATCATTGTTTCTATAATAGTTACCTAGCTATTAGACAATGGAATTTTTTCGACAAAATATCTAATTCGACAAAGTGATTTTTTTGGTGAAGTGGTTTTCGCTGAAATATCTGTCGGTAAATTAATGGACTTCGGCGAAATAAATGTCGATGAAATGGTTTCGGCGAAATGGTTGGCGAAAAAGTCCGGATATCCCATTGGAGCAAGAAGACCGTTCTGGTGGTGTTCATATACGAAATGTTGAAATAGTTGTTGTTTAAGTAAGTTGATTAGAGAAGTCCTAAGAAAAAAAGTACAATAGCAAAAAAGCAACAAGCTTTTTTATTTAACTAAACGCATCTGCAATAATAAGTATTGTTAGGTTGACTACTTGATTGCAGAATACAATTATTCATAATAATAATAGGAATGCCAGAGTTCGCAAACACTATTTATTTTTCCTTTATTAAAATGTGTTGGGCGAAACTTTCGTCCTCAGAACATTCAATGACTTGTTTATTCCCAATGTATTATATCGATTAAATAAAAGGGCATAAAATACAATAGATTAAAATTTATCATGTATTTCTAGACCTTAACTTTGTGATTTCTTTCGTGTAAACTTCACGCTAATTTGGGACAGGATTTTACATAATATAATGTGTATTTCTAATCATCAAACTTATATTTAGATTAGTTATAAATTTGTTAGCTTGCGAGATTTATAATTATTATATTTATTTAGTCCACCATAGCTGTACATCACGGCAGATTTATGAAATACACCAAATCTGTCTGACAAATTCATATGGCTACACCAATTTTCTCGCTATCTAACCAATTTTTCTAATATTGATGGTGCGTCATTATTCGACATATTTTCTAGCAAACCCATGGATAAAGCTTATTCCCGAGTGAAACAGGGGTTTTTACTTAATTTAAATTCGAAATTCTCTAATTTTGGCGATCTCATATCAGGCTGATTTGGAGAATTGGACCAATTATTGTTTAAGCTTAATTGATGAGTTGGTTCAGGACCCAGAAATATACATAAAAGGGTCAGGTTTGAGTTTGCGTACAATGAACCATAAAAACCATGTAGATCTTTCCTTTTGTGAATAATTTTAGATAGTGCTGGTCAAAGATTTATTTCTTAATTTAGAAATTGACTAGCACTATCGTAATTCCGGCCCTGAAAAAAATGCGTACAGCTCATATAAAAATTTTTTTTCGCCACCTGACCCCTATATATATATTTCTGGGTCCTGTTGGTTCATTATATGGAGATTTTTCTGATCAGCCGTTACTGTATGCTACTGGTATGCTTTAAAATGATCACACAATAACAATATAAATATGTATTTTCTTTTTACCCATTTTTGTTCGTGTTTTATTTTTTATTTCTATCATCACTTCTGTACTGGAATTTTTCATACATGTAAACAAAGTTGAATCTACTTTCGGTTAATTCGTATTTTCTCTACCCATATTTTATTGTGTTTCAAAGGACCCATATTTCGAAATTTTCATAGCCATACATATACATAATATTCATTATATCTGAATAACATAAAAGTAATCTTTTATCCCAAATGTTTGTGATCTTATTCCAATTCTGATCAAGCATATTGATCGAGATCTTGTCTCGAAAGGAACTCTCTCTCTTTGAACAAGAATCTATCATAACAATTCTATCCAGAAACTTTTTAAATTTACCTTCAGGATTGCATTTTAGACCAAGTGCATCGAGCATTCCGTCAATAAAATGTTGGCAATTACAATTTAGTGGGTGGTATTGAAAATTCTTATTCTAATAAAAGCATTTTCGGGCGATGATTCGTAAGGAACAATTTCAATGTTTATAACAAAAGAGAGTAACGTGCACATTATATCTAAGATGTTAGATAAAAAATTATATAGATGTCGATTCCAAGTCTGCAAGAAAGTATTATTTGATTGAATAGTTAGATTCTTTACTAAGATTTGAATCGTAATTGACACGAATATGTGCAATTTTCTCATATAATCGACCCTGTTAATCCTTGTTAAATAAGATGAGGACCAGCGTCACCAGTGCCCCATTCTAGAATAATTCCATCTATCTCTAACCCAACGTGAAACATTTCGTATTTGTTTTTAAGCATAAATCTTATTAAATATCGAAGAAATGGACTATCGGAACGATTTTCACTCAGCTTACTAATAAATAAATAAACTAAATTTATCAGATTCTCTTCTGTGTTGCAACAGATTAGGTTTTTTTATTGTTCGATTAGCTTCTTAAAACATTGACATCATGTTAGTCGATTTTCCGCGCTCCAAAATAATATGGACATTAATACTCTTCTTGTTGTATATCGGAACAATGTGGTATAGAAATATTTACATACCAATTTCACATTTAATTTGAATTTTTTCGTGCACATCTTCAAATCATATAAAAATAAAATGTTATTAACAGTATTACATGAAATTTTGTATATCTGACATATTGTGCTGTGGTGACTCATGACTCCTTCAGATAACCGCGCTGCCGGAGGTTTTCAACGGATATTCTTAAAGACGGAGCTTATACCTCCTTAGTCCTTATGACTAAGAATACCGGTTCCAATTGCCACCATAATTCTCTACCTACCCTATAAAAAACTGGATACGTTTTTAATAAGATTTTTATACGATTTTTTTCCTTAGAAATAACGTATCACAATAGACCGTTGAAAAGATACGGAAAATTGCACAATTCCGTATCACTATAAATATGGTTTGGATACGGAATTTTCATGGAATGCATACGGAATTTACGTGATTTAATCACTGTTTTACCATGAAATTTATATTATTGCTTATTAAATTTACTGTTTATATTACAATTTATTACAATTTATTACTAGACTTTATTTACATAAATTTAATTTTATTTATTAAATCAAAAAATAAAAAAATAAAATAAACACAAATATATTATGAATAGTTTATTCCTATCAAACCAACTATTGCAAACCAAAACAAAAAGAAACATTAATACTATTTCTACTGATATTTCGTTAAGAAATTTGATTTTTTTTAAGAAATCAAAAGTCTCCAGGAGCACTTAGTCCAAAGAAATAATCTATTCCTTCAAAATAAATGAAAAAAGACACTAGTACATTTCTTTAACTCAATTAGACCAACGCTTCCCTATTGTGCCTATAATTCTGGATTCGTCCAAGTCATCAGGAGTCAGACAACCTAAAAGCAAAAAAAAAAAGAAATATAAGCTCCGCCTATATAGTACCTGCAATCATCCAAGTCTCCAAACGTCCGGTTCCTACTGACTTACAAAAAAAAAGTACTTCAAAATTGACCCGCAATAAGAAAAAAGGAACCAAGCAGCCAAAAAAAAATCTGATCTACAAAATAAAGAATAAAAATAAATAAAAAAGAAAGGATAGTGATGTGGAAGTAAAAAAGTAAAATAAAATTTTTTTTTTTTTTTTTTTTGAAAAAGGAATAACGAAGTTAGGGAAGGACATAAAAAAAGATTTTTAAGGGGCTGACAAAGTTAGAAAAATAATGCAGAAGGTAACTTACATAACCCGGCTTATAGGAACCTCTCTTTTTAAATTAGAGACTCAGGAAATACCTGCACTAAATAAGGCTTTTTATTCCCCAGTCCTGACAAACTTCGTATTAGTAGTCGCGGTTAGTCCATCTTTAACCTCTAACCTATGCTGCCAGAGGAGAACATCCAGAAATAAATAATTCAGCAAAAAAAGGGGCAAAAATAATTTTTTTTATAAAAAAGAAGAGAGGGTAATGAATGGGAATAAAAGAATAAAACCAAAAAAAATTTTTTTTTTTTTTTTTAAAGAGGGCAACGAAGTTAGAAAATAAAGGAAAAGAAGTTTTTAAAAGAAGAGTAGCAAGTAAGAATAAAAAAGAGGGGCAACAAATAAAAGAAAAAAAGAGTTTTTTTTTTTTTAAAAAAAAAAAAATAGCGAAATAAAAAATCAGGGAGAGGAAGACAGTAAGACAGGGTGGAAGATCAAAGCTGGGTTTATATAAACAAAAAACGTATCATAACAAAAATCACGTGATCATGTGTTATGACTTATGACGATAAAATCGATAAAATCATTATTTAAAAAAAACAAGTTCAAAAATTCCGTATACATTCCGTATATATTAATTTTTCCGCATACATTCCATATGCACCAATTTTTTAAAAAACTTTCAAAAATGAATTACGTATTAAATATACGGAATTATTATACGGAATCGGTAAAAATGTATATCAAACATTTATAAAACGTATCCTTTTCGTATACAGATTTCTTATAGGGCTAGCAGGAATGTTGTGTAAAGGCTAGGCAAACATACGAACATCATTATAGCATCTGTTCAAAGGTACAATATGATAGATAAATGATAAATTTACCATCTTAAAATATCGAAGAAAAAGTTAAGTACTGGCATGACATCGTTACGGTACCGTCGATGTAAAGAATTTCCAGGTATAATAATTATATAATAGTTACATAATACATACCATAATTCATCGAACAAATTTTTTTGAATAATACAACACAAATATACAATATCTTTTCTTCGGGAATGTTAAAAAATCGCACGGTGATCATCGCCGCACATAAAATTCTTTTTTAAATTTTAAAATCTTTCACTGAAATATTTGATCTGTTCATAAAATAACAATGCTATTATGTGTAAATTTATGAGTAGAAAAGTTTACCTTAGGTCAAAAAGACCGTTTTTCAGATAGTTTTTGAGAAAAAAATGCAAAACGGTTTTTTTTTTTTTTTGGTCTTAAAAAAAATTCTTTTTAATAAAATTTTCAAAATTTCAGTGTGGTTGATATTTAATTACATCATTTTACTTATTTATTATTTAAATTTACTTAAACTAAAATTTTTTTAACAAACGATTTTTAACTATGGCCGAAATTATAATTTTTGGCCAGAATCAAGCGGCGAAAATCGCCTGCGGCGATAATTATTTTAAATGTTTCTACACGTATATTAATTTTACGGTGGCTCTTAAAATGAAATAAAATATCGATACATGATAGTACTTAATAAAAAAAATTTAAAACGACCGAATTTATTTTATCTATTTTAGTATTGACTATATAGTACGGTATGTTCGGTCAACTTTTTTTAATCATATTCTTAATCCATATTCTCTTTTATCCCATTCTTCTTTGCTTTTTATAGGTCCCCATTTTTCATCATGCTTATATTCATACATATTATTCATCATACCAGAATAACATAAAAGTAATCTTTTGTCCCAAGCATTTGTGAGCACGCCCCAATTCTGATCAGCATATCGATCAAGATCTTGTCTCGAAAGGAACTCTATTTCTTGGAACAGGAATCTTCCATCCGCGTACATGACAATTCTGTCTAGAAACTTTTTAAATTCGCCTTCAGGATTGAATTTTAGATCAAGTGCTTCGAATATTTCATCAATAAAATGTTGGCAATTATGTTTTAGTGCACTGTATTGAAAATTCTTATTCCAATAAACGCATTTTTGTGCAATGATTTGTAATTTATTAGAAGGAATAACGCCAATTTTTGGATCAGAATGTAGTCTAACCTTGCTCATTACGTCTGAAATGATATAAGATAAATTGTGAGTCCAAGCCCACATAGAAGTGTAATTTGTAACGTTAAATTCTTGACTAAGATATGAGACGCGAATATGTGCAATCTTCTCGTATATTCGATCTGTGTTGATCCTTGGATAAATAAGATGAGGACCAGCGTCACCAGTACCCCATTCTAGAACAATTCCATCTATCTCTAACCCAACGTGGAACATTCCGTATCTTGTTTTAAACAGAGAATTTGCTACATATCGGAGAATTAAATTTTCTGAACGATTATCACTCAGCTTACTGATAAAAAAATAAACATTAAACTTCCGATCTTTCTCGCTTGGAGTAAGATCATTTTTTTGAAGGTCACTTAGATTGAGATATCGATTCAGAAATCTTGTTTCATCCCCGAGACTTAGTATCAAATCATTAAGTTCCTCTTCCCCAAGCGAATTGCAAACTTCCCCATCTTTTAATTTATCTTTGATTGTATTGTACCAACTAGTGTCGCTTGAACTGTTGTATGAACTATTGCTTGGATTGTTGTTTGAACTGTTGTTTGAACTATTGCTTGAACTGTTTTTTGAACTGCTGTTTGAACTGTTGCTTGAACTGCTGCTTGCTGAAGTGAACTTTGGGCTGCTATTAAAATTGCCCATTCTTCTTTAGAAACTGTACATGAAAATATGAGAATAAGAATGAGGGGGAGGTAGATAGAAGAGGCTTCGGCGAATATTGTTTAAATACAACTTCTAATTACAGTATAATAATAAAAAAATGATAACTAAGTGTGGTTAATATCAATTCTTTATTCCAATAAGAATTTTGTAATTATTAATTACTAATCAAATTAGCTAAATATAGTTTATAATAAGTTTTTTTTTTTAAAGAGAAATTTCCTTTCCCGGAAACAATAACGATTTTTGATTAACATGTAGATCAGATTGTAATTTTTTTTTTTTGCTTTTGGATTTATATACCAAGCACTGAATATTTTTTATTTTAGTTTTATTTATTCTTGAAACATTCGAAATGAGGGGTAGGATGATAATATTTATTTTTTTTAGATTACTCTCGAATGAATGGATTGATTTGTAACAAAACATTTGTTCGACATTAATAGAAAAATATATTTGCTAAATAGTTATTTAATGTTGCGGATCCTCGTAAATTGGTGCTTGCTTGGCATTTCAAAAACTTTATAATGAACAATTATTTTGTTTTATCAGAAGTTATTTCGTATCACTTACAAATGTCTGACGTTTATTTGTTTGAACGATATTAATTTAATTAATTATAGCTTATTTGTAATGAAATATGTTCTGATAATCTCATTGTGACTGAAACATCAATATCATGTGATACTGTACATGTCACGATTGTCACGTTGGATGATTAGAATAATAAATAATACATATTTCTTTTTATTCTTTTTACCAATTTTTCGTTTAATTGGCTTTATTTTTATATTTTTTTCGTTTCCTTGTTATTTCATAATTAATATATATATATATGTTTCATACATGTATATACAAATTGAACTTAATACTTTATTAATTTTTCAGCGGCTCATAGCATGACAGTAATAAAAATAAAATAACTTGCTTTTACAGTACAGTACATTCGATCAACTTCTTAGTTCATATTCTCTTTTTTCCCATTCTTCTTTACATTTCATAGGACCCCATTTTTCGTCATGTTTATACTCATACATATCATTCACATATCAGAATAACATAAAAGTAATCTTTTATCCCAAGCATTTGTGATCTCGACCCAATTCTGATTAGCAAATTGATCGAGATCTTGTCTCGAAAGGAACTCTCTCTCTTGGAACAAAATCTATCATCCGCATACTTAACGATTCTATCCAAAAACCGTTTAAACTCACCTTCAGGATTGAATTTTAAACCAAGTGCATAGAGCATTTCATCAATAAAATGTTGACAATTACGATTTAGTGGATTATAATAAAAATACTTATTCCAATAAACGCATTTTTGGGCAATGATTTGTAATTTATTAGAAGGAATGACACCAATATTTGGAGCAAAAGATAGTAACTTTCTCATCATGCCAAAGATGATATAATATAGATTGTGACACCAAGTCAGGAATAAAGAATCGGTTTTAAGACTACATTCACATTGTGTACTAACAACAAATGAATCGGAATTGACACGAATATGTGCAATTTTCTTATATAATCGTTCTGTGTCGACCCTTGGATAAATAAGATGAGGACCGGCGCCTCCAGTGCCCCATTCTAGAACAATTCCATCTATCTCTAATCCAACATGGAACATTCCGTATCTGTTTCTAAATACAGATTTTGCTAAAAATCGAAAAAATGGGCTATCGGAACGATCATCATTAAGCTTACTAATAAATAAATAAACACCGAATTTGTTAGATTTCCTCCAATGTCGCAGTAGACTATCGACCAAGCTCCTCACATCTTCCTCGATTAGTAAGTCGTCTAAGTTTTGCAAATCCCTAGTGATTTGGCTCAAATCATCAAGTTTGAGATATCGATTTGTGAATCTTGCTTCATCCCCAAGACTAAGTACCAATTCATTAAGTGCCTCCTTCCTGAGTGACTTACAAATCTCCTCATTTTTTAATTTATCTTTGATTATATTATACCAACTAATACTGACCGTTTGAATCGTCACTTGAACTTTTGCTTGAATTATCGTTTGAATTGTCACTTGAACCATCGTTTAAATTGTCGTTAAAATCGACATTTGTACCGTTGCTTGAACCGTTTTTCGAACCAATTTTTGAACTGTTGTTTTGAACTGTTACTTGCTGAAGTGTATTCAGGACTGCTACTAAAACGTTGCCCATACTTTAATTCATGAATTCATGAAAGAAACTGTTTGAATATAGTATGAAAATTGGTATGAGAATGAGAATGAGACAGAGAAGGAGGAGGAATGTATCAGCGATAAAAGCTGACTAAATAAAAATTATTATAAAAAATAGTAACCAAGTATGATTAATTTAGTTGTTTTTTTTTTAAATATATAAAAAATTTTTTTAGTTAAAATTACTAATTAAAATATATTAATAAAGATGCTAGCCAAATATATTTCAATTTTTAGGATTGTTTAGAGCAGAATTTTGTAATGGTGATGCTGTTACGCATTAGAGTATATAATGTCTGGAAAGAATTTTTTCTTGCTTTTAATCATAGATACCATCATTGTAATATTTTTATTTATTTTTCGGGAACTCCTGAAAATTTGGAATGGTGGATTGACCTGTACGGAAAATTCAACACATATCGTTCGGCAAGTTTTTGATTATTAATCAAAAAAAATTGGCTAAATAATTGTTTTAACTTATTTTTGTTAGTTTAGATTTGGTTAGATGATCAATGCTGCGGATTAACAATAAATTGCGTTTCAAAAACTATAGTAAAAATTATTATTATAATATCTTTAATATTAGAAAGTAATTAAAGAGATAAATTTTCATGCCATAATAATTTCATCGTAAACATCATGTGACATACATAATGGTTGATTATATTATTGTAATATTGTGAGTTATTGCTGTTATTAATTAATTACAAATTATCAAGCTAATGTTCTTTGCACAAAGCCTTAGTTATATTAATATATTAGTTAATAAATTGAATAAGGATTCGTGTTTTGGGTTTAAGAAAATAAATACATGTTTATGCTTCACGTACAAATCGTAAATATGTGTATCAATGAATCAAACTCAATATTAGTTGTCTAATACATATAATAAAATTAATAGAAATTAAAATTTGCTGCCTTACTTGACTAAAAATCTAAGATTGAAACTAAAACTAAAACTAAGGAAAAGCTCAATTTAAAATCTCTTTCGTTTTGCGCATACTTTCCGATTTTGGGTATTATAACTTATACTGATATAACAAAGTATAGAAAAAAACTTATTCTTGGCGTAAGTGCTTATACCGTCATTTTACTCGTACGCCAATTCTAGGTCTATTTGTAGATTAACGTTTCCAGGTTAAACAGTAAGCAAATGCGTAATGATTTCAACATCATATTCATTATTCACGATCTAAATTTGACCGTCATCTTAATTTTGATTTTTTTTAACTAAACTAACACTAAACCTAAACCTAAACCTTAACCTTAATCTAAATTTAACTCTAAGTAACTCCAAAAACCAAATGCGAAACTCCATATTACGCAAAAAAATCAAACACAAAGTGCAAATAAAATAAATATTTTTCAAAATACCATCTACTGTAGTTAATAATAAATTTCAATTCAAAAAAAAAAATACACTTATGCTAATTATAATTATTTCGAATATTAGTTTCAAAAATAATGATAAAGTTTACTCAAACAAAATAGTACAATTATACAAATTACGTAAATATTATACAATTCTAATACAAACAATGAAATTAAAAATAATTAAAATATGTTTGGTTTTCTGAATTTCTTATTTATCGTACAACATCCATCGGTACATACCGCCCAAGTTGCTTTGATGATCATGTCAAACATAACTTAGTCCTGCCCTTTCAAGATTTTCACATATTCTTTAACAGGAATTTGATATATTTCATTCTCTTTACTTTCTTAGATTCTTCTGGTATTGTATTATTACCTCCCCACATGCCAACACCATCTGTTACAGAATTAATATTATTATTACCGTCACTTGTATCCACATTGATTTCCTTACAAAGTTTCACAACTTTATCATTTATGTCAAAAACTTAATTTCCGATAGTATTGATATTGTAAAAATAGCACGAAAAAAATCTTGCTTCTTTATTTTATCATACAATAAAACGAAGAAACGCGATTAAATTTTTTATTGGAACGTCAATATGTACATTATATAGAAAATAATTTTTAAGAATTTATTTAAAAAGTTTTATAATTAGAGGAGATATGACGTTTTAATGTTTTATAAAAATAAGTATATTTTCAATCACATTGGCTGGCTGTGTGTAACTGATCAATAACCGAACAATTATAATTTGATTGGTTAATAAGATTGGCGAATAATTTGACAAATGTGGAACATGTAACAACTGTGAAATGACATGTGACATGTGTAATGAATTCAGCCAATCAGAAACGGATATAATGGCGACCAATAAGAAAAATGAGTGTAAATTAAGTAAATCGTTGAATGAAAAAATTTCGTTATTTTTTTTATTTCCATTTTTGTATATTTGATGGTTTCACTTTCTTTCCGTTTCCTTTCATGTTAATTTGTAGCCTTCCATTATTGTCTTCTATGATGGAATTACCTAAAAATATTTCCACTAGTTGATCGCACCAAATAAGTAAAAATAATAAAGTTGATTGTCTTTCGAGAAAGCATTTCTAGAATTTCATACGAATTTTTCCGTAGTATTGTAGCAAATTCTTAAAATGCAGCGAAAAAGTCTTATAAATATTGTCTATATCACTATTCGTTAACAGAAAGTTCTATCTTTTTCAAAATTTTAACATCATTCAGATGTGAATAAATACTTCCAAATTTTTTAAATCCATTATCGTTATCAATACTTGTTTATAACATAATAATAAACATATCAAGATGGAACTTGTAAATTCAAATGATGAAAATTATTTTGACCAAACATCAAGATTAAAATCTAGTCCTATACCAATTAAATTTATTTCTTTTAATGGTGTAGATGAAAATTGCGTTTATTGTGGAGAAAAATATATTGGGACGATTTTTAGTGGAAAAGTTTATAATAATGGTCACACTTATAATCAAAAATATTGCGAAAAATGTTTATCGAGTTATATTAACGATATAACAGATAATAATATATATTTGGACGTATATATTTGCGCAATGGACTTGGAATGTCGTGAACATGAAATAAGCAGGACAAAAGTACCACAATGTATTCAGGAATGCTGTAGGAATTGCTTGAGAATTTTATATTTTAAGCAAATAGACGGAAGATTTATTGATGAATTTTTGGTTGATAGTAGCAATCGCACCATGTATAATGAAGTGATTGAGAGTGAAAAAGATTGTAAATTATGTGGAAAATCATTATCGTACACATACAACCGGTATGATTTCTTTATATTGTGTTCAGATTGTTATCTAATTTCTTCCGGATTGATAGAATCAACCTTGGTTAAAAAGAAAATTTCAATACTTTACTTACCATGGTGGCATAATAATGATAAGTGTGATGCGTGTTATTCAAGGTTAACATTTGCATCAGACTGTCAAAAATATTGTGCAAATTGTTATATATTTTACGTTGGATGCAGATACTGTTTAACAACAAATGTTATTTTTGGTCCTACATGTCAGTCTCAATGTCAAAAATGTAAAAGAATATCACTTATCACGCACAGCAATGAATACTGTGGTCTTGATGATTTTCTTAATAATATTATATATGACAATTTATATAATTTGGAGATGGTTAAATTTGCAAACATTGTAAAAAATACTAATAAATATTTTGATAAAAAAAGATATTAAAAACTATCTTTAAAGTAATAAATAAAAGTAGCATAGGTCCAATTAGATGGATATCATATTCCCAATTTACAAATATAGAAGAAATGACAGAAGGAGGATATGGTATTATATACAAAGCAACTTGGTTAAATAATAATGAAACTATCGTTTTAAAAAGATTTGAAAATTCTAAAAATATTGGCAGGTATTTTTTAAATGAGGTAAAATATCTTAAATATCTACTTTAGTAATTTCTTGTGAAATAAATTTAATTTTTGATTTAATTGATAATAGTTAAAATCGTGTCAACATTTTTTTAAAAGTTTTTGGGGTCATATCATTAAAATTTATGGTATTACAAAAGATCCTGAATTAGAAGATTATATATTAGTTATGAAATATGCGTCAGAAGGGGATTTACATAAATATTTAAAAAAGAATTTTACAAATATTGCATGGATTAAACAAAAAACACAAATTTTATGGGAAATTTCAGAGGGGTAATTGTAATTTAAATTTATATATTGTATTCATTGAATTTGAGTTCATTTACTAATTTTTTCATTTAGACTTGAACATATCCATAAAAAAAAATTTATGCATCGAGACTTCCATAGTGGAAACATATTGTATGATCCTCATAATAATTCGTATAATAAAAATTATCAATGGAAAATCGGGGATCTAGGATTGTCACAAGCCGTAAATGATAAATCATCAAATAATGAAATATATGGAGTAATACCTTATATTGCACCAGAAGTCTTTAAGGGATCTAAATTTACTAAAGAATCTGATATTTATAGTTTGGGTATGATTATGTGGGAACTTACAACAGGTTGTAAACCTTTTGCGAATGTTAAACATGATATTCATCTTATTTATAAAATTCTTGATGGAGAACGACCAAAAATTACGGAAGATACACCAGAATGCTATGCCAACTTAATGAAACGTTGTTGGGACGCTGATCCGAAAAATAGACCTTCTATAAAAGATATTCGTTTAACTTTTGGTAGTTGGGTATTTAGATGTGTGAATGAAGTAGAGTTTAATCAAGCTGAAACAAAAAGAAAGGAATTGATAAGATCAAAGAAGATTGGACCTGAATTTACTGAAGAATATCATTCGGAAGCTATTTATATAAGTAGGCCATTAAGTGCTTTAATTTCTGAATGTACATCCACCTATTCATCTTCGACAACTTCATCAGGTAAAGGTATTACGAAAAAAATAAGCAATTATAAATTAAAAATATTACTATATATTTGATTAATATAATCTTTTTAGATTCTAATTACGTCATAGAACTAGAGAATGATACAGACACTAAAAGGTACTTAAAAATAATGAAAATTTTTTGTTTTTAAATGATGTGACTAATTAATTGATTTTATTAATTTATTCTTTTACTAGTTTGTCATTACAAAATACGATTCAAAATTTTGCACCAGTTTTAGATTCTTCTGATTATATCTCAGCAGAATTAGAGTTTGATATAGACACTGAAAGGTATTTAAGTGAAAATAAAAAATAGTATTAAATATCATTACTAATTATTTAAATTAATAATTTTTTATTTAGTTCATCATCACAAAATTTAAGTTTTACGCTTCAAAATTTTTCAACTTCTTTAAAAAAGAGGAGCAATGAAGTATTTTTAAATGTTGAAACTTACAACAATAGTGGTAAATATTTATCTGAATTGATATTACTTAATTTATTTATTATTATTATTATTATTTTTTAGGTATTTATGTTATTATAATAATATTTAATCTTTTTTATTTAAAATCAATTTAAAAATAATATTTATAGAAAAACGTATTAAAGCTAGTCGGAACTATAGAAGTTAAAATATTCAGTTGTTCTACGTACAGACGCGAAATATGAAGCAAGAATTAACAATTTTTTATTAGATTTAATCTTATTAAGAGAAACAATTAGTATCTAAAATGATACTTTGTTACTTATGAGAGTAACACAAATGCCAAGTCACATGACATATAACCGTTATTATGCACATGATCGATTATAATTCTGGCCCAAAATTAAATAATTTCGGTCATGTTTCAAACAAAGAATTGGCTTAGGAGCGGTCTAATATACTTCGGTCCAATATATAAATATTTATTCGACATATTTATTATTTCATAATTATATATTATATACAGTATATATTACCTTAAATAAATATATTTATATATCTTAGGGTATTCAATTTATTATTTATGTTGTTGCAGGCGAAACTAAAATTTCAAAAGCTTTAGAGGCCTGCATTTTTAAAATATCCTCATCTATTTTTAATATTAAATCTTGTTCGTGGATTTTTTTTTTTTTTTTTTTTTTTGCAAATGCTGTCCTTGTAAATTTCAGACGCTAAATATAAAGATTATATAAAGATAAAGCACCACATATCTTGATTTTGTATTCTTATATCGGTTACTGCATTCTGTCAAATGCCAATGTATTCCAAAATGTACATAAAAATATGGTGTATCTCGATGAATTAATTGTCCATTTATTGTTAAGTCCTATTGCAATATATAAGCGCGTATCTAAGCAATTTAAATATTTAAATAAACTTGTAAACTAATAGTCATATAATTTTTTGGTTTTGACCTTGAATTATTTCATAAAATAGAACAACGAAAATGGTAATTATTTTATAATGTAATTTAAACCAAAAAATATGTTTAATAATTACATTTAATTAAACAGTTAAATTAATTTATCATTACGACACCTCATTGATAAATTCAAAATTGAACTATTTAAACTTTTTAGGGCTAATAAAGTTATATTTCATTTTTTTTTTATTGCATAAATAAAATGCCCTTTATTAAACAAAATCGAAAAATTTATTTTCGAATAAGTTTATCTCGGGAATGCTATAATTTAGAATCGATTATATTTAATTTCAATCGAATACTTTTGGAAGTGAGTATAATAAAAATATTTTGTTAATTAAATAGTTTCATGTCGTCAAGTTTGTTTAATTTTATTAAGTATGATTGTCCAGAAAAGAAATTGTTGAATAAAGGCTAATATCTGGTCTTAATTACGTAGATAAATCAGACATGAAGAATAGGTTGAAGATGCAGAAGCTATTTTAATTCAAGACCGTTAAACTGATATATTTATTTAACGTATATTCGTTAAAATCATTTAAAAAACAATTTTAAAGTATTTAAAGTGTAAAATTCCTTATTTAACTGGCTCATTACCATAATTTTAAATATCTTTTAAAAAGAATAACAATCCTTACTTGATAATTAAATGCTTATTTTTCTTGAATTTAATTAAAATATGTTACAATAGTTAATATTATTATAAAATAAAGAGAGAAAATTCTTCTAACACTGAACAGAGGCGACAAGTTTCGCTCGGGTAAAACTAAAATCACCTACCCTGTTACATATATTAATAATATTATTTCATGTTTACAGAAAGAATGACATCATTATTATATTATAATTTAGTAATAAATAAATAATTAAACACATAGCTATACTCTCTTTACTCCATCTTTTCTCATACTTATCATCAATAGGATCTTCATATATATCCGTTAATCTATTTGTAACATTTTTTATTATTTTTTTTTATGAAGGAGGAGGTTCAATCTACATAGCAATATATTAACTTATACTCCTTATTTAAAGCTAAAACACTAATAACATCGCATTAAATTATAAGTACTTCTAACATATTTATCTCTGGGGAAAAAAACAAATCTGTAAATTTATTTTCAATATGATATCATTATTTATTGTCAATTAAATTTGTGTATATTATGTCATTTTTTAAGATACCCAATTATTGATGGTCTTTTCATTATAATTCCAACATCTTTTCAATCTATATATTCGATTTAACTATCTCTGGTTTTTAATTAATTAGCTAAGGAATTTATCAAGATTAGTGTTTATTTATTTATTATTTATTTATTATATAAAGACAACAAACTTTTAAGGTAAAACAGGTCATAACCAAATACAACCATAAGTTTACACTACCAAGGCGACTGTTTACACCTAAGTATTAAAAAAAAAAAAACTTAGGCCACACCAGTTCGTCAAAACACTACATACGAGACCATAGAAAACAAAAAAAAGAAAAAAAAATCTACATTAAACTCTAAATAAAAAAATCGGAAAAATAAAAAGCCATTATCTTAAAATATTCCAAGCTATACAAGTTGCTAGCTATATTGTTTAAGTGCGAGGTTCAACCTCCCAAATGTAAAAATTTGAGGACGATAAGATTAATTATTTATCGCCTGGAAGATAAGAATTTGGATTTGATGTTCTAAGAGCATGATGTTTCATTGATCGTTGCAGTACAGACTATAGTTACTACGTTCGCGTGGAAGGTAGAACCAAGAGAATTGTGGTCGAGTATAATCCGACCTGACATTAGATGATGTTGATCATTTTCTCTTGCAATGGTCTTATTCTTTTATAATAAATCGTGAAATTTTTATTACGTAAGTATCACATGGTCATAGAGAGATGACAAACTTTAATATAATCTGACGTCTCAAATGATGCTCAAGAATAAATAAGTTATCTAGTTCCAGGGATACAGCTTAATGAATGATGAGATAAAGAGGGTGGTTAGGCCCATCGAAAGTCTTGAAAAGTGGCGAGCAGTGTCGTCTACTAGAAATTTTAACAGGTTTATAAATAAAATTAATCGTAAATAGAAACTATTTTGGGTAATAAAATAGAATAGCGTCAGTATTTGAAATTTTTTTTTTTTCTTTTTAAATAAACCATTCCACTGTTCAACATTTGATCGATATTCCATTTTAAATGATATTCCATTTTAAATAACTGGTAATTTGTTAGATTAAGAAATATGAAGTTATGGTTCAATAATTTAAATGCTAATTTTAATATTTCCGCTTTAGATGTTTTTATAAATTTAGTCGATTTTCATTTGATTTTTTTTCCTTTTATTTCATTAAATTTATATCCAACCGATTTAAAAGCATAGAAAAGACAGAAAAGAAAGATTATTGCTTTGAAACTCATTCTTCAATTGCATGCAGGTCAAATACCATATCGCTACACGTGAAAGAAGCTGCTCCAACTACTTTAAAAGTGCTGAACCGCCAAAGTTTTCGGAGTTAGAGTTTATTCAAAATATTAATTACAACCATATTTTTTTAAAAAAAAATGACGAATATTTAAATCCAAACATTGTAAATAAATGCTCAGATAAAAAAGTTCTTTTATTTCACGAATATGTTGACTCTTCTTTTATTTATAAAAAAAAATTGTTAGCCGTACTTGAACAGAGAACCTGCGCTTGAAGGTAAATCTAATATTATTTCCACGTTATATTTCATATTTATATGGCGAAACTTACATTCAATTTAAGACTTTTTCTTGTAAAATAAATCTACTATTAAAGTGATATCGTGTGTGTTAATTATATTATTAAAACGAATAGGTTACACTTCCAAAATTGGGATCAATGTCAAACTCGCCCATCCAGAAGACTTTGATGGGATAAAACGAAAGCTATATCTTGAATCTATACCAGATTTTGAAGCGATTTGTAAGGTTGCACATGATGCGGGAGTACCAATTAAACGTTGATAATACCTTTAATGTTGGCAGGTAAAAGTTTGGAATTTTTTTACTCATATTTATATTATTGATCTCTAATTTAATTTATTTATATATTGAACATGGTGCAGATATTGTTGCTTCAGTTATATTCTACATCATCGAAATTTGTAACTTTGAATTTCTTTATGAAACCCAATTTAATATATTTTTTAATTATTTCCATATTTTCATAATTTTTAGCTAAACTATGTGAATTATCATTACCAATCACTAATGAAATTGATTTTTGTGGCTTACGATTTGTCCAACTTATAAAAAAAGATTCTAATTCTTCTGGAAGTAATTTAATTCGTTCAACAAATAGATGATAAAATATTAATTCATGAATATTTTGTGAATATTTCACAACAAATTCTAATGCTTCTTTTTCGTTCAAATAATCATTTCCACACCAAATTTTAATACTTTTTAAACTTTTACAACTACCAAAAATCATTTTTAAAGTTTCCAATTCATTATCTTTAATTCCAGTGGAAAGTATTCTAAGATTTGGACAGAATTTAGCAATAGCTAAATTTAATGAATTATCACTATCCCCATAAAAATCACCTATACAAATTTCTTTTAAATTTTTCCCGTTGATTTCCAAGAATTTTATTAATAATTCGACTCTTGGATATTTTTCTTTAATTTTTAGAACTTGTAAACGTGGAAAAAAAGCATATTGTAACTTTTCAAAATTACCAAAACATTTATCATAAATTAAGTTCTTTTAAAATTTGAGAAATTTGCAATAAATAATAATAATAAATGATTACTTCCTCCACTAATATCTAAATTGATTAAAGCATTAGAAATTTTTGATGTTAACAAAGGAATTATATTTGTTAGATTATTAATTGGCAGATTATGGCATAATATCATTTCAAAAATATTTTAAATTTCTCTGAACAGAAATTAAATCTACTATTCCATTTGATACAATTTCTTCTAATTCTAAAGTACTGTGAATGACTGTACATTGTAACAAATTTGAGTTAATTGATAAAATAATTCGGTGGAAATACTTGAATTACAACATAATTTTGAGAGATTTCTTAAGCAATCTTTTGCTCCAGAATAAAATTAAAAAGTCAAATTTGGTGAATATGGCAAAAAAATTAATTTTTTTAAAGAGGAAATCTGATACATGAACAGTTTGAATATTTCCTGCACCACAATATTTAAATAATTTTTAAGATTATGTGATGAAATAGTTTGTTGTTTTCTAAGAAGTCTATCGATGTTATAATAAACTTGGTAAATAAATAGAACTTTACAAAATGATGCATAATTGAATGTTGGAAATTTTGTAGTAGGAGTAGAAATAATTTTGTTATCATATAATATTTTTTTTTGATTCGTCTGGAAGACAAGTAATTAAAGTACTAAAATTTTTGATACTATATTCATAAATGTCACTCCAAAAATTCTCATCAAAACCTCGCACCATAAACGATTAACTAATATACATGAATGCAAAGTATGTTTGTCATCTTCCAAATATTCGATAATATCATTTAAACAATCAGCGGGAAGTTGAAACATTATGTTTTAAGTTAACAAAGAGAGTTTAAAAATTTTTAAAATAAGATGAAAGTCGTTTTATTTGTATTGTTTGTGCTACAAACTTAATCTATGGAAAGTACCAATCATTTTACCATTTATGCCAACGATGCAGATTTAAGGGTGACCACAATAGATTTGCATCAAAAAAAACTTTTTCCTTTTAGGTAATTATATCTCATGTGTATTGAAAATTTAAAAAACCTTCCTGTCGATCCTTAGACAAAATTTTTTTAAAAAAAGCTTAAGTGAAAAGATGTCACAGTAGTTATATAAAAGATTTTTTGAACTTAAAAATGGAAAGCACGTACAACGAGACGGAATATGGATATAGGTTTTGTAAAGACATAAGGTTTTTTATGATGAAACACCTCAAAACATGACTGACTCAGTCTCCAAAAGGAAGGTTTTCGACAAAATGGATACCTTATGTCCAATAAACAGCGTTGAGAAAGATATTTTTTGACAGATACAACAGAGCACAGGGCTAAGCTATGACATAATAAATAATACTATCGTGTGCTAATAATATATCATGGCTCATATATAACGAAGATACTTGTTCATTTGGAAAACAAAACGAAGACTTACAAAATTGGCTGCAGATTCAATGAAAGATAGCACGAGAAATTAGCGGATATGGAAAAAAAGGTAATAACAAAGGTGATGATGCAATTCAGCAGAATAAAAAATCCATCAATAAAAGCTTCAGCTGGAACACAAGGTGGCAGATCATCCCGGCAAAAATAAAAGCCGTAGAAATAAAAATAAAAATGATCGACCAGTACTAGAGGTTCCATTTTTACTGAATGAATTAAATGCGAGTAGATATGATAGTCAAGCACGTGATTTTTTATATACGGTATACCTGGATATTGGAAGGAAGATGATATTAAAAAATTTGCAGCAAATAGGCCTATTTTGGAGTGTAAAAATCAAGAACAATTTAAATATTACACAGTAAAAACATCTATACCTCTTCTCAAAAAAGAAGACGAAGAGTTTAATAAAGGTTCTTTTTACGTGATGATTAACGGCCATGCATGTAGATAGTATAAAGGTGATTTAACGATCAAAACTAGATCTGAACGAGATTGTTGGCAATTAATATGCGATATGGATAAAAAAATGAAAGATTTATATAATGTAGGGGAAGATAAACTTCAAGATTTCATGGCAAAAGAATATGGTTTAAAGTTCGTTAAAGTGTTAAAACTAAAAGAAGGATGAAAAATTCCATCGTATTTTGAAGCTGAAGAAATCGTGAGTTAATACTAACAGTAGCGGACCAGGATCTTTAAATCCTTTAAAAAAAATATATCTTCTATGTAAAATCGACGATACCAAAGACATCCAGGATGATTGATAAAGTGTTAACAGACTCCCCATCTCCGGTGCCAAGAAAATTTTTTAATTTAGGGAAACAGATTATGGTGCTAGGAAAGAAAGTGCTAGACCGAAACAGAGTGGATTTGCTTCACGGTTGGTGAAGATAACAGACTTGTAAAAAGAAAGAAAGACGGTAGCCCCACCCGAAGAAGTGGTAGATTTAATTGGACGATATAGAAAATACGGCTCAGCTGAACCATCTCCCACAAAAATCTTCAACAGAGATAGTAATAGCAGCAACATACTTAGAACAAATAATGTTCAACCGGAATAGGTCATTGATATGATTGCTGATTGGTAACAAGAAGAGAAGATAACCAAGAATAAGCAGAAAGAAATATCGAAAAATACAGTATCGTTATTCGTTAAGTACCCAGGAAATAAAATTACAGCAGGTAGCGTTATGTTGCCATCAAAAGAAGAATTCCAGAAGGTACAATTGGAAAGGAGAGAAGAATTGTCGTCTAGGATTATTGAAGCATCGTTGAAAGTGAAGGAGAAAATGAGGTCTGAAGAGGTCTGAAAGCATGGAAAGGAATGATACTGTAGCCCAGAAAATAAACAAGAATTTATCAATAAATTTATTGTTATAGATGAAATGGATTATTTCCATAAGGGCAAAGTATCAGCTCAGGTAGCAGGATTAAGGAAAAATTTAATGAAAGGGTAAACGTGACAGTGGGGAACCAATTTTTAAAGAATATAATAATAAGTTAAATGAGTTTTTTGTGAGAAATTTAGTAAAGGTTAAGGAGAAGACGAGATTAATAACAACTCAAAACGCGTCCAAAGATTACCACAAAAAGGTAGAGCGAAGTTCTACAAATGGAACAGATCTGGGATAGTATGGGTATTAGATAGAGGATAATCTTCGTTATTCTGTTAAGAAATTTAGTACTGTTTTTTTTTATTTTAATTTAGTTTTTGGTTTGTTTTAACGTTTAGATGGTCATGTACAGTATTTAGCTTATTTAACTTAGGGGACCATATGAATCAATTTATATTGTATCGGTTAGTGAAAATGAATAAAAAAAAAAATTCTTATATGTATTTTCCTCAAATGACAATAAATATTTTGTGTGATTTAACCGCAGTCCAAATCATCACTATACCGCAGTAATAATTATACAAAATACCACAGAAGAACATGCAAGACACTTAAAATCCTCAATTCCATATATATAGAGGGTGATCAATATTATGTGGACATTTAAAGATATTTCAGTATCTAGTGATTCAAATTCCATGATTTTATATTCATTAGATACGTCTCATTTAGAGGATTCGAATGATAATAAAATTATTTTTGTATAATGAATATCCAGTGTACAGTTATGCTTTGAAAATTTAGATGTTCTTTCTATGATATCTTTTGATCTAATGATTGGATTTTCATAATCTATACCTCATTGTACTCATCTCATCGAGACGATTCGAATGATGGTAAATACATATTGTTTGAATTAATAATGATTGAATTACGATATTTTTTTTGAATTTTAGCTATTTATTATGCTAGTTATACAAATCATAGAATTTTTGAGTGAGCATTCTCGTTCTTCAAATCTTGGAAAACCATTAAATGTAACCTCAAGAACAAAAAAAGACTGACACCACTTTGGTATTCACATATGATTGATCAATACATATTAAATCTGAACAGTTTAAGATTAAATTTTGACCTACCCTAACTTACACAACAACATCTCAAAGCCAAAAGACCTACTAAAGATTTTACTTTAACTAATCAAATCATCCGGCCACGTAATGCTTGGGCATGCTTTTGGTCGCCAATTATTAAAGATATTGTTTACAGCAAGATTTTTCATAAGGACAATCATAGTCCAACTTCACCTATGATGATCATGGAACATTGGGTCAAGTTTGATAACAGCGATGTTACCAATTCTAATGATGTTACTGTTATCCCCAAATCAAAACCTAACCTCCTTCAACCGTGTAATAGCTGTCAACTACACTACCCATATTATATGGCAGATCTTTGACCAAAGTGTATTATTTTTCAGGCGATTGATAAAAGTTTAAATTTGAAGACACATACAAAAGATCAACTTTTATAGAAAAATCCTTTTTTATGATAACCAGACTTGAAGAAATTAAAAGTCTTCCAAACCATGCTAGGTCATTATACCTTATGGACTATAGCTTACAATGATCATCTTCAAATTTCCCGCTTACTAAACAGTGATAATAATTATTCTTACAATTCAGACGAACAGATACAAAATCAAGCATTAACTTACCCTTCCACTTTTTTACATCATTTTTTTATTCTTGAAAAAGATACAATTGATTTTTTATATAATTTTTATTACTTATTATCAAATTTTTCTTTCAATAATATTATAGATATATATACAGATGGATCTTGTATAACTGATCAATAATCGGAGGTAATCATGGGCCTTGAATGGCATATTACTCATCTGATTACTCAACCCAAATTACTTTTTCAGAATCATGTCAATTTTTCCCATCCTCTACTAAAGCGGAAGCCTTCGCACTTTGTACTGCACTAATAATATGTCCACCTAACACTACGGTCAATATATACATTGTTGGCGTAGTAATCACGTGACATTGTGGCAAAGTATATAGAGCCGCCTAAGCCAAAGCCATCATAGCCTGTTATTTTTGATATTTCCGATTTATTTGATATATCAGTTTTATTTGATTTATCTGATTTATTTGATTTAATTGATTTATTTTATTTATTTGATTTATTAGTTTTATTTGATATATTAGATTTATTTGTTATATTTTTAAATATATTTTATTTTGTATAAATATCCTGAAATTTCTTTTTAGTTGAAAAATATCAGAGAGTGTAATAACAAAGTTATAATAACAAGTTCATATAATTAATAAATAAACTCTTTTACCTTATAAACGAACTGTCCCTTTGTGAATAGTGTGTCTTGTTGATTGGACTTGAGACATATCTATTGCATCCCTGTCTCCAAGTCATAGTTACCTGATCGACGAACTGACCAGAGTAACAATTGGTGATTCCTGCCAGGTATAGCGACGAACTGTCTATACTGGATCTCTCAGACGTACTTGAGAAGAAAAACAATTGCAGACGTACTTGCACCCAATTGAATGCCATATTACGGTACTAAAAAGAGCCAAAGAAAACATCACAGAAATAAGCACCTTCAGAGAAGAAGACCTGCCTTTGAAAGAGCTCCTTATTGTAATTTTTGTTATACCCCATCAGGAGAAATACTTTATAACCAACATCCTACTGGATTCTTTAACTTTTGGAATTGGATTAAAGATAATCATTCTGCTAGAAACTACAACCTTTGCACTGTTATTACCTTTGCCAAACTAAAAGAAAATATCGCTGAACTGAATACTGCTGCTGACCTTACTACTGAAATTCTAAAAAGCATACTATTTTCCACCCTTAGCACTCCTATACTAGAATTATTATATTATATACCTGCTCTTTGTGAAGAAACCCAAGGATACTCCTCTGCACCTACTGAATATCAAACCACCAAGCTATATAATCTATACCACAACCTACCTCCACCAGAAGCACCTCCTGAAACTATGAATCAAGATCAACTTACTGCAGTTTTAACTACTATTTTTGGTACTAATGGCCAAAATATTACACAGTTGACCACTGCATTAGGAAATGCTCCACCTCCTCGCGAATTAACCATAGCCAAAGTAGATAACTTTCATGGAAAAGATGACGAGGACCCTTATGAATGGTTAGAACGTTTTGAAACAGCTGCTAATACTAATCAGTGGACAGGTAACAGAAGAATAGCTATTGCTGCAGGATACTTGAAGGATGCAGCCCATGACTGGTTCAGAGCCAATGGTAATGGTCTTACTGTTTGGAATGATAATACAAACCAAAATGCCAGTTTTGTACACCAGTTTGAAGCATATTTCTCTCCTGAAACTAAGAAAAATCAATGGTACTATGAATTAATGACTATTAGACAAACAGCTGAAGAAAAAGTTGAAGACTACTCTAGAAGATTCAAGAAAGTCTTAAGAAAAGTGAATGGAACTACTGATCCTCCACCTGTTCCTGCTGCATTACAGGTGCGAATGTATTTGTATGGACTAAACCCTCTGCTGACCCCTTTAGTATCCACAAACAATCCTACTACTTTAAATGATGCAATTACCCGTGCAAAATTGGTAGAAACTGGATATAATTATGTTCCTACAAAGTCAGTTTCTTTAAATGTTCCTGTTGCTGTGAAGGAAAATGCTCCTTTACCAATCACTCCTGTTGCTGGATCTTCCACTAGCAAGAATGACCCAG
Organism: Rhizophagus clarus; assembly: GCA_015698045.1. Taxonomy (NCBI): domain Eukaryota; kingdom Fungi; phylum Glomeromycota; class Glomeromycetes; order Glomerales; family Glomeraceae; genus Rhizophagus; species Rhizophagus clarus. Next base: position 1,386,003 of record BLAL01000058.1, on the reverse strand, counting down.
ATGTAGATGCATTAACTCAACAACTCCAACAATTGACTCTTAATTATGCAACCTTATCATCAGCATTGCTAGCTCAAAATAATAGTAACAATAATAGCAAGCCTAGAAATTTTAGAGCGACTACAGAAAAGGCTAGAGATAAAACTAAACTAACCTGTTTCAAATGTGGGAAAGTAGGACATATCTCCAGAGAGTGCAGAAGTAATAGAAATAACAACTCAGGAAATAATAATAATAATAATAGTAGAAAACTTTTCACCAGACCTGTTAATTTCCTGGATGAAGAATATGTTGAAGAAGAAGAATACTACTCCTATGATGAGGAAGAGGAGGATGAAGCTGAATATGAAGTATATGTAAATACTCGTTCAGAATCTGGAAAAGAAAGACAACTAAGAAAAAGAGTGAGAACAGGAGATGAAATGGATGAAGGAGGAGAGGAATATATTATTCCAGTTGTTCCTTCAGCAGAAACTACTCCATCCACCATTAAAGCTCAAAAGATCAAAAGAAAATTTAAAATGAGACCCGCACCTATTGAAAATGTGACTGAATTTGACATTGCCCAATACATTAAAAACCTTCCTTGTGGCTTAACTATTGGACAAGCCTCATCTCAAATTCCAAAATATAGAAGTGCAATGCTTAAAAGTGTCAAGAGAACCAGAGAGACTAATTTTATCTCCTCAGCCAATGATGCTCCTACTACTGCTGCCAGATGCCAATTGAGAGTAGATGGAGAACCTATTTCAGCCGTCATTGATAGTGGTGCTGCCACTAGTATCATCACCAAAAAGCTCATGAAACGACTTGGATATTCTATAAATGGGCCTTCCAACTTAGTAATTGTAACTGCCAATGGTACTAAAGTTAGATCCTTAGGAGAAGTAAAAGATTTTCCTATAGAAGTAAAATCTCATCTCATCAACCTCAACATTCAAGTATTGGATTCTACAGATGAAGTTTTTATTCTTGGAAATGATTGGCTTAAAAAGGTCAAAGCCAATTTGGATTGGGAAGAAGGTACACTGACTATCTTGTGGAGAAAGAAACGAATTACTGTTCCTATGCAATGCACTAGAGGAAGACCTGCTGAGTCCTATGATGAAGAGGAAACTGATAGTGAAGAATATGAAGAGGAAGAGATAGAAGAATCCCCTCTTTACCTGTCAGACTTATCTGATGATTTTTCTGATATATCCGACCTAGAATTTAACCCTTGGACTAATCACACCCCATATGAAGAATCTGAGGAAGAGATAGAAGAAAGTGAGGATGAAAATCCAGCCATTTATTTAGCCGTCACTGCCACCCAAGAAGAGCCTCATAAACTTAACCTTGGACCTTTGGATGCGCACCAGCAACAATTATTCAACAATTTGCTTACATCCTTCAGAGATATTTGTGCCAAAAGTCAGACTGAGATTGGTAGAACAAATCTCATAAAACACAAAGTTTATATTGGAGATGCACGACCCATTTCTCAAGCACCCTACAGAATTAATCCTAAAAATAAAGAATTTCTGAAGGAAGAAATTGTAAAAATGGAAGAAAATGGAATCATTAGAAAATCATGTAGCCCCTGGGCTTCACCTGTTGTAATTGTGGATAAGAAAGGAGGAGATAAGCGAATCTGCATTGATTATAGAAAACTAAATGCTATTACAAAAGCAGATGCCTACCCACTCCCTAGAATTGATGACCTGCTGGAAAGTTTTGGACAAGCCAAATGGTTCACTACCTTAGATCTTGCCAGTGGTTATTGGCAAGTAGCCATGGATGAAGCTGATATAGAAAAGACTGCCTTTGTAACTCCCTTTGGATTGTATGAATTCCTAGTCATGCCTTTTGGGTTAAGCTATGCTCCTGGTACATTTCAAAGACTAATGAATAGAGTGCTGCAAGAATTTTTAAATGACTTTGTAGCCGTGTATCTGGATGATGTAATCATCTACACCAAAGGAACCTTTGAGCAACACATGGATCATATAGCTCAAGTTTTTCAAGCGCTCAGAAATTCCAACCTAAAAATAAAATTAAAGAAATGCTATTTTGCATTACCTAATATACACTTCCTAGGACATGTGGTAGGAAGAGATGGAATCAAACCAGACCCAGAAAAGATTGACAAAGTCAAGAATTATCCAGTACCAACAAACCTTACTCAATTAAGAGCTGCTCTTGGACTATTCTCCTATTATAGGAAATTTATTAAGGATTTCTCCCGAATTGCAAGACCAATGCTCACTTTGTTAAAGAAAGATGCTCCTTTCAACTGGGAGGAAAAGCAACAGCAAGCCTTTGACAGACTAAAGGAGATGCTAATTAAAGCCCCTGTACTAAGTTATCCAGATTTCGACAAACCCTTCATTATCTATACTGACGCCTCTGGAATTGGATTAGGTGCTGTATTATCTCAACTAAAGGAAGATGGTAAAGAACATGTAATTGCCTATGCAAGCAGAAGCCTTAATCCAGCAGAAAAGAACTACTCTGTAACAGACCAAGAGTGTTTGGCTGTAGTATGGGCCATAAAACATTTTCAACACTACTTAGGATTAAGACCATTCACTATCATTACTGACCACTCTGCCCTCAAATGGTTAAAGACTTCCAAGATGCCAAAAGGAAGAAGAGCCCGCTGGGTAATGGAATTACAGCAGTACGACTTTGAGATTAAACACAGACCAGGAAAACTTAATGCCAATGCTGATGCATTATCTAGAACTCCTGAAGAAACATTCTGTTTCCTAATTGAATTAGAAACATATCCTGGACCTACTAAACATACTTTATCTGCTCCAATTACTTTAACCCCTATAGAAGAGGAAGATTATGAAGCAGATTCTGAAGAAGACATCACTACCAAACCAGTAGCAGAAATATACGAAATTATTTATCCTCAACCATGTGAAAACTGTGAAGAAATTCAATGTATATGTTGGGGAAATGATAATAGCACTTTAGGATCAGACTATGAAAGAGATTGGCAAGAATACTACCAGCAAATACACGACCAAGAAGATCATCCAAACTATCAGGAAGAATGGCTAGAAGAAGGCCAAGATATTTTAATTTTGAATGATGATATAGAAGGAGTCCAAACTCCTGCATATTATTTTTCAAAGGAAGAGTTACAAGAATTATTCCAAGAGTTTATTCAAATAAAGCAAGTAATTGCTGGTCAACCTATCAATAGAGGAGGAAGTAGATGCACCCTTGAATGTGACATAGAAAATCATCATATTCATACTTATTGTACAATGTGCAAAAAGAACCTCCCATATGGAACTATCCTTCATGATTGCATTATTGGATTTACTTTAGGGAAAATACGACCTGATATGAAGCCAGAATTTTTGGTAAACCAACCTTGGTGGGAGGAACCTGAAGGAGTGAAACAAACCAACCTTGTTCATTATTTAAAATGCTTTTTACGACTTTCCTATGGATTACCCCCTTACACCATCTCTACTGAGCCATTTGTAGCTTCCTTAGATTAAATCCTTAACAAATATCAAATTTATTAAAAGGTGAAAGCGAAAAGTGCCTGCATTGTGACAGACAGCCTAATATTTTATTTTATTTAAGTATTTTTATAACAATGGATACAACCCAATATAATAGAATTTTTCAATATTTAACTACTCAACAACTACCATCAGACTTAAATACTCAACAACTTATCAAACAATTCAAAAACTTTTGTACTCCTTTTATTATTAAAAACAACTATTTATATAGAAAAGACAAACAGAAAGAAGGAAATTTATTAAGAGTAATTAGAATACATGAAATGGAACCAGTTCTTTACATGGTACATCATGATCCTACTTCTGGACACTTTGGAACTGAAATTATGTTCAACAAAATTCGTACTAGATATTACTGGCCTCAGATGTATGAAAATATTAGAGAATATGTTAAAAATTGTGACTCATGTCAAAGAAGAGGAAAACCTCAAACTCATCAATTATTACATCCAATACCTGTACATTCACCTTTTTATCAAATAGGAATAGATTTTGTAGGACCCTTACCAAAGACTTCTAATGGAAATAAATATATTATAGTTGCTATGGATTACCTGACTAAATGGCCTGAAGCAAAAGCAGTACCTAGAGCTACAGCAGAAGAAACTGAGAAATTCATATATGAAGACATTATATGCCGACATGGATGCCCTCAGAAAATACTGACAGATCGAGGAACTCATTTTAATAATCAAATTATTGATCGTTTAACCAAAAGATTTGAGATTAAGCATTTATTATCAACACCATATCATCCCCAAACCAATGGATTAGTAGAAAGATTCAATAGAACTTTATGTGAATCTTTAGCTAAATTAGTCAAACAAGTAGAACAGTGGGATCAGTTTATTCAGCCAGTTTTATTTGCTTATCGTACAAGTAAACAATCCACAACCAAAATATCTCCTTTTTATTTAACATATGGTCGTGAAGCAAAGTTGCCAATTGATGATCTTACCCAAAATGAAGAACAATTATCCGATAGGATCAACAAATTAGTTAATGAGTTACCACATGATAGAGAATCTACCCGACAAAGGATAGATCAGCAACAAGCCAAACAGAAATTACATCATGATCAGCAAATTAAACGTCATAGATCTTTTCAAATAGGAGATAAAGTTTTATTGTATAAGGCTGAAAAAGCGAAACAATGGTCTGGAAAATTAGATGAAAAATGGAAAGGACCCTATTATATCCATGCGGTTTTACAAAATGAAAGCTATAAAATAAGGGATATGCAAGGAAAAGTCCTAAAAGCTCCTTTCAATGGAAGTTTACTAAAACCTTACTACGATCAGAAAGAATGGAATCTCCCAATAATAGATTAATTGACCTTTTAACTCAAGATTTACAACTAGAACTTCCTTTTGAAAATGGAGATTTAATACCACCCTATGATGAAGTTGCTCCTTTTGATGAACAATTTAAAAATGCTTATGCTGCATTACGACGATCAATTCAATTGAAAGAACGATTAAACTCACTAATCAATGCTTATTATATTGGAAAATTATTAAATAGTTTAGAAACTAAAGCTCAACAATTTAGATATAAGCAAAAATTAACTAATCATTATACGAGAATGTCAGAAAATGTCTTTGATATATTTGAACATCAACCAATTAAAATACTTGGTACTTTTTACATTACTGCGCAAATAGCAAGGAAAATAAATAGAAGTCAGGTGAAACAGTTACGAGAAATAGTGCAAGGATTATTGGATCAAAATTCTTTATAATTACATCATAATTTATTGGAAAATTTATTGATTGGATTAAATAAATCAAGTCTAAATTAATTTAATTAATTGACGCAAGTATGATCTACAAAAATAGAAATTAGTAATGATGGCAGATCCAAATTTAATTTAGTGTTAATTTTAGTTTCACAAATGATCAGCAAAAATACGCGACTTAACTCCCCAAAATAATTTAATAGAAAATAGAAAATTTTATGAAAATTTATTAGGAAAAAGAAAAAAGAAAAGAAGAAAAATCTAAATAGTAGATGGTGGTTCTAAATTATTTTCTCTCATATATGTTTCATAATTGGAAATAGTTTCTTTTGCCTCATTAGCCCTTTTATGTTCCCTCTCATGTCGTACCTTCCAACCTTCCCTTTCCCTCCTATACCGCTCCTTATCCTTAGTTAATGAAAATACTTGTTCTCGTAAATCTCTATTAAACCCTGCTAACTCCTTATAATGGCCAAGTTCCCCATTTTTCTGATTTATTTCTTGTTGTAATTTCTCTACTTCTTCTTCTTTCGTTACAAAAAGCTCTCCAGCAACTTCCAAAGCTTGTTGAGCCAAGCCCTCACCTTTTTGAGGCTTATCAATACCTTTTCTTCGAAAATGCCTTCTTCTGACGGCCTTACTTGGTTTATTATGTTTTTTTTTATTATTTTGGCCTCGAGAGGCACGCGAACTGCGAAGTTTTCGACGAGCAACATTGGTGTCAGTGCGAGTCATATTGAAAATTAATGAAGAAAAAAAAAAGATGAAGATGATTTTGAGATAGTGCGACATTGATGAAAATTTAAATGAAGAAACTTCCCAGAAATTACCACCAAAAATTAAACCGAATTTTATCAGAATTTACCAACACTTTTCCATTAATTCCAATCCCATAATTCTAACAAATTCAAAAATTGGTATAAATATGAGTCCATCATCAACACAAAATCGCTGTCACACGTACTCGGTCATTCCTGGCCAAAATGATCGGCTTCTATGCCTTGCTAATTTCGGGCTTCGGCACGAATTCCCTTCGGGGGCCTCTTAGCTTGGTATATCACGAGTGACCCCCATGTACTAGCGGGTTGGGTGTGTAGTGTGGTAAAAAGAAAAAGTTTTCAACGGAGTTCAAACTAAAGAAGGGGAGAACTGTTGGCGTAGTAATCACGTGACATTGTGGCAAAGTATATAGAGCCGCCTAAGCCAAAGCCATCATAGCCTGTTATTTTTGATATTTCCGATTTATTTGATATATCAGTTTTATTTGATTTATCTGATTTATTTGATTTAATTGATTTATTTTATTTATTTGATTTATTAGTTTTATTTGATATATTAGATTTATTTGTTATATTTTTAAATATATTTTATTTTGTATAAATATCCTGAAATTTCTTTTTAGTTGAAAAATATCAGAGAGTGTAATAACAAAGTTATAATAACAAGTTCATATAATTAATAAATAAACTCTTTTACCTTATAAACGAACTGTCCCTTTGTGAATAGTGTGTCTTGTTGATTGGACTTGAGACATATCTATTGCATCCCTGTCTCCAAGTCATAGTTACCTGATCGACGAACTGACCAGAGTAACAACATAGACTTACAATGTTGTATTAATACTTTTTATACCATCACTCGACATTTAACGACTACATGACATCAATTGAAAATCCCCAACCACAACATCTGGTTCATCATTATCAAGATGATAAAGGAAAACCATTTAACTATCAATTTACATAAGGTTAAGGCTCATTTCAGTAATCCTTTCAACGACTAAGTGGACGCCTTAGCAAAAGCAGGACACAATTCCCACACTAAATTGGCATTAACAAACATCACCTTCCTACATCCATTCAAATAGTATGGGACCAACATAATGAAAACATTATAGTGGATCATAACATCAGACACATAACACAAGACATTGGCAATAGACAAAAATTTAATGCCTGGCTGGATTATAAGACCAATGCATCTCTCAAAAGAGGATCCTTTAGTCAACAAATCAATTGGCTTCTCACTGAAAAATTTTGTAAATACAATTCATATAACCGCCCAACATGTCACAAACTTACTAAATTCAGAGCTTGGCAATGCAAAATGACAAATAACCTTCTCCCTACAATGGACTTACTTATACAACGTTATCCATGTTTGTTCAGATTCCAATATAATTGTTGGACTTGCAATTAATATGAGGAAACCAATGATAATTTATGGCTTTGTCCAATTCATCTTGAAATTTTAAGGCCATATATGGTCTACTTCACAAAGGAATTTGCAGACTATATCCACCATAATTGTGATCAAGAAGACTTTTTTTTATAACAAGAACTCAACAATAATCTGATCTTCAAATTCTTCCTATGTGCATCAGGATCTTTGCCGCTACCTGATACTAGGGCTCTGATCGGTTCAGTTCGATTTAGTTTTTACAAAAACTGATACTAAACCGAATTGATCGGGATTAGTATTGATGATTACTGAAACTGACCGGTATCAGTATTGATAATTATCGAAACCAATTGATAATTACCAAAAACTGAACTGATTTACTGATATTAAAAACATTTTTAGTAAAAAAAATATCGCGAAACTATTTTGGTATTTTTTTTACCAAATCAAATTATTATCTATAAAAATGTTTCACAATGTTTTTTTATCACTTTAATTAAAAATGTTGCAAAACGTTTTTTTTAAATTAAATTAATTGATAAAAAACATTTCATAATGTTTTCTATTAAAGTGACAAATAAAACGTTGTGAAACTTATTTTTTTATATTAACTGATAAAAATGTTTTGCAACGTTTTTTATTTGAAGTGTCAAAAAATAAAGTTGCGAATCATTTTTTTTATTAAATTAACTAATAAAAACGTTTTGCAACATTTTTAATTAAAATGACAAAAAAACGGTGTAAAATGTTTTTTTTATTAAATTAACTCATAAAAATGTTTTGCAACGTTTTTATTAAAGTAACAAAAAAATGTTGCGAAACATTTTTTTTATTAAATCAACTAATAAAAATGTTTCGCTATGTTTTTTAATTATAGAGACAAAAAAAAATGTAGCGAAATGGTTTTTTTATTAAATTAACTGATAAAAAATGTTTCGCAACATTTTTATTATAGAGACAAAAAAACGTAGCAAAATGTTTTTTTATTAAACTAACTGTTAAAAAACGTTTTGCAACATTTTTTAATTAAAGCAACAAAAAAAAATGTTGTGAAATGTTTTTTTTATTAAAATTAGCTCATAAAAATGTTTCACAACGTTTTTATTATAGAGACAAAAAAATGTAGCAAAACGTTTTTTTTATTAAATTAACTGATAAAAAACATTTCACAACATTTTTTAATTAAAATAACAAAAAAAAATGTTGTGAAATGTTTTTTTTATTAAACTAACTGTTAAAAAATGGTTCGCAACATTTTTTAATTAAAGTAACAAAAAAAAACGTTTCACAACATTTTTAATTAAAGCAACAAAAAAAAATATTGCAAAATGTTTTTTTTATTAAAATTAACTCATAAAAATGTTTCGCAATGTTTTTATTATAGAGACAAAAAAAACGTAGCAAAACATTTTTTTTTATTAAATTAAGTTGTGATTCGCGAATGATCAGTATCAGATCATATGAGTCATGTATAGTAAATTTGGGGATAAGATACATAACAACCAGCTATAATAAACTTAAATCTCTTGTTGACAACCTTTAACAGCTGTCAAAATGACTCAAAATTTACGTGTTATTTTAATAAATCCAGGTTCTATAGTACCTGAACTTCACTATGGACCTTATTCTTTTTATTGGTGGATAATTTCAAATGAAAACAAAACTTTATTTCTGATTAGACTGGGGCAATAGACTAAAGTTCTACTTAATGAAGTAGATTTTGTTTTAACAATACAAACTGGTTCTGGCAGTAACAAATTAATGCCAATATATTGTTGTTAAAGCGGTTTACATGTTGTTACAGAGTCAAGTCCTACAAAGGCTATTTCTACAGTTTATAAAGATTGTTTCAATACTTCAACACGCTATTCAGGATATCAAGTAATGGGTTGGAATGATAAAAATATTCTTGAAACTTTAAAAAAAAATATTCAATATATTCCCGTTAGTATAAATGTAGAAAATTGTAGAGTTTTTATTTATGGTATTGGGACATCTTCACGTAAAAAATGGGGTTATGCGGGTTCAGGTTTTCAATCATCCCTTCTTCATTCATATGAAAGAAAGCAATTAATTTATGTATCACGAATTGAAGAAAAAAAATGTATTGTTAAAATTTACTGCGAATCCACATTAATAAAACAATTTATAGGTGCAATACCAGATAAGGTGTGGAAAAAAACAGGACAACTAAAAAAATTTACTGGTGCAAAACTTTTTGGTCTTGATAATCCGATTACAAAAAATCTAATTCAACAGTATCAAATACCCAAATGTACTCTTAATGACTGGAATAATGAATATATTCTAGAACAGTTATTTGATTATTACGTAAAAAGAAGAACTCTGGCAAATGCCAATTGGAAATATTTTTTTACAAACTGGGCTGAATCTAAAAATTCAATAATTGAATTTGAACCTGCCTTGCATGCTATATACCCAAAAGGATATGAATTTAGCAAACATGAATTAAGTGCATGGCAAACTATGCTAAAAGCAGTTGGTGCAACAAATATAACTTCTTGGACACATGAAGAATCGCAGGTTAGTAAATATGATATTTTTTTTTGTTGTCTTCTATATAAATATTAAAATGAAATATTATTACATTAGCGTCAATTATGGACAAAATCACCAAATGGAGAAGCAGATAAAGTAGCATTTGCTACTTTATATCGAAGTGGTTTCCTTACTAGTACTCCAAAAAGTATATCAAATACAACACATACATTTTGGATGTGTTTTGAACGTGCACTTGCCAACAATAAAAAAACTCCTAATGGAAAATGATGCATACTTTCTATAATTTTCAATGAATTCACCTACGATGAATTAAAACAAAATTTGAATGTAATATTTGCTTTTTTTATGAAATCTTTATAATTTTTAAAAATTATATAAATAAACTTTATGTAAATAAACTAAATACAAAAAAAAACAATGAAAATTTTGCAAAAAATATTACTGATATAATAATTGGCAAATCTTATACAATAATCAAATACAGGTTGGTTCACATACTATTGCGGAGTTTCACAAATATGCACGTATTAATGGTTATGGAGCTCCTCCACTTGTAAAACCAATAATTCGCCAACAAAGATTTACACCTGAAATGCTTGAACAAATTGACACATTTTTAAATGATAAAGAATTTGTCAATATGAGTTCATATAAAACTGATGCCAAAACAGGAAAACCAATCAAATACTTACAAGATACTAAAAAAGCATTATGGGAAAGATTTACAAAAGAGTATCCTAATGGTATGCATCATACATCTTTTATGATATGTCTTAAAGGTGGTCAATATGTGTATCGAGAAAATTTAGGTGGCTTATGTTCCACTTGTAATGACTGTAGTTATATAGTTTTTGGAAATATTGGGGTAATAATTTCTGCCCATGTCACAGATGAATCTCTAAAGGTAAAAAATAAAGTTTATTAATATTAGCAAGTGTAGAATATAAAATCTAATGTGAATTTGATTTTATTAGAAACATTTATTAACAAAATCACAAGAATTGCGATGATACATACGTCGAGAATATCCAAAAGAACTGGAAGTTACTGCAACTGGTATTGCAGTTCATAATTCCTGTATTAGTCACTGTATACGGCATGCTTTTGGAGATTGTAATCTTAATCATCCGGTTACCTGTTCAAAATGTGAAAGTCTTTTCAGTTTTTTTCAAGAATTAAAAGCAGTAACAAGTGAAGAATATTTTGAAGTTCTTGATGAATATCAGCAAAAACTTATAGCATGGATGGCACATCATGCTTGAAAAACATACTTGAATATTCATGTACGAACAAATTTAGAGGAATTAGATGGTGAAGGTGCTGTAATGATTGTAGATTACAAAATGAGAATACTACCTCAAAGTTCACGGAAAACTAAAACAGAATTCTTTGGAAAACGTGGTTGGAGTTTTCATTCTATACTTGTATATACCAAAAATATGGAACAAAATCAACTTGATATTCAAATATTTGATCATTGGTCCAATGATACACGCCAAGATGCATGGTTTACCGCATCTTCTCTCCACACTGTAATTGAAACAATGAATCCAAAGCCTAAATGGATAACAATAATGTCTGATAATGGAATGCATTACCACTGTTCAGAATTAATGTTGATTATTGGACATTGGAAAGAGTGGTATAATATAATACCTCGCAAGTGGATCTTTCTTGAAGCAGGAGAGGCCAAAACTGCAATTGATTCACATCATGCGCAGGTGCATTCAACTATATTATCACATTAAAAGTCAAAGATAATACTGATTGGTCAATTTATTGATAATAAGGTTTCGCAAGCAATAAAAAGATACATAAAACTCGGGTATGATGTTGATTGTGAAGATGATATTGAATCAGCAGTAAAAGATATAGCAGATGTTCGAGTTGCTAACTTGAATCCTAATAGAAATAACGGTAAAATAAAACTCTATTTAGCACGCTAAATCACATTTATTATTCCCTTTAGATAAAGCAAAATTAGGGACTATTACGGGGATATCCAACCTTCAAGAATGGACTTGGCCCACCGATGAAGAAAAAGTTGATTATATTAATGCACGTGCACTACCAGGAATTGGAGAATGGAAAGAATGGTCACCTGAAAAAATAGAAAAGATTGTTAAAAAACAAAAAATTGAAAAACCAAATCCTATTTTTACACCCCATACACAATGTATTAAACAATGGACCATGACAATCTTAAATAAAGAAAGTAAGTTTACCTGTTTGCTATATTTATTTCTAATAAAAGTAACATATTTGCTTGTTAGACAAACGCGATCCAATACAGGGTGAATTGGTAGGTGATATTCATTTCTAGAATTTTTATTATATAAATTCTTTGATTATAAATCAATCCAATTATTTATAGAACCAAACACTTGTTAATATGGGAAATATTGTAAATAATGGATTACCAGAAACTAAAAGGTACAAATAATATCACTCACATTTTTATTTATTAGATATACTAATTATTTTTTTTTTGAATAGTCAACAGATATTTACCAATGGATGGGCTCTAAAGGAAAATGAAAAAACTCGTCAGCATGAGCCAGTAAAAAGAATAACTCTGCAAGTAAAGAATCTCTTAGAATCAATGTTCCATACTGGAACAGCAAATCCTCGTCAAAAATTAAATGCACAACAGATGTATGAAGAACTGTTGAAGCGTGTAGAACTTGGTGAAATTGAAGAAAATGACGTACCTAAAGTATCTACAATAACAAACTGGATTTCAACTTTTTCTCGCAAATGGAAAGAAGCCATGGCATTACGTTCTTTAGAAGAAAATATGGACTCCAAAAATTCATAATAAACACTTGTAGCAAGTTTTTATAAAGAGTGAAATATAAATAATGTTCAATAAAAGTTTAAAAATTCATAAAATGAAAACTGTTTTAAAGAGTGAAATTAGTATATTATATATGTATGTATCTCCGAAATCTACAGCTGCTACAAGAAAAGTTGGTTTTGTCAAGTCGGTAAAATGACTTTTGTTTGTCAAACCATATTCTTACATTGTTTACGCAATTTGTCATGTGATTTGGCAGAGCAGTGAAATGTTTTCGTAATTTTTATCTTATTGCTATTGTTAGCAATTATTATAATTTAATAATTGATCGGCAAATTTTTACCCCAAAACTTAATAGTAATTTTGTGTCGATCTTTCACGGATCACGACTTAACTGATAAAAAACATTTTGCAATGTTTTTTAACTAAAGCAACAAAAAAAAATGTAGCAAAATGTTTTTTTTATTAAAATTAACTCAAATGTTTCACAACGTATTTTTTTTATTAAATTAATTGATAAAAAGCATTTTGCAATATTTTTTAATTAAAGCAACAAAAAAAATGTTGTAAAACGTTTTTTTATTAAAATTAGCTAATAAAAATGTTGCGCAACGTTTTTATTAAAGTGATAAAAAAAACATTACGAAACGTTTTTTTTATTAAAATTAACTAACAAAAACTTTTCGCAACGGTTTGTAATTATATTGACAAAAAACTGTTGCGAACGATTTTTTTTATCCAATTAATGTTTCGCAACGTTTCTAATAAAAAATGTTTCACAATGTTTTTTTATTATATTATTTAGTTAAATCGATTTGGTAATTCAGTTTGGTAAATCGCAAAACTGGTACTGAAACCGCAGTTACTGAAACCGATTGGTAAATTACTGAAAGTTTTGGTTCAGTCAACTGTAAAAACTGAAATTACTCCAATACTGAAACCGATCGGTAATTACCGAAACCAATCAGAGCCCTAGTACTTCTTAAGGAAAAGTCATGTTCTATCAAATAAAGGATGGACTCAGACAAAAGTAATAATGATCATCATACAAAAACTTATATCTTTTTTGCCTTCAGCAATCATGTAATTTATCTTGGATTTCACTTACAGTGTGGTGGCAATGGCGCCACTTGCTTTCTCCCAGCCACATTTGTCATGTCTCAAAAACTACCCAGCATCACCATAAAAAATTCACTATCATGTGATTTTTTGTGGCGTTTGAATTTTGATTGGCTCATCAGTATCGCATGTAATATTTGCCTTAGAAAAAAAAACAAAAATTAGCGGAGCAGAAATAATTTTGATGTTATCATAAAACAAAATTATTTATTATTTCTCTTTATAATAAATATTTAAAAAATAACTTCTCTTACACTTTAAAAATAATGTTTATTTATTTGTTTAATTTGTTCATTGAATTTAATAAGAAAAATAATTTTCAAATACATTATTGTAAAAAAATACCAATTACTCTATTCTTGCAAATATTAAAGTTATTTTATTACAATAAAATAATATTCAGGTATTTTCATACCTGCTGAACAACTTTGTTTAAGATACCTAAATCTATTTCGTTTAACCAAAATCCTTAAATCACGCTATAAAAATAAAAACAAATGTATTTCTTAAAAACATCTATATTTTCACAAATATTTAAACAATATTAATAAAAAAACTAATATATACAAGTGTTTCCATATTTGTTAAATAATTCTCTTTAGTTACCCACGCCTCGTTTTGATTAACTAAAATATTCAAATTTGTATGGCAAAATCTCTAAAAAACGCGTTTATTTGTAAATAAAAATTGGTTATAGTTTTATAATTACTTTCTACACTCAAGCTTTTCGGAAGTATTTAATTTGTTATTGTTTAATAGACTTTAAAAAACATTATAATATGATGACAAGAGGGGAGAGAGACTGGGAAGAGAGAGAATTTTATTGCAACGGTCAGCAATAAACAAATAAATTAGTAAGGCTGATCGCGCCACACAAGTCACATGATAGTGAAATTTTTATGGGAAGATTGTCTCAAAAGCGATGGCGATGTGGCGAACATATTAATGAAATCAACGCTTGTCATCGTTATAATCATTATGTACTGTACCTAAAGATCAGAAATACTATGCCGATGAATTAAAACGTCGTGCTCAAACCGGAGAAGTCAAACATATACATTCAAATCGTTTAGGAATTTCATATGACGTTATCATCAAGTCATTCAAGGGTGCTCCATATGCCTTTCGTCACTATACAGTTAATTACAAACGATGGCCATATTTCAAATTATATAAATCTTTAAAGTTCGATATTATTAGATCTCCTCAACAAATTCAACGCTTCAAGCGTTTGAGCACCGTAATTTTAAAACAAAATGCTGATAGTGCAATCAAGAAACCGTTCATGTTATATGAGATGAACGATAAGGAAAAGAACAAACCAGGTATCGTATTAAAACAGCTTCATCATTGTCCAAGAACGAAACAACCGCCACATGCTCCCGTTCCGGGAACATTTAATTTTTCTGTTACGAACCGGACAGCCATTAAACGTCTACGAACGAAGGTTAAAAACGCACGCCGAAGATACAAACGCAAAATCAAGCTTCCTCCTTTACCGCCTAATTTTTCTGGGGACGCGATTGAATATTATAAATCCCGTCATAATCTCAACTTAAACCTTCATTACCTCCAAGATCGTTACTGGCGCGAAAGTTTAGCGCTCGCCAAGATTAAACATTATAAGGAAGTTATTTCTCATATAGATACGATTATGAAATACCCGGAAGAACGATCCGTCGTTGATATCACTCCTGATCATCAGGACAACAAACGAGATTTTATTATTTCTAGAAAAGATTCTGCTTTATTGGCTTCACCTGATGTATTTTTACATCGTATCCATAGTCCGGTTACACCTCCGCCTGATAGGCATACCAACCGTCGAAATAGTCATGATAGTGTTATGCCAGTTCTTTGGGTGCTTATAAGGGATAAGCGGTATGTATGGTGGTGGTAGCAGAAGGAATGTTTATAATTAAATGTAAATAAAGATGAATAAAAGATAATAATTAAATAACGAATAATTCACTTATAACAAAATCTGCGAAGGTTACACAAAAAACCAACAAAAAAAATATAACCGTAAATCTATCACGATTTACAACACAAATTAAAAATACAAAAAATGTCAGAATACAATCAATCAACGAGATAACTTTCTATTAATAAACCAATTTTTATTAATCCGTAAAAAATGCTATCTGGTTAACTTTTTACAACAGGATGAATATACGCGTTTTTATAACTACTAAAACTACACTAAAAATATTTAACATATTTAACATATTTAACAAATTAAACATATTGCACATATTGCACATATTGCATATGTTTAACATATTTAACATTTGAAACATTGATCCGCAATCATGTGACTTAATGATCCTTCTTAGTCACATGTTATATTGCCGCAACAATAGTAATACAACCATCACGCCTGCCAAAGCAAATTTTGTGTCTACTTCTTGGCCTACAGGTCGTGGCACCTTACTCCTGAAAGCTCCAGTAGTCCTTGGACTTCGTTACCCGCAAGAAGAGATAATAACAACTTGTCTACCTATAATTTTACAATAATAATGCGTCATCTAGCATACTATTTTTTATCAGATCTACGAAAATATAACTCACAATTAATTCGTCACAATGGTTATCCTTATCTATGATTTAAATAAAATTTGAACAACAATTTAGTATTCATAAAGATTAATTAATTTATACTGTTAGTCAGTCCTGGAAAAAAATATGTAAATTACAATAATACTTATACAATGTTGCATGTAATGTATCATCTGTTATACATGATGTATCCATTTTTATTAGATATATTGCATTTTATATACATAAAATTTCATTATGATACTTATGTTAGTCTGTTCTAAAAAAAATGTGTAAATAACACTATTATTTGTGCAATGTCTATTTATTCTTACATTCAGTTTATCATTTTTTGCAATACTGGGTTTGATTGACAAAAGCTGAGCTATTTTATTTAATTTTTGCGCATTATGTGTCTGATCAAGTCATATCATTTTTTAATATTTAAAAATTCCTAAATTCTTTTACTTCTGTACTTATTCTTGAAAAATCTTGTATTTATTTTTAATTCTGTATTTATTTTTAAGTATTAAAAAATAAATCAGCAAATTATTCTTTTTTATAAATAACTAATTTAATCATGAGTGCAACAACTAATAACTATATCGGATATAAGGGTAAGAAAATATTATAATAGCATCTAACAAGAACTCATCATTAATTAACCATTTGGCTTTTATTTAGCCCTTGTTTCTTATTTAAGTGAGCAAAGAAATTGGTCTTACCGTGGATTTTTAGATTATAGTCAAGATACAATTGTTAATTCTCTAATTAGTGATTCTTCATTAACATTGGCTAAATGGCAAAGCATTGATGCTGCCTGGTATAATCGTTTTTTTGATAATGCCAAAGAACTATTAGAACCAAATACTTTTATTACAGTAAGGAAAAAGGTGTGTATTTTTTTATTTTGCAAAGTTTAGGGTAACTCCTAATACTCACCGTGGTCACTTAGTGAGAATTACTGGATTCGTTCACCTGGTAACCACTCCAGGCTCTCAGTTCAGGCGCCCTAACTTTGTTGTTGGTTAAAGTCTGCTAATTCTGGAGGAGGAATTGGCTATGTACCTTCTTTGCCACTAAATAAAAAATTTGACACACTATTAACATATTCTTTCTCTTAACAGATAATCACAGAACATTTACAACGTAAAAAAGAATTGCAAATATTTTGGCAAAAAGTTATTAAAGAATGTGAGGAAAAAAATCAAAAGTGTAAAAAAAACCAAGAAACTACTACTAAAGAATATGAAAATAAAAATCAAGAAATTATTAAAAAACATAAAAAGAAAGAAAAAGAAAATCAAGTTGAAGAATATGAAAAAGAAAATTTAATGCCTGTTGTTACATCTTTTCCAAAAAAAACTTCTAAAGATCAGTCTGCTATGATTACTACTGTTACATCTCTTTCAAAAGAAATAATAGAACAAAATTTAACTGTTGCATCCTTACCAAAAAAAACAGTTAAGACTTCTGTTGAAAATTTTTCCAACACTTTACAATCAAATAAGCTTATTAACTTCTGTTATGATATTTTTCATAAACTTGAAAATAATCCTTATGCTTATTTATTTTATAAATATAATGAAAAAGATATTATAGACAAAGCCATAAAACATCCAATGGATTTATTCACTGTAAATTCAAAATTAGAGAATGATCAATATACAAATTTGGAAGAATTTGAAAATGACATTCGTTTAATATTTCGTAATTGTTACACATATAATGATGCTAAAAGTGAAGTATATTGTTCAGGCGAAGCATTAGAATCTGTTTTCAATAAAAAATGGAATGAAAAACTTATTTTTCAAACTAGGAGAAAGGGAGAATTGAAAAGAGTAAGAGATAATGATGCTGATACTAATAATTCATTTACTAGTAAGTTATTAATTTTTTTTATTATAAGCAATATCCTATTAATAATATATATAATTAATAATTTAATTTCTATTAGAATTTCAAAAGAAACAAAACCAAATTTTAGAGGAATATGAAAATAATGTAAATCATCATATTATTAATGATACACTTCCTATTATTGCCTCAGCATATGAAAATCTTGTTATAGATAATATTATGCCTTTTATTGAGATTTTAAAAACCTTCCTATCAACAAGATCACGGATGTCTTTATCTTCAGCAAATGAATCTATGCTTCAAGCAATTGTTGAAAGTCTTTTGCCATTAAAATATCGTATTCCAGAACTTTCATTAGTAATGGATGGGAAAAAGCCAAAAGGATCAGGTCGTTTTGGTTATTTAGATATTTTTATTCTAAAAGGAACAGGGGATAATTATATTAGTTTAGAATTAAAATATATTTCATTAGTTGGTTTAATAAGAAATCAAAATACTAAATTTGGTGCAAATGAGTTAGAAAACTTAGATAAGATTCTTGAAAAGGAAAATGAAGAGTTTTTATTAAAAAGACCATATACATATTGGTCTAAAGAACATAAAACAACAAATCAAACAACTATAGGTGAAGTATTAAATAATGGAATAGATCAATTGGAATCATATATAAATATAATTTCAAAAGGAAAAGCTGTTGATTATTCCAGTTCAGGAGTATATGATGAACGTATCAAAATAACTAAATCTGACTCTAATATACTGAAAGGATATGTCATTTTAGTAATTGGTTTCCGTCGAATTTTATGGAGACCTGTTGAAGAAGTAATATCTAATTATACATATATTAAAGTTTAAGATTTTTTCAATGAAAAATGTTATAAAATTTGAAAAGCAAATATTATAATATCCAAATGTAGTATTATTATTTGTATAATATAATAAAATTTTTGTTAAGAAAGTGCTTTTAAGCCTATTTTTCATCAACATAAGACTTAATTCGTTTCCTTTTTTTCTTAAAGGATATATTTTTAGGATTTAATACGTTTTTGTACTTTAGAGGTTTAAATTCGCTTTTAATAAAAATTTACATAATAAAATATAGTTTGGATTTATTTAGCTATATGGGAATAATTCAAAGTAACCTATTATAATTTTATACTCTTAACAAAATCTAATGCTAGAAGAATTGATATTTCACATACACACGGCACACGGGGGCAATAATCTTAAACATATATCATATTTTCCGGAAATGCCCAAAATATTGCTAATCTTCTTAATTCATGATTTATCTAAATATTAAGAACAAAATCATAAATTTATATAGTAGCAAAATAAATTTGCGAAAAGTATTTAATTGTATTTTATAACTTCTTAAATTTAGGAAATTATGAATCTTTTGAGAATTCATCAGGAAGAGAAAATTTTGAATCTTTTGTGTAATTCACAAGATGGAGGATGGAGAGTACTTTATTTTCATGAACATCATCTGACTCTTCCAGAAACAATATCACATTTAACGGTATAAAAACAAAATCGGTAGGAAAAAAAAGCTAAAGTTAAATTCGAGAGAAAATTTCATTTTAAAAATTTTTGAAGAAATTTTTTATAATATAGTTATTATAAATGTTTGATCAGTCATAAAAATTGTAATTTAATAAAAATAATTTTTTCAGAGCTTTCAAGATAGCTATAAAGGTTAAATAATATTAAGCTGACTTAAGATTAAAGAAAAGGTGATAACACATCTATAAAAATTAATAATGAATTGCGTGATTTGGATATACTTTTGCATATTTAAATATCATGAATAATATTTAATTCTCTTACCGTGTGAAAGTTAAGCTGCCATAGTGTTGTACTCCAATCTTCAAGTGTCCTTAGTACGTGTGAAAAAATTTATCTATATTTAGTTACTGTAAAAATTAGTCATGATGTAAAATAAACGTGATATTTTGCGAAAGAAATAAATTATATGTTACAGTAACTATAGTTACGATATACAGTAAAAGGGTTTTTGTATGTTTTAGTTTTCTTAAAAAGTTTTAAAAATAAACAAACTAAAAAATAAGCAACAAAGTTGATACTTATAATACATGATATCAACAGATTTGCTTAGCTTACACAATGATAAACAAATATTTTATTAATCGAGATAATATCTTTGATACATGTAAAAAATAATACAATACAATCAGATGTGATATGCAAAACATAAAAATGGTAAAGTGAATATTATGTAACGTATCACAGTAAAAATTGAATTACGTAATTGTTTTAATCCACTTTTTTGTTTTTGTTTGACAACATCTCTTCAAAATCAAGAACCAAATATTTCAAGTATTCTTAAAATACGCGTGTTCCTGATGGGAAGATGAAAATCAAGAATTTGGGACTACTTTTAAAATAATTTCTTCTATATCCAATCATCCCGAAGCATAGGTTATTAAACCACATATCGAGGCTTTTTTCCTATATACGATATTACAATAAGTCGATAATAAAGTTCAACGTATTAAATACCTTTTGGAAGAATTACTTACTGTCAAGTATGTTAAATTGTGTCGCCCTGATCTTTATAATGGATGGAATTGTCCCTCTTGTCAAGATTTTTCTAAAACCTTCTCACATGTTTGGACGTATATAAATCACCGTTCGTCAATTTCAAAAATTATTTTTAATGAAAAGAAAGAGTTAGTCCGCCTGGTTAAGCATTTTAGTGACTCTCAATCCTTTTCAATAACATGACACCTTATGGACTTGTGTTCCATTAACTAGTGATTTTACATTTATTGATCTAATCAAAGGAGTGATTCCTGGTTTTTTATTTACTATTATTTATAATAATGTTAATAATATTGATATTACATGTTCAATTTTATCCACTTTTATTAATATTATTTTTATTAATATTCATCAAGAGTTTGGTTGTGTAGATGTAACGATATGATAATGATTGAACAACATTTGGGTATTAATTGTTAGATCATCATCTGATGACGTCAATTTCTTTGACGTCTAAACATCAAAAATAACACAATTATGGACCTTTCCAAACTACATCATTCTACACCTGACAGAATTTACGTGTAGCATCATTAGATGAAAGAAAAATTCGGTTCCTCAATTAGATTAGGAGTATAGTTTTACTCGTCTTTTCTGAGTGGATGTCTTAATTTTTAGTCCTCCCCAGACTCGGTAAATAGGTGTTAGGCCTATTTCGGGTGCTTGGAGCGGACAAAGCGAGTTCTTTTAGAATTGGTGATAGTTAGTTATGGATTCTATTATTTTTTGTCAATTTTGTATTAGACACTTAATATTGTTTCTGTTCTAATTGTTTGTTCGCATATAAAAATAAAAATAAAAGTAAAAATAAAAAAACTTCATTTTTACTAAGTATTGGGAACAGTTTAGTAAAATCCTATTTGTCACCCTATTATTCGTCACATACGTAATTGTAATGCCAGCCGCTTTAGACGCTCCCCTTATTTGGCCGGAGATTATAAACTACATTTGGATGATTAATTCTATTGGTTAGATAATTTCGACAAGGGTAACGTAATTAGTTATTATATCAATTAGAACAAAGAAATTCTTTGTTCCTATGATGATGTCAAAAGAAATTAAATAAAAAAATTAATTGGTCGCATTAACTATAAAATGTTATATCATATGAATGAATTTTGCGCACTTTTAATATGGTATAATCATGAATTTATATGTAATTTTGTGTGATTAAACAAATAAATAAATCGGAACATGAAAAAAAAAAATATTTTTTTTTTTTTGTTTCGTCTACAAGCTGGGAATTTGTTTTTTTGACCAGTAAAGTAAGCGTATTTTTTTAAATAAATCAGGCTTTAAAAGAAGCTTGGAGTCTTCTAAATTTTTTTTTTTTAAGAGTTTAATTTCATAATTTTTAAAAGTGGTTTATTTTTTTTTTTTTTTATTTGATTATATAAATACTTAATTGTTCTTATCTAATTTACTTTATTGTTTAATAGACATGGTTTACCGGATTTTATTCAGTTTTAGTATTTTAACAAAGCTATGATGAAAATTTTGATATCATCAAAATACTAAAGTTTTCGTTTTGTTGCATCTTAATTATATCACGTGATGCATCGATATGATTTCCGGACATAGGTGGGACATGACTAAATAATATGTATAAAATAATTCTGTCACCAATAAACACTTACATTTAATTAACTAAAACGAATATCGAATAAAGAATATTTTTATTTCACATATAGTATAAAATTTAAAATATAATTCGTTCATCCATAATAACCAATAAAGTTACATGAATTTTACATGAATTTAATAATGATCTTTTGAACGTATCGTGTGATAATTAATAAATCTTTTAGTATCACTAAATGATACTATCAAATGCGCATCGTATTTTACACACCCTTAAAAAAAATATTTAGATTTCTGTACACATAGCAAATCACAACCTTTGGTTCACTCATACGAAATACATTATTACGGATGCTGATTATATTTAATATATGGTTTTAAAATGAAAACATGCCCTTAAATTTTAAAAACAGATCGACCAAATAAATTAATTAGTGATTGACTTGCATTTTTAAATCATGTGGCCAAATCTTTATTGTATATATAAAGAAGCCAGAAATTTTTCATTAAACTCAGAGTCGAGCTCTTTCGTCCTTATTAAAAAAAAAAATAAACATTTTTGTTAATCGTAAGTTTTTTTTCCCCATTTGATTTCTGATAGACCTAAAAAGTGCTGTGTTTAGGAAACCAAAATGGTTTGTTTTTATTTTCATTTCGCGTAACGGAAGTCATTTCCACACAAATGTGGTTGACTTGGACCTCATATACAGTATTTTAAAATGTACAGTATATGTGCACGTGAAGTGTTGGCCGACATCGATTGAATATTCACGCAAACTTATAAATTACTTTCTTTAAGTGATGTATAACATTTTTTTTTTTTAGATATCCAAACATGTCTTCGAATCTTGAAAATGGGTCTTTTGGAAAATGTTTAGATTGCGGGAAGGAACGAAGCAGCGTTGGATGGTGTAAAGATTGTGAAATCAATGCTTTAAAAGATAATTTTAAAAACTGGACGAGTGGAAATTTTATTGTGGATAACTTTATTAAACACACTCAGTTAAACGCAAATGAAAGTGTAGATTACTTGGAATATGTTAATTTCGACCAATTTGATCTTGTAGAAGACACGAATAAAGGAGGCGCATTTAGTACAATTTATTCAGCAATTTGGATAGAAGGTCCTAAATGGGTATGGGATGAGGATAATGAAAAATGGACACGTAATGGACCCACAAAAGTTGTTCTTAAGAGACTTAACAATTCACGGAATATTAGCGAAGAATATCTTAAACAAGTAAGACCAGTGTTTATTTATCTTTGAGTTTTAAATTATACGAGAGTTTTTATTTACATAAATTTAAACAGCTTTACAAATATCATCGATGTTTACAAAGTAGAACTGTTGCAGATTGTTTTGGAATTACAAAAGATCCTACTTCAAACTACATGTTCGTTATGAAGTATTATGAGAATGGAGATTTGCATTCATATCTTGATGAAGAACAAGGAATGCTGGGTTGGAAAGATATTGTTACTATGCTTTGGGCAATATCTGGAGGGATTGAATATATTCATGAAAGTGGATTAATTCATGGACATCTTCATGGAGGTAATTTATTGGTTGAGAATGGGCCAGATTCGGTCGATGCACGTATCACAGATGTGGGATTACACGGTCCAATTATTAAAAAAGATAACAAGGAAATATATGCAGTTCTTCCTTATGTTGCTCCTGAAATATTGAAGGGAAATCCACCTACGAAGGCTTCGGATATTTATAGTTTCGGAATTATCATGTGGACTTTTTCTGCAGGTGTTCGTCCATGGTGTGATAGACCGCATGATCTTAGATTAGCTAGTGAAATCTGCTTTAGTCTTCGTCCTAAAATTATTGATGGAACTCCAAAAGTTTATATTCAATTAATGACACAATGTTGGCATCCTGACCCTTCAAAGCGTCCCACTGCATCTAAATTATGCGAATTATTAGGAAGTTGGGTAACTGCTATTTGTGATGACCCAAATAGGTCTGAACTATCCGACCAATTTGATATTGCTGAAGAGAAAAAATTCTTAGATTTGGAGCGAAATATTTTTCGACAGCAAAAAATCCACCCTCAAGCTTTTTATACAAGCCGGCTCTTGTATTTTCCCGAATTAATTGGCACTTCTCATAATAATGGCGATCTGAAACTCCTTGCGAAAGGAAAAATCTAATTCGATGAAATTCAAACTTTTTTTTCTTTTTAAATATATAAGATTGATAAAAATCGTTTTAGAAAAGATTGTTTTCACTAAGAAAATAATATAGAACATTTGTACTTATTTTTATCTTTAATTATATATTCACTTTTTTTTATGAATTGGTATTATATTTGAGTGTTCAATTGTATATTTCGAATTTTATTTATATCCGATTTGTGAAATAATTTCATCGTTTTGATTGATTCCCATCATTTTTCGTTTCTGATTGTTCTGGTTGGATGAATCTATATACCGAACTCATGAACAAAAGTTTGGTATATAGTAGAAATTCGATACGTAACCTTTATTTACATACCGAACTCCATTAAGATTTAACATAAAATTAGAATTTACATTTTAAAAAAAAGTTCAGAAAAGTCGAAAGTTCGTTATACCGTGGCTCTGTCGTTATATTTTTTACTATATAAATTTTTTCTTTTTAAAAATTGTTCATCGTGTTTTTAATTATCTGACATGTTTTGTTCTTTATTTTTACTTTAAAATAAAAATAATTTTTTATTGGAAATCTACTGTATTATTATTCTGTATATTGAATTTGTTTCCTTATCCCTAACCAGAGCGAGATTGAGATTTTTATGCTACCGTTGTATTACATTGTATTACATTTACTATCATAAAAAAACTTGGGCATAATGTAAAATTTAATGAGAAAAATAATCTTTTGCTCTTGTACTGTATTTTGGAATTCTTTGCAGATCTTATTAAAAAAATCTGTTACATTGTTACGACTTTTTTCCTTTTTAGCCAATTAACCAATAGAATTTAAGAAAAAAGTAAGGATTAGTAAAAGGCCAATTTTTTATGGTGACCTATCTTATAAGTGGGATCCCGATATAGCGGATATACATGCTCCTTAGCAATGAAAGAATAGTGTTCTATCATGGTACTGACACTTCACACCATCTTTTTTATGTAATATAAACATTCATTCAGATTTGACAGTAATGATACTAAACATTTAGCTTTTGAGATAAACTGGATTCTTATCAACCAACACTGTTTTAAGCAAACAAAAAGAGCAAGAGCTACAATCATCATATCAATAAAGAAGGTAAATTGACTAATAGATTGTTTCATCTAAATTAAAGAAGGATAATTATTAGAAACAAACCAACAAAGTTTTCACAAAGTCATGAAAGGACATCCTAGCAGAAGTGAAAGAACTGTTACTAACATTTAAATGAATTTCTAGTGATGGTTTTGTTTGGATGGTAAATTTACTGTAGTGTTCTTTGACATAGCACTGATATAATTCTAGTTTAAAATTTTTCTTCATATATTTCATTCCCCTTATAATCTTATATTACTATGATTTAATTTCTCAGATAATTGCTTGGACTGGCCTTCAGGTTAGGAGTATAGTTAAATGGTTTTCAAGAGTGATTATTATGTAATTTTTTAATCTTTTTTGTAATTTAACTAATAAAATAATATGTGCATGTGTATCAACACCTTTAAAAAAAAAATCAGAAATTAATACAACTACAAAAATTTATATTGCTCTGCAAGTATTAATCCTAATATTATGAAACTTGAAGTATATTTATAAAAATTACATATTACATTATAAATACTTATACTAGTCTTATGATGATTCAGGTATAAATATTTTTGCATAAGTCAGTAAGTGATTTCATTTTCAAAATATGTTCTAAATTTGTACAGAAAAATGAAAGATATAAATAGCAAGAACTATGAGTATATATGCAAACCTTATAAAATTGAGATTTAAGTCGTTTTGATCCTGATGAGGAACTTTACTTAAGTGATAGATGATGATTTACTTTGATAAAAATGCAAAAATTACGCTCTAAAAATTTTAATAATGTAGTTTTTCTATTTTTTCAAAATCCATTTGAATAACCACTATTACAAGCTTAGAAAATTTTTTCTATTCATAAAATTACATATATTTTACCTTTAAAGCTTCAAAAAAGTGTATATATAAGGCGTGCTTTTGATTAAGCACAAAAAAAAAAATAAAAATTGTAAAGTAAGGGTAAAAACCGATAGAATATATAGTAATCCATCAATTTACTTATTGGTATTAATGAGTTGCCACTTTCCCAGTTAAAAACGCACTTCTTTGGCGTGTATCTTGATTGAATGTTGATTGTAAAAAAAGTATACTTATACGGAAATATTGTTAAGATAACACTAATCTTGTAACCCGTCTTGTTGGATCATAGCTGTGATTTGAGTCGACCAGTCCTCATGATCATAACTGAATACTACAAATTAACATAACAATAATTGGGTAAATGCATGATGATTTTTTAGCCACGCCTAATTTTCATTCACGTTTTATCTTACCATAAGAAATTAATAGATGATTGATTCTCTTATAAGTACCTATATGCAGAGAAAAAGAAAACTGAAGCGAGCGAAACTCCACCAGTCTTATTTTTTATCAAGGACATTATGAACCCTCGATAATAAAGTTTTCACTTGTTCTATATAAATCGTTTAGTTAAAAAGAAAGTGTAACTTGAAACTTCAGATATGTTTCGTGTTATCTACAAGTTCTATTGTCTTTCCCAATCTTGATCAATTAGATCATCCTTTACTAAAAACCTCACAATGTATATTTCTAGCAAGTCCGAATTCCTTTGGGATAATTCTTTTGTCCCATAAAGTTAGCCGTTACTTATTGCGTCGTCACTACTAGAAGTTTAACTCCATTTTCAATGTAAAATATACTATCACCTACACCATTTTAGTCTTGATCAACGTAAATATCCCCTAAAATTTTGGGGACTTTGATACGTGAAATAAATCGAAACCGATACTCGAACCGGTAAAGACCATAGTGCGCTTCTATGTAGTTATTGTGTATGATAATTTTTATTCGATTTTTAGTCCCATTTTAATCATTATTATTAATATTTTATCTTGAACAAAGAATAATTGTTAAACATTTATAATTATTATTAAGAAAATAATGAGTTTCTAAAAATAAATTGATCCCGGCCAAATGAGGTCTTCCGCATATTATGTGTGTTACAAATAACACTATCAATAGAAATTTTTTTTTTTTTTTTTTTTTAGATTATTGCTTATGTAATAATTCGTTATATCCGATAATAATCTTAGCTGTTTTAATCGACATTTTTAAAACGTATTCCCACATTATGAGAAAAAAAAAATCATGTATATATTAAATGAAAATTTGGGACGTTTATTATATTTATATATAGTTTGTAGACACGCCCAACTAACTCAAGTATACTTTATTACTTTCAAGATAATGAACCTCATCTTTAATAATTGTGATAGACTTTTGACCTCTTCGATTGTAATGAAAATGGTGGTCTTTCCTGCGCTGAAGTTGATCTACATCTAACATATGGAGAGGCTGCCATTAACAAAGCTTATGAAGGCGCTAAGATTCTTTTTAACAAGAAAAGCTATTAAACGTAAAAAACCAAAAAAAGGATTTTTTTTATTAAATAGTAACCACAGAAAAAAAAAATACATAGAAAGCTATAATAAATATGGCTATATAAACCAGTGTTCGGAAATGACTTGATCATTTGACCATTCAAATGATTTAGCTAATCATTTGTCATTATTTGTCATTTGGTCATTTCAGTCATTTGATTTTGATTGGTTAATATTCTTATCATGTGATTCAATCAAAAATAAAAAAAAATAAAGTAAAACATAATGCAGGCCAGAACTATAGTACCGGCCAACATTACATTCAAATGACTCAGGTCATTTGTCATTTGTCATTTGAATCATTTGTCATTTCAAGTCATTTGCCGAACACTGATATAAACTAACTAATTCAAGTTACCACTATACTGGTTTCTCTACGAGATAACGGTGACCTAAAGGCCAAAAAATGTATAATACTTCGCCTTAGCCACTTTTTATCACATGAAATGATGTAATATTGGTGAAAAAAATGCCACACAAAGAGATCTATTGATATGCTTACACAACTAATTAAGGTGCAACATATATAAATTTGCTTTATTCCTTTTAATAACGAATTTTTTTCCTAAATGCACTTTATATTCAGATTCTAATATTCACCATGGTCTTTGAACATCTCTTTTATCCGGATAATCCAAGAAAAAGGCAGAAGGTGATAGAATATCAGGTCAAGTTCCGTCGGAGTTTCGAGGATTTTAAAAGTTCTTGGAATAAATTGTGTGAATCATTTAACATTGTAGTCCGAGAGAAAAAACCGGATTGGGTTCTGAGACTACTCACATATGATTCTTTACAAAGTGCAGAATATATTCTAGGAAAAATCAATGAAGTATTAGAAGACGCAAAAAGCAAGGTTCGCAAAATAGGAAGTGATATTGGCATTGAGAATTTAGAAGGAGCCTTTGAGGAAATGAATCCACATTTTCTAAATATGATAAGTAAAGCGTTTGCAGCTGAATTAGGAATACTCGCAACTGGAATGTTTATAAACCGTATACCCATTTTATGGCAAATATTTAAGCATTTGAAGCCTGTTTCAGTTGCTGTCAGAGCAGCCATCAAAGTCACTAGAGGGTTAATCGGATTCGTCATTATAGGTGTTGCATTAGTGGCTATTACTGATATTATAATCGGAGATATACAGAGAAAAGAATTAGAAGACGCTATAAAAGTAATGAAAAAGTTCGATGAGGGTTGTATCGTTCATCTTGATACCGCGCGCAGGGAGATTGACGGAATAAACCAGAATATCAGGGATAGAACATATATAGTAGATGATGAACATGTTATTGTGAATGGAGTGCTTATGTTGTATCGTCCATCTTGATACTGCGCGCAGGATGATTGACGGAATAAACCAGAATATCAAGGATAGAACATATATAGTAGATGATGATATATAGAGTATTGATGTATATATATGTATATATACTGTATATGATACATGGCTCCAGTAGCATAGCCACATTATTTCGCAACAAATTAATTTTTGCTACCGTGATATGTGCATGTGTGCAAGTAATAAATCATTCTTCCTATCCATACAAGAAAGCATTGTAAATTATTTCACACTACTAATGCAATCATAGCGTTGATTAGCTTTTAAGCGATTATCTTCCAAACTCCTATTAATGACGATCATAAAGTTTACCTGAAATCATGTGCATGATCATACTTTTTAAAATTTCGCAGTTGCAGATATTGCTTTGTATTTGTCGTAAACAAGCTCAGGTTTTAATGTGAGCAATTACTAATGTTATTCTCTAATTCAATTTCACGAGAGGAATGTGAGAAATGCTTTCTTGCAACACAGAACCTATCGTAAGTAAATATTAACATCAAAATTATAAGTGAGGACTTCGCAATTCTGTGATTATCAGGCGTAAAGTCACTTTGGGTCTTGCAGAGGTTGAAAATCCACTTTCTGGCCATCAAAAAGAAATTAAGAAATTTATTGAAATCCTCACACTTCTAGGCTGACTAAATCGAAATCTACTTAGTCCAAGTCCGATAGTCCAAATTTTTTTCAATTGGACCTTGTCCTGCTTTATACCTGTCAAAATCTTAATTAGAAAAGAGGAAAAAAGAAAGAGAAAGAAAGCATAAAATCAGTGTGTGGCGTAAGAGGATAATATCATATAACCTTGGGAACAGGTTAAGATTCCCCTAAATATTGACTACAGAAAATCATGTGATTAACACGTAGATTAAACTTTATCCGATAATTTTATAATTTAAAAATGAGAATACATGAGTTAGGAATTCATATAGTTTTCCATTAATAACTTATGGGTCCCCTTTCATAGCGAAAGTTTTTACAGTTCTTTTTATGTATACATTTTCTTATTTGATGTATAACTGTATCTGTGGTACCCACCTGTAAAAATAAAAATAAAAATTTAAAAATGAGAATACTACTACTATACAGTTGAATGATATTTTATTATGAATTCCGTAGCAAAAACTAAAATATTGTAATATTGTTTCTTAATTTAAACCAGAACGGAAAATATAGACTAAAATTCAATGTTCTCAGTGATGACATAGATAATATAAATATTTCATTTAAAAATCTTATTTAATCTTCCAAGATATAAGAGAATCACTATTGATGATAAAACGAATATTTGAAATCTACGATTGAAAACATTCCTTTTATGGACATCATGACGAGACTTTAACTCATTAAGAAACATTTTAACTATTGAGGTTAACTATATTATTTTTATATTAAATATTTTTTTATGATTAATTATTCTCAGATATTGTTTCATTCCTTTAGAACAATTATTCAATTATATTAATTTTTATATCTCTTGGTCGAACATTTTTAAAGTTTTATTTGAATTTTATCAATTCATATAAGGGGCTCGGCCCTAAAAAATTTTTTTTTTTGAAATTTTAATACATTTGTAATTTTTGGTAAAATTGGTGTATAATTATCATATAAACTTAAAAAATTTTTTTTTAAGTCCGAGCTCTTGTTTTGCTGGACTGGTCCCATGTAATGATATGATGGAGAAATGGAGAAAATTTAGGTACTGTATATAAGTGTAATATTTTACATGATGTAGAAAAAGAATTTAAAATTACGAATTACTGTTAATATAAAAAAAAAATAATAAATAAAATTACAATATTTTTAGATATCAAAAGAAAATAGATAAAATACGGATGATAAGTTAATTAAGTTATGGGTTCATGTTATAACATATCATACATACACAATGTTCCATTTCCACATGTATCACATGACGTATATGGGCGCAGCACTTCTCTCTTTTTTTTGAGGCTTATATGACTCTAATAACAAGTAGCTCTTCGCCTATCAGAGTTAGCAACCGTAGACATAACTGTTCGAGTCTAACCGTGTCTGATTGTTAAGGAGGAAGAAGAGTCTGCAGAACAGTAGTACATTTGGAATTTAACGTTTAACTATAAAATGAAATGATCCGATTAACGTTACGCAAAATTTATTATAAAAATGATCTGTGTGTAACATTTTCAGCGACTGTTATTATAATTTTTTTTTCCAACGGAGAATGCGAGCCAAAAGTGAGAACTCATTATTTTATAATAAGCAATTTTAATGGATAAAAAGAACAAGATTATCTTTGAGTCATTACACACATTCATGCAAAATGATCTTCTGGTGAAATTACTACTGTTCATGATGTGATACTTTTAAAAATTCATCAACCAATAATGTCAGAGCATTAGAACATGCAAATATTTTTTGCATAAGATGAGACTAATTCACTTTGTTCAAGTGAGAAAATTATATAATTTACATCATTTTAGAATTTTTTCAATATGCGAATAAAGTAGTTAACTGCATGTAAGAACAAAACAACGTATCCACAATAAAGATGATTATCCCTCAATAAACTCTTTTTTTATATTTAGATTAGTCTAGATGTTGGGTAACTCTGTTGCATATTTTGCGGAATTATCAAAATTTACTATATTTAGTAAGCTTTTATAATGATAAAAAAGGTATACACTTCGAATTTGTCGTACGAGATTATTTTTTTGACCTTATTCTATGTGCAAAGGAAAAAAATGTCCATTGTTGCACGAGTGATGGCTTCACTTTTTTCGTTTCCTTTCTTGTTAATTTGTACTTTCTATCATTATGATCTTCTTTGCTTAAAATGTTTGGTGATTACGCCAATACCTGATATTTCCGTTAGTTGATCATATGAATCCCAAATAAAAAATAAACATAAAATGATAAGGCATCATTCATTATCTTCTGTGCTTAAATGTTTACATAAAAAAAAACATTTTCCACAAGTTGATCATATGAATATAAAATAATAAGTAAAATAAAAGGAACGAATGCACTCATTTTATCGTTATGCATTTACTCCAATAAAGTACTTCCAAATGTTCTCCGCAGTATTATGATAATGTATAATTTAGATATAAATAAAATACCTAAATTCAAATATTACGAACTCATTATCTTATCGATACTCACATAAAAATGAAACCTGTAAATATAAATGATGAGAATTCTTTTGACCCAACGCCAAAATTTAAATCTAGTCCTATACCAATTAATTTTATTTCCTTTAACGTTAAGGATAAAAATTGTTTTTTTTGTGGAGAAAAATATATTGAGACGCTTCTTTGTAGTCATTATTATTGTAAAAAATGCTTATCGCATTATATGCATTATATTAATAAAATAGCCGATAATAATTTATACTTGGACGTACGTACTTACACGGATCATGAGATAAGTAGGACAAAAGTATCACAAATTATACAAGGGGATCGCTTGGGAATTTTATACTTTAAGCAAATATTTGGCGGATATTTACATGATAGAAATTCTGGTCTTGATAACGACAATCTCAACATATATAACGAAGTGATTGAAAGTGAAAAAGATTGTAAATTATGTGAAAAGCTTCTATCATACACAAATAAACAAATTGATTACCTTAAATTATGTTCAGAATGTTATCAAATTTCCTCCGGATGGATAGAATCAACCTTGGTTAAAAAGCGAATATCAATTCTTTACTTACCATGGTGGCATTATAAACTTTATTGTGATAGTTGTTTCTTTTCAAAATTAATATTTACATCAGACTGTCAGAAGTATTGTGCAAATTGTTATATATTTTATGTTGGATGTAGATATTGTCTAACGACAAACATTATTTTTGGACCTACACTTAAATCTCAATGTAAAAAGTGCAAAAGAATATCACTTATAAATAGTGATTTTGATGATTTTCTTTTTAATAATGATCTTATATGTAATAATTTGGACAATTTAAAATTAATTGAGTTTGAAAATATTATAAAAAATATTGATAAATATTTTGAACCAGAGAATATATTAAATTCTATTTTTAGAGAAAAACATAGTATAAATAAAATCAAATGGATACCATATTCATTTATAAATGTAGAAGAAATAACAAGAGGGGGGTATGGTATTATATATAAAGCAACTTGGTTAAGTAATAATGAAACTGTCATTTTAAAAAGATTTGAAAATTCTAAGAATATTGGCAAATATTTTTTAAATGAGGTAAATATTTTTACGTATTTTCTTAACTGCTAATTTCTTGTTGAAATAATTTAGTCTTCAATTCAATCTTTATTAAATAGTTGAGATCACTTCAACATTGTTTTAAAGAATATAATGACCGTATCATCAAAACTTATGGCTTTACAAAAGATCCTGAATCAAAAGATTATATGTTAGTTATAAAATATGCATCAGAAGGAGATTTACATAAGTATTTACAAAAGAATTTTACAAAAATCACATGGAACAAACAAAAATTAATTCTCTTATGGCAAATTTCATTAGGGTACTTATATTTTAAATTTATTTATTATATTCATTAATTTTAAATTATTAATATTTTATATTTTAGACTTGAAACCATTCATAAAGCAAAATTTATGCATCGAGATTTTCATAGTGGAAATGTATTATGTGATTTAACTGATAAAAAAAAAAGTGAAAAAGATTATCAATTAAAAGTTGCGGATCTAGGATTATCACAAGCTGTAGATAATAAATCATCAAATAATGAAATATATGGAGTAATGCCTTATATTGCACCAGAAATCTTTAAAGGGTCCAAGTTTACTAAAGAAGCTGATATTTATAGTTTGGGTATGATTATGTGGGAGCTTACGACAGGTCTTAAGCCTTTTGATAATGTTAAACATGATGTTCGACTTGTTTATAAAATTCTTGATGGAGAACGACCCGAAATTACAGAAGACACACCAGAATGTTATGCTAATTTAATGAAAAGCTGTTGGGATCCTGATCCCAAAGAAAGACCTTCTATAATGACAATTCGTACTATGATCTATAGCTGGATTTCTAAGCGTAGTTATAATGAAATGTTTAACAAAGCTGAGGCAAAAAGAATGGAGCTTATACAATCAAAGGAGATTGGACCTGAATTTGTTGAAAACCGTCATTCAGAAGCCATTTATATAAGTAGGTCATTAAGTAATATAATTTCTAAATGTTCATCTATCAGTTCATCTAAAGGTATGTATTTAATTTGACATATTTAGAAAATAAATAATTACTAAATGTATAAATTTTCTTATTTTTTAGATTATAGTTCATTAGAAATGAACTTTGATATAGATACTGAAAGGTATTTAAACCTATGAAAAGTAACAAAAATATAACTAGATCATTAATTATTTATATTTATTTAGTTCATCATCATCAACTTTAAGCTCTATGATTCAGAACTCTTCAAGCTTTTTTAAAAAGCGGAATATTGAAGAATTAGATATTAGAATTCATGATAACAGTGGTAAATATTTATTTGACCAGACATTTATATATTTGCATTTACAATAAAGTATATTGAATTGTAATTATTTTAATATAGGAAAACATCAAAGAATGTGTTAGCTTGTTTTAATCAAAATTAAAGTCGTTTTACGTAAATTAGTTTTTCAATCACTATATAATTAGTTTTTAATAGATAACAATATATATATATTGAATTTCTTAGTATTAATGAATATTAATTATATATACTTGTTTTAAATTTAAATTTAAAAATTTAGTTTATGTATCATTATTCCAGCGTTAAGAATTAATTATTCAGAATTCGGAAAGTATATTTAGAATTAATATATTATATAGGATACTATTTTTACAAACGTCCAACAAGGAGAGAGAGAATTCTTCAACTTGTTGGAAACTGAAATGTTTTAATTTATTAAAGTGATCACATAATTTTTTAGTAGTCGAAAATGCGCCTTTAAAGTACGAACAATAAATGCACAATTACTGATTATACTTAAAATTAATTTAATTCGTTAGTTTAAAATAAAAAAGCGTACATTTTACTTCAATTTTCAGTACATTTACGGTACGTACAAATAAGACAATTAATTTTGAACAAATTATTTTTTTTTATTGCTAGCAAGCTCCAATTATTTTTGAACTACTAAAACCCTCTAACGTAAATCTAAAATAATACTTTTTTTCTCTATTGAAATCGTGATTAGAACCTTGTCAGTCTTGAGTTCCCTAAATAAAAAGTTCTCTAAATAAAAATAATAATTGTAGTTTTAATGATTAAAATCAAAATCATAATAATACGAAAATAAATCAAAATAATTACATACATGTAATGTTTAGTTAATGGGAAGCACCTTATAGGAGCACTCTCCTTTGTATAAAACAACTTGTTATTAATTTTATTTTTCTTTCTTAATAATAAAATAATTATTAGAATAAGTATACTTGGATCGAGGAACTTAAATAAAATTATTTATTCAATAATCAACAACATATTAATATTCATACCAATATCCTTTGATCTTTCGTCGTGTAGCAGGGATTGCTTCAGTAATAGCGTCACCTTATCTCTCAGAGACAATCCAAATTCTAACTGCGCAAGAAAGTCGTAATCGAGTAACAAATAACACCCCGTATTAAAACGGCAAAATTAATATCTTGGCCATTCTAATTGTAACCATTTGTTGTCAGTTCTTTGCAATGTTCTGATGTAGTAATACACACTTTATATTCTTTTCCCTTAGACTTTTCTTTGTTTTTACGTTGGAGCATGCACGTGAAAGTGATTTTTAATAAATAACCAGTAACCAAACAAAGAATCTAAGCGATGAATACTAACTAATCATTTCTCCGTTATAATTCGACCATGATCTACCACTCACCGCGAACTAATATATAAGAGATTATTAATTGCTTCAAATTTTATTAAACGAATGCACATACTGATTTCACAAGTATAACAACTCACTAAGAATCCCAGCTATTGATATTGAATAGTCATATAAAATATAAAATTTTTTCAACTATCATAAGGATAAACGTTTCATATCATCATGTCATCGTTTATCTTTGATTGTAACCTAATTATTATAAAGGAGATAGGATTAATAATTCATTTCATAACCTTTGTCTAATCCCAAACTACAATCACCTCTTTTCCGTTCGTTATATTCGTTCTTAATATTTTCATCTAATCAGAAAATATGTAAACTAGGTAAATCGTCTCGTAAGTCGTTACAAACTATGCCCCCAAATTTAAATAATATGTCGATTCGCTCTTGATGCAAGAGCTAGATCAATTAGTTAATAAAAAATTTCAATGTAAAATCGTAAAATCACGTTTGAATTAATTTACCTTCAGTTTAAAAATTTACTAATTCTATTTAATAAAAATCATTAAGGGAAATAATAAAATACTTTAAAATTAAATAATATAATAAGGTGCTAAATAATAAGCGTTATCTTGTAATTATTACTTCATATGTTCTATATAAGTAGTCTCGTCGTCTCTTATATCTTTGTATGATCATGGTAATATAATAATTTTTTTTTCTAAAAAGAATATAAGTAACTTCTCACGTAAAAATTTGATTTTCAGACATCATCTTAAGGAGAAATAGAAATAATTTGCTGATCGCTAGTTCATACGTGCATCCTTTCGAAACAGTTTTTGTTGTCTAGTAGAAGTGCGATATGGAAGTCAGCCCCAACCTAACCTGGCACTAAGAATGCCTATCGATGATAAAATTGTCAGGTGCTCATTATTCTCTAGAAAATAATATGAGCAACAGATCAAAACACGTCAAGCTTTTCCCCTTTTTTCTTCTTTTCTTTCAACTCCTCACTATCAATCGGAATGATTTTGTTTTTAGTACACTTGAGAATTACTTTTTCCACCGCATCGTTCTTCAAACCGATCAAAGAATACTTTCATAAGCATTCAATGCTTCGAGAGATGTCCTAACGAAGTTTAAAGTATATGATGTGGGATCAATATTTATACCTTTCGTTCAATAAAGAAAGAAATAAATGCAAAAAAAATCGAGTGTTGTACAGAATGGATCACACATATTATGACGTAACTTCATGTGGTGTTTCCTGATTAGGTAGCAAATTATAAATTATAAAGCTTTTATTATTATTTTTCAATTAAACAAATACAGTAAGTGAGTCAAAATTAATTGAAGAATTTAAAGAACCTTAAACGAAGGGGTATTTCTATTAAGTAACTTAAAACATTCAAATAAAATAAATTAGTTTGGTTTAAAAAAAAAAAAATAAAATAAAAAATAAAATTCTATTTTTTAAATTAAAAAAATTTTTTTTTACTGAGTTGGACAAAGACGAACATTATGTTCTTCATGTTCTTCATAATCAGGATTATTATCAATATCATTTTCATCATCATAATCTCTTATAGGAGTGAAAATAACCAAAATAAATCTATAAATAACTTGATTAATATCAGATAATTCATGACATTTAATTTGTTTATAATAATCTTCAAGTTCAATTTGTGAAGAAATTGTAATATTATCATCCCCTTCATCCATATAAGTTAAACCTGGAGATACTGAAGATGGAATTGAAAATATTTCACGAACTTTTAATTCCACTTCTAACCATGTAGGTTTTTCTTTTGGTAATGTGAAACGACGAGTTATTGTTTGATTTGATATTTTAAAAACTGATGTTCTTGTATCTTCATTGTTATTTTCATTTTCATTATCGTTTTCGGTTTCGGTTTTATTTTCGTTTACGTTTTCGTTCTCGTTTTCAGTTTTATTTTCATTTTCAACCTTATTTTCATTTTCATTTTCAGTGATTGGTAAAGCTGGTGTTGGAGTTATAATTGTAGAGTCTGTCATTTGAATAAGAAAATAAAAAGTAGTTTTAAGTAGGAGGAAAAGGTTTACAGGAAAGAGAACCGAACAAAAAAGATTTTCAAAATGTAGGACGGAATTTATTATGGAAGAACCACTAAACCAAATTTGGTGAAAAGTAATTTTTAACTCATGTGATGATTTCTGCGCCACGAGAAAATTCAATTTGGGACGTAAATGGTTAATTTTCAAAAGATCAAAAAAGAATTTTTACATATTTATTCATATTTTAATTAACACTCGTAGATCAAATAAGACTATAAGAGTATTTAATTTTGAAAAGTTTTCCCCGAACAAGTTGTGTATTCAACTACTAACCTTATATGAAGTTTCTAATTACCAATAAAAGTGAATTTTCTGCGCCGTAACAGTAAACATGGTAATTAATGTCAATACGTCATCCATTTTAGTAACGTGAAAAAAAAAAAATTAAACTCAAACTCAAACCCGAATGAATAAATACACGTAAAATATAATTATAATTCTTTTCATCTCCCCATTTTTTTTTTTTCTCGTTATAATACATTTAAAAAAAAATGGTTTCAAAATTTCATTCCAACCTTTCAAAAGATCTTTCGTTAATATTAAATGATGCTGATGATTATAATGTTATTATTCAAGTTGGTGATAATCAAAATATGAAAGAATTTCGTGCACATTCAGTAATTTTACGTGCTCGTTCTTCATATTTTAAAGGTGCATTTTCAACTGGATGGATTACAAATGAGGATAATATGATTATGTTCAAAAAACCAAATATCACTCCAATAGTTTTTGATATGATTTTAACGTGAGTTAATAAAATTATATGAAAAAATGTAGGAATCGAGTATTGTACACATGTTTATATTAATTCTTTTTTTTTAAAAAAAAAAGTTACATTTATACAGGCGAACTTGACTTGACAATACATCTAAGTGATGACATCCTTGGACTTTTAGTTGCAACTGACGAGTTACTTCTTGAAGAATTATTTAAACATATTCAAGATTATTTAATTAGAAAACGATCGACTTGGATTCAAAGGAATTTGGTTCATGTTCTTCATACCGTATTTAAACTTGTGAGATGTGAGAAACTAAGGGATTATTGTCTCGAGTCAATTTGCTTGGATCCGCAACCATTTTTTACTTCAAAGGAATTTTTATCACTTGATAAAGATATTCTCTATGGTTTACTTAAACGAAATGATTTACAAATTGAAGAAATTATCGCTTGGGATTATTTGATTAAGTGGGGTATTAAACAAACTCGTGAAAATAATGATATAATCAAATGGAACGATAAGAATTATGAAGATTTAAAGAATATTTTGAATCAATTTATTCCACTTATACGATTTATAGATATTTCTCCAGCTGATTATTTTGATAAAGTTCGACCTTATAAGATGATAATCCCTAATAATATTAATGATGAAGTAGAAGAATTTTATTATAAAGGTAAAATACCAAAAATTACAGCTTATCCACCTAGAACAGGAATGATTTTAAAAGTTGAATCAAAGATTTTAAAATCAAAACAATTTAATATAATTAATAATTGGATTAATAGAAAAAATTCAAGTGTTATACTTAACAAAAATGATTTATTATATAATTTTAAACTTATTTATCGTAAAAGTCGAGATGGAAATGAAGTTATTAGAAATAAATGTAATGATCAAGGATCTGTATTAATTTTAATTAAAGTAAAATATTCAGAAGAAATATTTGGTGGGTATAATTCTATTGGATGGATAAAACGTAATTATAGAAATAAGTATTTATATACTACTGAAAGTTTTATATTCTTATTTGAAGATAATAATGATACAAAAAATATGAACATTAGTCGTGTGATTGTACCGTCACGTGCAATTTATGATTGTCCTGGAGTAATTTCCTTTGGTGGTGGAGAGTTAGAATTAAGTTATGATAATTTATCTTTGTCTGACAGTACTTATTATGAAGATGGTTTTATTGATGATTATCTTATAGAAGGTGAGGAATGTACGAAATACGAAGTTGATGATATTGAAGTCTTTAGTGTAAGTTAGAATAAAATTAGGAGGGAATATTTTCGTTAAAAGGGACGCATTGTTTACGGAATTTATACATCTATGACTGATATGTTTAAACTTGAATTATAACTTCACAATTGAATTTACCAAACATATCTTTTAAGCTGACATTATTTTTAAGGAATTTTATATTGGTTAAAATTATTTTTGATAATACATACGTAAAATTAAAAAAAAAAGTGGGTAAGGAAACTTTCGAAAGTCCATCTCTTTTTTAATAGAAGAGATCCAAAATAAAAATCATAATATTATATGAACTTTCAAATACTCATGACTTAAAAAAAAATGTTCATATTATCCAGTTTAAAAGCCTTATAGTATTTAGCGCATCAGAATATAGTATAAGGCGCAAGTAAAGTCGTGTGGCGCAATGACCAAAAAAATGAGGAAACCGGTCTAAACTTTTAGGATCCTCTCAAAACTTGCCTCTAAATTATTAATAAGTGGTAGGTGAAGTAAAACAATAGTAATATTATTTTTTTTTTTTTTTAAAAAAAAAAAAAAAAAGAGATTATAGCCATTGGATTAGAATTTCGCGCTATTACGATTATATTCTTGTCAGTAGATAATATTCAAATAAAGAATGGCAAGAACTTGAAGTCTTATTAATCTATCGATGTCAGTAACAAACTAATTACTAATTACTCGTTGTTATTTTAAAAGTTCGTTATGATATAATTAGAAATGGAATAAATAGAATATGAAATCATCTTTATGACGCAACTAGCGATATAACAGTAGGCTACGAATGTCTATCGTTTAATGTAAACTAAGTAATACGATTACGCGGTACAATATCATACTAATTTAAAAACAGTGAACAAAATTATACATAACGTGAAGTTAATGTGAAGTTACAGTACTTAGTTTATTAAAATATTTCCGTATATATATATATATATATATAAAAAAAACTAAATGTAATATTATGTACGTGATCGATAATCCGTAATTATTTTATAACTGACAAATAAATAAATAAATAAATAAAAATAAATATATTTAACTAACTAATTAAAATAATTAATTAAATAAAAATAAATATGTTTAACTAACTAATTAAAATAATTTATTAAATAAAAGATCATAATTGTGAAAACTGAGATTTGATTGACGATTGAAATTAAAATAAAAAAAAAAAATATTTATAATTAATTAATGATTAATGATGTATACATACAGTACATATAATATATGTAAT
The DNA here is from genome assembly GCA_015698045.1 of Rhizophagus clarus. NCBI lineage: Eukaryota > Fungi > Glomeromycota > Glomeromycetes > Glomerales > Glomeraceae > Rhizophagus > Rhizophagus clarus. The sequence goes on along the minus strand of BLAL01000058.1, from coordinate 1,344,456 downwards.
ATAATAAATACATTTTGTCAAGTATTACGTATCATGCATAAAATTTAAACTATTAAACGTAATTACTATTCTTATATTTGACTAATAACCTATACGATCGTACATATAATGCTGAAAATGGATTTCAAGAGATTAAACAATTAATCACGAGGAATCTGTGGAATTGAGGCTATTGAATTTTTTGAGTAACTTAATTAATCTCTTTTTTTTTTTTTTTTTTTTTAATACTGTACTTTTTCGGGAATCTGGTAATTTGCCTCTTTAACTAGAATTTTCAAATAATGACAAAATCAAATTTGGTTGATATACAAAATTGAGGCGTCATATAACCGCCAAAATACCTTTAGGATGCTAAAAAAGTTTTAATTCACAACTGCGCCCTAAAAAGGCTTATATCATTTGAAAATTTCAATACGGACTACGCCATAAAACAGTCGAACGCCTCACTCAAACTTATTGTAAATAGTAAACAAAAAAGCTTGATCAATACAAATAAATCTTTATTTGCATAATATTAAATGTTTATTAAATTAAAAAAGTTCAAGAAAAATGACTTGAAAACAAAAACGACAATATTTTCAAATGTGATGTTTAACCAACGTGTGTTACACAACCAGTTGATTGATTTTCGCCTAAAAAAATTTTCGTCTCTCCTAGAATGAATTAGTGAATTACATTGGCTAATGTTTGTTTAAACCATATTAAAAAAATTATTTAAAAGTCCAAAAGACTGTTTAACATTTATAATTATTTTCTATTAACGATTAATAATATAATTATATTAATAATATTCTTCTCTGTTAATAATAATAATACATATAATTTTATTAATATAATTATACGATACGTAAAATTATCATATAATCCCCCCTTTATAGGATCTACTGTCCATTATTCAAATATTATTTTGTTTGTTTATACACTACAGATTGCATTTAATATAATGCGCATTGTTTGAGAGACACATTTTGATAATGCAGATAGAAAAAGCATTAACAAGTTTCATATCGAAAATGCGGGGAAAGTCAAACGTTTGATATTTCACTTTTGTATTCAACCAGGCTTTAAACCTGTTTGATAATCGTGCATTTAACACATTTGTCAAATTAATAATAAGAAGAATATTCCCCTAAAAAGGAATTTAAATTAAATTAAATAATAATTAATAGATGAAAATTTTGTAAAACATTTCACATAAAAAAGAAAAAGGTTTAGTTAAATAAGTTGGCATTGTTCATTGAAAACTGTAGAACCATTAAAATTGGGATTTGTTTACATTTAATCTCTTAAATCTTAACCATATATGAAAACACCACATGTCGTGCTATCGTACCACAAAAATGTTTGGTTTGACATGAGAAGGTGCGTTAAATGATATTTTGATTGCACGAAAATATTCGGGAATTATTAAAAAAGAATTGATTTTTTTTTCTCTCATGTTAAAATTTTTTTGGCGTAATATAATTTAAAAAAAAAAAATCTTTAACAGCTCTTAAAATCATATCACAAATCATATGATTCCTTATATCATGCCTTATTTTTATAACAAGGTATCCTTATTTAATGTTATTGTTTCATGTTATTGCGTCTTTATGCATCCCCTTTTTAACCGACGTCATGATTATTAAGGCAAGTTTCTATCGTATTACTAAATTGGAAAAGCATTTTCAAAAAGAAAAAATTTTATTCCAGATAAATTTTTCTTGGCTTTCTTTCCTAAATAAATTCTTTTTTCGGCGGGAATTCGTGTAATGATTTCTATTTTTTATTTTTGAAATAAAATTCTTCTATAATGGAATAATTTTTGGTATTGTACAGTACGTATTGTTTGATATGGAATATTTCCGAATTTTATGCCATCAAATTCCGAATTTTTGCGTCAATTAGAATAAAAATATTATTTTTATACCTATTTTTATAATAAGGGATTAATCCCTTTAAAGACATTTAATATCGCTTAAATTATATTCATATGAAAATGAGCTAAACCTAATTTATAATTGTATATCGGAATACTAAATCTTTATTTGTTAACATTACAAATCATCTATAAAAAGCTAATCGGAAATACGCCAGAACAGAACAATGATTTAATGATTCAAACACATACTATGCATAATATTGCATACTATATAACCTGAAATCCTAATGAGATCATTACAAACTTTTTTTTCGTGTAAATCATTTAGATGATTTTAATTGACATAAAGACTCTTATTAATCCTTTTTTTTTTCTTCATTTAAACTGTTTAAACTGGTGACATTTATGTCATTTGATACTCAAGCTATTTTTAGTTACTTTCAACTAAACTCTAGATTTATCGTATATTATTTATTATTTTTTATTTTTTATTGTTTTTTTTTATTTGACCAGGTGACGAATATTTTTATTTTTATTTTATTTTTACTCAGCCAGATAGGGATGGCTTTTAGGGGAACTCAGCCAAGATTCAATAAATGCAACCTTAGTTTACGCCTCGTTTTTATAAAGGAAGAATTTTCCATCAATCAATTTAAGTAAGTTATAGAATTTGAAAGAAAAAGAACTTAAAATAGAGGAAAATGTAAATACACGCGGTTCAACAATTTTTTTTTTTTTTTTATTTATTTATTTTTATATACATGACTAATGATCATTATATTATATTATTATATCATGATTAATTTTTTTTTTTTTTTAATTTAATCTTATTTATTTTACTTTACAATAGAATTTTTTTAAATAAAATGATGCGTTTATCCTTCTCTCTTTTTTCCAATCAATACCTTTTTTTTTTTTAAAAAAAAAAATAATTTCATCTATCTCTACAAAGAAAAAACCGTTTTTAGAAGAACAAAGAATTTTTTTTTTTTTTTTTACACAAATATTATAATAGAAGGCACGAATGAATATTCTGAACAAAATTATCATCTATTTCTTTTTATTGTGTTACATATTTTCGACTGCTCTTGGTGATGCACCAATTAGCGTACTTCCAGATGATACTAATGCCTTAGATAAAGTGTATATTATACGATATTCCCAAGCGTTATCACCAAAAATTGTATTAGATAGAATTAGAGATGCGGGAATTAATTATACTCATAGATTTAATTTAGAAATTATTGATAGTATTTCCCTTAAATTAAACGAGAATGATGATGTCATTAGATGTTCTAAAATATCCGGAATTGAACATATTTGGCCTGTGGTATGTATTATACAATTCTCCTTTAATTTTTTTAAATTAATATCAACTAAAAATTTTTAAATTTTTTCTTTTTTTTTTTTTTCCAGAGAAAATTCAAACCAAGGTTATTCACCGCTCATAAAATAAGTGGTGTTGACGTTTTTCGACAAAGAACTGGATTCGATGGTACAGGAATTAAAGTTGGAATAATCGATAATGGACTTGATTATACCCATCCAGCATTTGGTAATTGCTTTAAGACACCAGGATGTAAGACACAATTTGGTTTTGACTTGGTAGGCAATGGAACTTCTGACAATCCAATGCCCGATGATGATCCTCTTGAAACATGTGAGGGTCACGGGACACACGTTGCTGGTATCGTTGCTGCGGACGATCATGAACTAAATTTTACTGGGGTAGCCCCTGGAGGTAATTAAAAATATCACTGTTATTATTTAAAAATAAAAAAAAAAATCAAAATTGATTTACAATGCAATTTTATCTTTCTTTTTTTATAGTTACACTCGGGATTTATAGAGCTATTGATTGTAATTCTAATACTGTAGATGATTTGCTTATTCAAGGATTGCAATTGGCCAAGAAAGATAATATGGATATTATAAATTTATCTTTAGGAGGAAATTTCCGAGGATGGAACGATACCCCTCTTGGAATTGCTGTTAATAAATTAGCTGATGAAGGATTTGTTATAGTTGTAGCCGCTTCCAATCTCGGTGACGAAGGTTTATTTACTTCAGGTGATCCTGATTCCTCAGCTAATATCATATCCGTTGGTGATGTTGATAATATTCAATACCTTTCTTTCGTGTTGGTGCCAAGCAGTGATCCTAAAAAGGAAATACGTAAGTAATAAAATGTGTTTTTATAATTTACATGTTTGTAACGTTTGTAATATAATATATAATATTAAAAAAAAAATTATTTTATTTTAGTTTATAACACTGACCATTTAAGTCTAAGATATCGTCTTCCTGGTCCTTTACCAATTGTTATTGCAAACACTACTGCTAACCTACCTGAAAATGATGGCTGTAACTCGTATAATACTGATTTTACCAACAAAATAGCTTTAATACGTCGCGGAGGTTGCGATTTTAATACTAAAATTAGTAATGCTGTAGCAGCTGGTGCAATAGGAGTGGTATTTTATAATGATGTTGATACACTTATACGAGCTATACCTTTAAATGAAACTCCAGACGCAATTATTAGTGACGTAGATGGCGAATATTTAAAACAACAAATTCGAGAGAATGAGAATTTAACAGTTACTTTCCCCGATAAGATGGTTGCAATACCGCTCACTAATGCCGGCAAACCTTCGAGTGAATCTTCATGGGGTCCAACTTTTGAATTTGATATTAAACCTGATCTTTTGGCTCCTGGTGGTCGTATTTTCAGTACATTTCCAATAAATTTGGGTAAATACGCAACAATTGACGGTAAGTTAATTTAATTGAGTAGAATTCATTTGAGATAAATCTTTTTGCTAAATCGAGTTTTTACGTATAGGAACATCGATGGCAGCAGCATATACGTCTGGAACCATAGCACTTTATATGCAAGCAAATGGGTTAAGAAGGGGAAATTTTGATCCGTTAAAACTTAGAGATCTTCTTGTATATACTGCCACACCAATTCATAATACCACAAAATTCCCATTTTCGGTCGATAAACAAGGAGGAGGACTTCTTAATATCAATGAAGCTATAAAGACGAAGGCAGTTATTCAACCATCAAAATTATTACTTAATGATTCAGCTCACTTTAAAGGAACTCATCAAATTACCATAACAAATACAGGAAATATGACAACTAAATACACATTCAATCATATTCCAACACCTTCAATAAGAGGATGGTTTAATAATACATGGGTTAATACAGATTCTTTTGTTATTCAAAATCATTTTGCTGGAGTAAAACTTTCAAAACACTCCGTCCTCGTGCGACCTGGAAAAACAGCACGTATAACAGTTAAATTTACTCAACCAACTAATATGCCAAATGATTTTGGTATTTATTCAGGATATATTTCAATAAAAGATTCGGCTCAACGAACTACGTCTACTATTCCATACTTGGGAGTTAAAGGTGATATACATAAAATTCCTATATTATCAAATAATCCACCACCAGATATTCTTAGACCCTCAGATGGTGTGGTTATTGTTAAACCAAATCAAATAGGTCAGTTCACATTTACAGGTGATGATTTTCCAGTTTTCGAATTTACCTTAAATTATGGTACCAGATTCCTTATAATGGAATTATTTAAAAGTGGAGATTTTACTACGAGTGGATTTGTAGGAATTCCAATATTTCAAACAGGTTTTAGCAACCCTAGTTTTCAATTCCCACGTAATGGTCCAGCTACTCCAGTAGCACAGAAACCATGGAGTAGTCGTCTTGTTTCAGATATTAATGGTGGAAATGTTACAGTACCGGATGGGCAATATCAATTATTACTTAAAATCTTAAGACCTTTTGGAAATCCGAACAATAGGAATGATTTTGTAACTTGGAAATCTCCTATTATAGAAATAATAGATCCATCTAACACATCGGTATCTAATCAGACTACAACACAGACAACGACGAAAACAGGAGTATCAACAAAAAATCAGTGGCGGGGATGAAGTATTGTCGTTTAAGAAAAGAGGAAGATGAAAAAAACAGAAAGATATTTTTTAAATATTAATTAAAAACATTTGTAAATAATCAAACAAAAAATAATTTTTTTCTTCGTATTTTACATTTAAATTTTTTCATCTTTTTTTTATAAGATGAATTATGTATTTTATTTCTTTTGTATTATTTGAAATTTATATTATTTGTAACAGTAGCAACTTTGTAACTGTAGTGTAAATGTAATTAACAGTAATGTAAAAAAATAAAAAAAAAAAACATTCAAAAGGTGCTTTTCATAACGCTTAATTTGCGTAATTTTTCGTTAAAATAAAATAAATTTATTTAATGCGTATTATTTTCCGAGCTCTTTAACGAAAGTGGCAAATTTCTTATTTTTCTTTGTATTTTTTGAAATTTATATTATTTGTGACAGTGTAGCAGTAACAGTAGTAACAGTAGTTACAGTGATAGCAGTAGTAACAATAGTAACAATAATAACAATAGTAACAATAGTAACAATAGTAACATAGTAACAGTAGTAACAGTAACGTAAAAAAAATAATCATTCAAAAGTGCTTTCATAAAATAAAATTATTTAGTGCGTATTATTTTCGAGTGTCGTAAACGCGCTCTTTAATGAAAGTAGCAATCATGTGATGAAATCCACTCTGTAGCTTTCAAGTTTTTTGAGTTTGAGACTTTGAGGCGTATAGTGTAATGCTTTAAGCTATTTATAATATCGATCTTAAGGTTAATTTACAGTTTTATCACATATGATCATATTGATCATATGTAAGAATGTATCGTAACAAAACTAGTCATGCTGCACTAACTTTCAGTAACAAGATTATACACTGTAAAAAAAAGGCCACAATAACATTATTTCACGTTAAAACGCTTTAAAAATCGTCATTTTATTTGCGGTCATTAATTTTTTGCTATCAAGTTAGTTCCGATTTCTTGCTGTGTTGTTAATTAATTATAAATTTCTTTTATTTTAAATATTCCTCTTTTAGATATTCGGTATTTCGGTTTTCTTTTTCCATCTTAATTTCCATTCTGCTCTTTTATCCTCTTTTCGTTCTCTTTCATAAGACGTTTTAAATTCTTCTCATAATTCCTCATTTCCCTCAGAACCTCACTATGTAATTAATTGTATGCCTAAGTTTAATTTATATTTTTTGTTAATAAGATTATATTTTTTTCTCGTACGAAAATAAATTTATTCCTCTTTATGTCACCAGATATCAATACAAATAAAACTACTTTAGCTACTATCAGACGTACAGAATTTTAATAATGACATCGATATATTTAGGAATATTTGATTTATCGAATATTTCCAAATTACCTAACCTAACCAAAGAGTTCGTTACCATATTAATTTTGATCGTAAACCGAAAAAAATGAGATACTGATTGATTTACGTACTAATAAAGAATACGATATTACTGATCTTGAGAAAAGAAAATTACGTTATGAATTCTCTTATTATTAGATAAAAATAATCTTTTCTCCTTTATTTACTTTGTTTAGTTTGTTTATATATGCGCATTGAACTTTTTTTTTACTTAGTAATAAAATTATTTAAATAAGGATTATTTTATCACAAACATGTACAATATGTAAAAATAATAGTAAATAAGAAATCTTTTTTATTTCTTCGTTCAATATTTCTAAAAAAACATGTAATAAGAATTAATTAATCACAAAATTGAATAATTATCGCATAATATTTAGATTATTGGTATGCACTTTAATTCGATATTCTATTTTAACATAATAACCAAATCGAAAGGATATGGTATCCTCATCCTTACATATACTAAAATCTGGCATAAATCTGTTAAAGTACGATTTATCATTCGTATTCTTAGTAATAATTTCATTCTTATATTTTGAGATAAAACCATCCATTAGTTCATTAAAATATGTTTGAACTGCCAACTCAGTTTTTTCTATCAATGGATTTTTCAGTAGGCGATCATTAATCGCTTTAGAGAGTTCGCCAAGGTATGATGCAGATGATGATTTAGATTTAGATTCACCAAAAAAGTTCCTTGGATCGAGTGTGAACACGACATCACTATGACCTTCAGCTTCAGCTTCAATAATCATGGATTCTGAAGTGTTTAGAATATGAGAGATAGTAAAAAAAAAAAAAAATATGCACAATATGCACAAATAGTTTTATATTTGAAAAAATCATTACCTTTCTCAGAGTCTTTTCTGCGATCCTTCTCTTGTTCGAGCGAAAGCGTTATTTGTTTCATAATTTCGGAATTTTCTTTCAAGATTTTAAGAAATTCTGGAAAAAAATTAGGAGACAATGGAGTTGGCGCATTTTCATGATCATCCAGGCTCTAAATTTTCATGAACGTACTGTAAGTATCGACATTATAATACTTTATTTACATCAACAAACAAAACATACAAAATTTTCCATGTCATGAGTAATTTTCGCTACAGAAGTGGATTGGTTGGAGACTAGTGATCCCATATGATAGTGACCGTGATAGTGATCCAGATGAAAAAACGTTCATACATCATTTCATTATGTTTAATCTTATTCACTCACCAGTAATAACTGGTGGTTCAACGATAACATGGATGCATCTTTTGGGTGGTGAATCCGTCCAATAATCTTCAACGTGTCGGATCCCAAGTAATTTTGTTTTTTTAATACCTTGTAAGATGAGTTGCTTTTCATCATCATCACCATCATCACCACCATCATCATCATTATCTGGAATCTCAACTTTCCATAACGTTAGGTCTTTTGCGTCAACTTCAGAAAATTCATTAGAATTTTCATCCTTAATAATTTTTTTTAATTCACCAATAGTTTTGTCATTATCAACCTTAACTGGAAAAGCAGCTGAGACATTATTTCCATTAATGAGACAACAAAGCGTAATATTAAATGATGACATGATGTGTTTACAAAATTACGAGGGAAGGTAAAAAAAATTTTTTTTTTTTTTTTTTTTTTTTTTTTTTTTGACAATAATATTGAATCATTCGTTACACTTGTATCTCTGAAAAAATAAATGTTAGTCAAATTGACGTTCAATTAATCATAATAGATAAGCATAACAAGATTTTAATAGAAAATTTATAAACAATGTCATAATTTTTATTGTAATAATTACAATAATTATTATGAATTTTAATAATAAGCAAATTTACAAATAAGAAAAATACGGCAATAGATCCAAAAAATATGTATGTATATATATATATATATACTTTCACACACGCACGTAACAACAACAACAACAAAAAAAATTTTTTTTTTTTTTTTTAGAATATTTAAGGCACAATATTCTCATAATTTCCACCTTTCCATACGTACAATATAAATAATCTGATAGAATATATTAAAAATAATGATACCATTATTAAAGTACAAACGATTTCTGTAGTTCCCCAAGTAACAAAATAAAACAATTGACTATTTATAAATTGAGTATAAGCCATAAGGAATAATAATAAGGACCAAATGGTCGCATTTCTCCAAGCTGGGGATGGACTATTAGAAGAATGAGTAAGGTACCAAGCGAGAGGTATTAAAATAAAAAAAGGATGTATTGCGTAAATAGAGAATAATAAAATTTGAATAGGTGGTCTATTTCGATCACCATCAGATGGTGGATTTGAAGGATTATTAGGATCTTTTTCATCCATTTTTTTATTAATGTAAAATACGGTGAATAATGTAATTGCAGCTAAAAAAAGATAAATGGACATTCCAGTAATAGCAATCTTCTTTTCAGTTGCTCTACGATTATTAATAATATTCCTAGTATTATTTAAAATTGGAGTAGTTTCTGTAGGGGTAGAAGATATTTTCCTCGCGAGATGTTCGGTTACGAGTTGATGATAAATGTAATAAACGATTATGATTTGACCAACAGATGAGATACCAAACGTACTCAAAGAATATGAATGAAATAATGAACCGAAAGTAATCGCAATTATTCCTTGTATCAAGGAAATAATTGCCAAAAGAAAAAATGCGATCCCTAAAGGGATCGAATATCTCTTACAAGTTATTCTATCTTCCGTGTTATCAGCAGGCATTTCTTTTTAATTGAATGGAAACGAAAAGAAAATTTTTATAAAAATTTTTCGTAAAAAAAAAAAAAAAAAAATTATCATCATCTTTCTTATAAGTTTATAAAATAAAATAAAAAAAAAACATATACAGTATATAGATAGTTAATTTGAAAAAAATTGGGCGTATTTTACCTTAATAATAACACATTATGTGTAACGATTTTTGTTGTACAGTACATCATTTAATAATTTTCTCCAAGGCTTTTTTTTTTTAACTTTATTAAGTCAAAAATGATGTAATTCTTATTACTAATTTTTTGTTGATTATTATTAAATGATACAATTATGAACAAATATTAATGTCAGAAAATAACAAGATTTTTTTTTTTTTCAAAAAATAATAATGGCGCAGTAAATTAATTTATACCACCGCCTTTTTTAAAAACAAAAAGAAAATAGCTTATATGGATTAAGCAGTGCTTCATCTTTTCAGGCTACAGACGCAATTTTTATCGGGTGAATCATATGTAAAAATAGATTTGCGTACTAATAACATCATTAAATCAAGTTCTGTGGGTAGAATTAAATGATAATATTTTTTTTATAAGAACGGATTTATTATAGGTAAATTATTTATTTTGTAATACGATTATTAACAGTATACTATTTTTTCCGAAAAAAAAAAAATAAATAAATTGTTGCAAAATATGATTTAGATTAGTCTTTAAATAAGACAAATCTGATAAAAATTATTGTTAACTTTTAACAAAGTCTCAGAATTTTGAATAATAAATTTGCCAAACTTTAATTTAAAATCAACTTTTGTTAATGAATTTTTTTGTATAAAAAAGTAACTGAAGTTTGTTTAAACTTTTAAACCCTTATAACTTTATTGCGCATCAAAAACTAGGAAAAAAAAATGGTTTCTAACTATATTTATCATGCAAATTATTACCCATATGACCCATTGGAATCTTAAAACTCGTTGGATATCGCATGGATCATTTATATCGATTTCTTCGGTGTTATTCGTTAAAAAATGGATATCCTTAAATATTCGGTTATCCGGATAAACGAATACGATGATCATGCAACACAGTTAAATTGGGGGGTTGTGGAATAAATATAAGCTCTTAATTTGGTCGATTTCCTGTCCAAAACTTGATAGCCTTATGATTCACAAAGAATTTTGCGTCGTGTTACACATTTCTGAAACGACAATAATATAAAGTCAAAATAGTGTAACGTGTAAACTATAAACGAAAACGGATTTTAAATATAGTAAAACCGGAGAAACCTTTTCGGTATAATTTATATATATATTGACATTTAGAATTTTACCAAATTAAAGGGTACTATTGAATATTGATTAATTAATTATGTCACTTCATCCTTATAAAATAAATTATTTTAAACAAGACTTTAAAAATTGGACAAGTGGTAACAATCTCATTGATAAATTTATTCAAGATTCTCAGCTATCAGCAACTAATATACGTGAAGCATTGGAGTGGATACCTTACAGTAGGTTTGTAGGTATTAAATACATTGCAAAAGGCGGGTTTGGAAAAGTCTATGAGGCAGAGTGGATTGATGGACCAATGTATAGTACATGGAATCAAACAAATCAAAGATGGGATAGAAAGAATTTGTATAAAAATGTTGCCCTGAAAAGTATAAATAATTCGAAAAATATTACATCTGAATTTATCAATGAAGTATTAAATAATTTACTTTTTTTAACGAAAATATTGAAATTTTTACTAATATATTTTCGTATACGTAGATTGCATCACATCATAAAATAACCAAAGCAGAAGAAAATTCTAAACAAGTTATTAAATTTTATGGAGTGACTCAAGATCCAAAGACAAAAGATTATATGATGGTTTTGAAATATGCAGGGTTTGGAAGTTTACGAAGTTATCTAGATAAATATTATTATAGGTTAAATTTGTTAGATAAGATTGGTAATTTACAGAGAATTGCAGATGGAATTTATTATATTCATCAAAATGAGTTAATTCATCGGGATTTACATACTGGAAATATATTAAAAGACCTCACCGATACTTTTATAGCTGATGTTGGATTATGTAGACCCGCAGATTATAATGTATTAGAAGATACAAATAAAAAAATATACGGTGTTTTACCATATATCGCTCCTGAAATATTGAGAGGACAAAATTATACCAAAGCTTCTGATATCTATAGTTTTGGTATAATTATGTATGAAGTTATTTCAGGATTACCTCCTTATCATGATGTGATCCACAAAAAACCTTTAGCGTTAAGTATTTGTCAAGGACTTAGACCAATTTTTAGAATCAAAGTACCCCAATTGATTTTGCATTTGATCAAAAGATGTTTAGATGCGAATCCATCAAATAGGCCAACAGCAAATGAAATTGCAACAATTTTTGACCAATGGTGGTTTGTAGAATGTAATGAATACCGAAAAAATTCAAGCTATGAGACTGAATTAATAAGGCAAATTAAAGAAGTAGAAGAGATCAATAATAGCTTAACAACTGATAGTTTAACTTCAACTAGTTTAGCTTTATCTTATGAAACGCACCCTGAAGCTATTTATACAAGTAGATTACTTGATTTTAATGATCTACCTGAGCCAAAAAATTCCGACGATTATTATGAACAATATGATAATATATCAAGCATGAAATACTCAGGTAATTGATAAATTTTATTTTTAAGGAAGATTCATGCTAAATTTCATATATTTTACTTTCATTTAATAGAATCTTTGCAAATTGATATTACTAAATTGAAATTGAATGATTCAGGTAAAAAAAAAAAAATTATTTTAATGTGAATTTCTAATAAAATAATTAATTTTAGTTTTCTTTTTTTTAATTAAAGATGAGATGGAAGATGTTAGAGAATAAACACACAATACTTATCATACTTTGTAAGAATTCCGGATTAAAAGGATACATTTTGAGAATTTTTATAATTGATTGATTAACACATGTAAACGCACGCATTATACTTAATATCTATCTTTTTATGTAAACATCAATATATATCTATACGTGTTTTTGGATCATATGATTTTTAGTAAGTTTTTATGTTAAATATAACACGAAAAAAAATTTCGAATTGAAATTATAAATAATGATTATCGAATTTTATATCATAAAGCTTGTCCAGTAAGAATTGAGAATTTGAGACAATTGATCGTGCAATCAATTTTTTTTTTTGCTGTCGTTACTTATGCATCAAAATTATTATTTATGTATTAGTGAAAGATCTTGTTCCTGAAAATCTTTGTTAGATAAAATATTGTTTATTATAATCACAAGTCTAAATTATCTTTATACATAATATATATATTTTTCCCTTATTTTATTACGTAGCTCCGCAGTCGACGGTAACCGCAACAAAAAATATATTGATTAAATGTCACGTGGTTGGCAAATTCGACAAATTGTGCACGTGATTAGAATATTTTTTAATTTCATCCTATATTTTCGAAAGAAGGTCAAGTTTTCTTAACACGAAGTTCACTGCCATTCCAGAAATTCAAAGTGATAACTAGATTTTTCCAATTTTCGAAAGGATATTTCTTTTAAAATCGTGAAAATCTTCTTGCAATGATGACATCATAAAAGCGTAACTTTACATCATCATTACGACATAGTAAATATTCATTATTAATTACAAAGTTTTTGGAAATAAAGGTTTCAGTTTCCGTTTTTTCATTCATTCATTTTTTCACTTTCAAACGAGAACATTTACATCTGTTTGTTATACAAAAAAAAAAAATAATAAAAAAGATAAAAATGTTATATGAAGAATTGCCATCACATGATGACCCAATTTCTCAAGCATCACAAAATTCCATCAGATCATTAAAAAATTATCTTCTCAAATTATCTATAACAATTAGTATTTTAATGATTTGGTCAGCGATACAAGGAATAATCTCATTTCAAATTGGAATAAATTTTAACTCATCATTACAAATTGTATTTGGTATTTCTTCTTTCTCACAAATCATAATTATCCTTTACATTTATTATAAACTTTTAACAGAACATTATGAATCAACTTTAATACATACCAGAAATTATTTTGATTCCCGTAAGAGAATAGAAAAATTAATTGCGATATTTGGAATTTTTATTTTTATTATATTAGCCATCATTACCATATTTATTGATTTTTATGCTATAAAAAAAGAAAAAAATCATCAACCTGGAACGATTCCTCCATTTAATTATAATAATTATGTTATTTCAACAATATCTTGGCAACTTTTGGCATTTGGTATTTATGTTATACATCCTTATATAGCTTTGATTCTTTCTACTTGGTATTTATCTGTTTCTCAACAATCGGAGGTTTTAAATGAAGCAACTATTTGGGTTGGATTATATTTACCAAATACTTATATGATATTTATTAATAGTCAATTATTATTTAATAAATGGCGTGAAGTAATTTTTACATTTATTATTGCTTTGATGTTTTTGGTATGTGCTATAAAATTGGGATGGATGTATTTGCGGAATGAAAAGGTTGACATTGAAAGTGAGATCCTTCATAGTTCTGAAATTGAAGATTTAGAAGAAGAATAAAATTTTTTATTATGTAATTATGTAAAACAAAGAAAAAGAAGAAAAAATAAATAATTATAATTTTTTACGTATAAAATGATGGTTTTAATCCACCAATTTTTTTAAAAAATTTGATGATGAAAAAATAATATAACTAATTAATTCTTCAGAATCGCGACTAGATCGAAACACGTTCGTGTTGATAATTCTGGTCGGCTCTTTTTAACCCCATATCGAACTAATATCTATCATTTAGGCCTTAAAAATAATTCAGAAGACAGAGAAACCCGGCAGATGTTTATTCCCTGATTTTTAAAAAGCTTTTTTCGCCTGGTAATGGACGCTGAAATAAATTCACGTGATACTTAGCAGCCGTTAGCTTGCTATCTTAAACTTTCTTCGCATTTCCTTATTAAATTTAAATACGCAGAAATGGTTAACAAACTGAACTTCGAATTTGAAAAGAGTAACATAAGGTTAGGGACAAAGATAGTAAAAAAAGATATATAGAAATAAGAAAAAGTAATATGATACTGAGTCAGTTAGAATAGGTAGCGTTAATTTTAGTAATAGATTTAATGTATTTAGATGGTTTCATAATGTTGTGGCATTATTTAATGTCTGTTATTTTTACCACCCCCTTTTTCCAACTTTTTTTTGGCTAGCAAAAAATTATTTTATTAAGATGTTAGGATTAAATGATTCATTACTCTTTACTAGATATATACGTCTTCTTATTATGTAATGATAGGAAAAAAAGAAAGAAAGATAAGCTAAAACTAAGAATTATAGCTATAATAAAACTAGTTTGTACGCAAATTCTTTAAACTATTCTTATTAAAGTAATATATTCTTATCCATTCCTTTTTAATTTCTTTTCTTTTTTTCTTATTTCATTTCTTTAAACTTCACACATCTTGGTATCCAAGTTTTCGTTTTCATTTCTTGATAGACGTGTTTCTTGTTTTGCTCTTATATATTTTCTAAGAATAAAGTTAAACTTAAAAGGACATATACTTTTAATTAAATCATTAAAGTCTACCAATTTGCTATTAATAACGTGTTTAAAACAAGTTATCATTTAATATCTGTACTCTGTATTGAAACATTATATTTTCTCTGATTTCTCTTAATATTAATTATTGTATTTATCGTATTTGTAAATCCATGGTGTTCGAATGTTTCGTTTTTCGTATATCATTGGGTGTGTTTTTCGGATTGTTTAATCGTTGGTGTTTTTTTAATTAATCGTTGTATTTCATTCTTCTTTCTCGATGCGACTTGAATGTTATTGCGTAATAAGGCTCTTGTCCTTTTATATTTGCAAATGTAGTATCAAGTTTGACCTCTTGAAATCGATATTTTTCGTTCCTTTCTAGATTTAAAAATAATTCTAAATTTTTTAGTTGTTAACGTTATGAATTTTCTTAGATTTATTTCGATGATTATCTGAAACGTAATCCATTGATTTTATTTCGTTATATTCAATTCGAACGTTGATATTTTGAATATCGAAATTTTACGTCGTCTGTGTGCGCTTTATTTTATTGAAGTCATTATATATTCTATAATTCCATATAGATGATTATTTAACGATATTTTAAATTTCTGTCCGAGTTTTTTGTTTTCCAATCGTATTTCTTTAATAATAAGCGAAGTACAATCAATTCTACTCGATTAAAATTTAATCCGTATAAAATTCATGATTTGATCGTATATATTGAAGCTGAAGAATGCCTCTATTTGTTCAGTGGCTGTATTCTTAACACACTACCATTTGTATATAAAACGAAATTTCGATTATAATTATCTCGTAATTCGTTACATTATTACAAGATCACGTGATAGTAAAATGCTTATTTCATCTTATAGGTTCCTTATTTTTTATATTTCTTTTCTTTTTTTTTGTTTTATCTTTTCCGTTATAGACACCTTATGTTTGTTATTTTCGAAATATTTGAAATAAATCTTAAAAGTCCGTAAATAAAAACCTTATACATATAAATTATAGTTGATTGATTGTATTCGAATGAATTACTTATTGAAAAGTTCATAATTTCACGTACTTAAAAATTTTGAATTTTTTAGTAGCCGCAAAATTTTTTAGCACGTAAGGGAATTTCCTTTAACAGCATTAGCCTAAAGGTAGAGAGAGAATGCTCATTACTTTGACTATTAAATTGAACAACGATTAGATTGGATAAAAGAATTTTAAATACCTCGATTGGATTCAAGAACGCATATTTCAGATTATTTTCTGATTTCTCTAATTTTTCATTTTTGCAAATGCAATCTTCTTGATTACATTTAATATCAACAGATTTTACTTTAATTCGATTAATTTTTTGTTTTAGAAATTTTGGGCCACAATTTTCTCCTATAGAATATAAACTTAAAAATTTTGGTTTTTGTTTTAAAGGGTTATTTCTAATAAAGTTAAGTAGATTTTTTATCTTGTTATTATGTTTAATAGGTAATATTCCACAATTATCAGAATTAGGATAGGTTGAAATAATGAGTACAGTAAAAGTAAAATCAGGTAAATCAACGTAATGATTTTTTTCTAAACAATAAGAAAATGCATATAATCCAATTTTTCCACTTTTTTGATCGTTGAAAAAATGATGATTAATGGCAATTGAGTCGTTTAAAGAGTTCAATTTGTTTAATATAGGAATTCCAAAACAAAGAACCGATGAATCATATTCTAAATCTAATGGTTTGATTACAGTTTGGTGACCTGCCGATGCGTTAAAACAGTGTTTTTGAACTTCAAGATGTGTATTAAATTCTGAACGACTAAAATCGAAATTTAAATCATAACCAATGATCATCCAACTGATATTCAATTTACATTTACGTTCTTTAAATTTTTTTTGAATACAGTGAATTACAAGTCGTGGATCTTCATTTTGCGACCATACGACTTGACAATTATAAATATCTTCCTTCTTTTTATCCGTAACTGCTGCAAATATACTACAATCACTTTCTTTGTTTTGTATAATTTTTGAAATATTTTCGGGTATATTTAACATAAATACCTTTGGTTTGGCACATTCAGATAAATAATATGTAAAATCTTCAGTATTTGTATGAAGAATTTTTTTTCCAACTGATAATAAAATTTGTTTACGTAAATTTTCAGGTAAAGGTTGAAAAATGTTAATGGAATTCTTAAATTTTATACAACTCCAATTTCTGAAATCCTTTAAAGATTCAACCCAATCTTTTTCATCAAAGTTATTAATACTAAGTTGTTGTCCTCCAATTAACTTAAAGCATTCACGTTTAGAGTTATTAATATTTCTGCTTAAATTTTCTGTATTACTTTCTATTCTGATGTTTGGAGTCTGACCAACTGTACCACCCGTATTTACTTCAAATTTATTAGAATTTTCCTCAGAACGATCTCTTGAAATATTTGAGCTCTTAAAATAAGCTCTTCCTCCCAATATGATTTCCGTTGGAATAAATTGACCAAATTTCTCAGTGATTTTCTTAAAGTTTCTAGGATCTTTGGATTCTATGGCATCTTTTACTTCTTTAATAAATTCTGAATCTGGTTGCAATCTAAATTCTAAAGACGCTTTACTATATTCACTTATGGCGCAAGTTAAATTAGTTTTACAATTAGATTTTTCAATTTTCGAACTTCCATATGTTGTTCTTAGCATGTTGGTTTCCGCAGCTAAAAGGAATTCATTTTTCATAATCTGGTCTTCCTCTAAATCGATTTCAATTGTATTATGTTTACATCCATCGACAATTTCTGTCATTTTACAACCCTCCATTATTGTAAATGCTTTCTTGTTAGCCTTTTCTAACATCGAAGTAAACCCGTATTCTAATCTAAGTTTATCTTTTAAAAATTTCCAATCAGGTTCTGATTTTAAATATAGTATATTGTCGTTTTTATCTATAATTTTTTCTAAAGTTTTCTTTTTTTCATCTTCCTTTGCTACCTCGGCTAAAAAATTCTCAACATTATTATTATTGATTTGAACGACTTTATTTGCAAATGATATCGTATCATTCATTCTAATTCTACTATTTTGTTCAAGTCTTTCGCGAATCTTTGATAGCTTTTCTCCAGGATTTAAACTGACTGATACGTGTTTTGATGGCGGATCATTGATTTGAACTATTATATCAATATCATCCCTTTGTATGCTTTGTATATTAACATTAACGTCCATTTGAAAGAAAAATTTCAGAACAAATTGCGATGTGTTTATCACGTGATAATTTATCGGTGTTAATGAATGGAAAAAATAAATAAATGGTGGATTTCTTTTTTAAAAAAGATAATAATGGAAAAACATTTATCCGGTTTTTTAATTTTTTTTATTGACGAATAAAATTTCCACGTGCACAATTTTTACGGGATGATTGGCTGGATTGGCTGGTGACAAGATCGACATGATGTGGGCAATTTAAAT
Organism: Rhizophagus clarus; assembly: GCA_015698045.1. Taxonomy (NCBI): domain Eukaryota; kingdom Fungi; phylum Glomeromycota; class Glomeromycetes; order Glomerales; family Glomeraceae; genus Rhizophagus; species Rhizophagus clarus. The sequence goes on along the minus strand of BLAL01000058.1, from coordinate 1,325,547 downwards.
ATTTTATTTATTGACGAATAAAATTTCCACGTGCACAATTTTAACGGGATGATTGGCTGGTGACAAGATCGACATGATCATTTATCTGATTTTTTTTTTTTATTGGTACTTTTTATATTGACGAATTAAATTTCCACGTGTACGTGACATGATCGACATGAGCATTTCCTATTTGAAGTTGAACATTCCCGCATAGGTTATAACCTTTGGTGATCACCTTGATGGGGTGTTAATTAATAAATTTTTCCATTGTTGGATATATGTACTACGCTACAGTCGTAGTCGTGACATAATCGACATGAGCATTTCTTATTTAACCTTTGATGATCAGTACACGTATAGATATTCAATTCCAAGCCTTCCAATTCCAATAAAAAGTCATTGGAAGCCTTCTAAGCACATCACTGCATATAGTATCAGGATCATATTAGATAATTTTAACAGTTTCTGACATCCAAACATCTGTGTGCCAATCGAGTTATATGCCCTAAAATTACAAATCAGTTGATTGTTAAATGAAAGCTATATCACTCAGTGATTTTTAGGTTGCATCTGAGATTGTTTTTATTTGAAAGCCGATCACAGATAGTTTATAGGTATTAAGATAAACCAGAAAAGTATATATAAAAAAAAATTTTTTCATTACAAAATATAAATATGAAAAATTGTAAAATTTTTATTTATTTTTATAAATGAGATAGTTTTTTAAATTTTAGAAACTTTTTACTTTTTTAATACATAAAACTATAATTAATCTGCTTTCAAACAAAAAAAAATTGTTAAGAATTCGATGTTTCATAATCATCAATTTACTACATAATTAGTGTTCTGAACGGTCAATTTGGGTGACCATTGGGTTGACCCGTTTAACCCGAAGTTAAAAAAGAAAATGCCGATCCTAGATGATTGGAAATATTTTGGCGTTTTTTTTTCAGAATTTTATACAAAAAAACGCTGAAACGTTTTTTTTTTGGTAGTTAATGCAAAAAAAAGCCTTGGCTTTTTTTTGCCAATTTAATTTTAATTCACTAAAAAACATTAAAAAACGGGTTAAAGTTTTTTGTTATTAAACGCTTAAAAAAACGTTTCTTTAAATTAAACGCTTTAAAAAAAAACGTTTTTAAATTAAAAACGATATTTTATCATTTTTTCTTTTAATTAAATGCTTTAAAAAGAAGTTTTTTTTTAATTAAACGTTTTAAAAGAAAAAGATTTTTAATTTAACTCTTAAAAATACGTTTTTTTTTAAATTAACACTTGTTTTTTAAATTTAACACGTGTTTTTAAATTAAAAACAAAAAAAAAATGTTAAAAAACGTAATTAGTGTTTTCTTTAAATTAAATGCTTAAAAAAAATCATTTTTTAGCTTTTTTTTTTAAATTTAAACGCTTTAAAAATTGTTTTTTGGCGTTTTTTTTAAAATTTAAACGCTTTTAAAAAATGGTTTTTAGCGTTTTTTTTTAAATTTAAACGCTTTTAAAAAATGGTTTTTAGCGTTTTTTTTTAAATTTAAACGCTTTTAAAAAATGGTTTTTTTTAGCATTTTTTTTTTTTTTTTTTTAAATTTAAACGCTTAAAAAAATGTATTCTTAACGTTTTTCTTTAAATCAAACGCTAAAAACGTTTTTAGCTTTTTTTTAATTAGACACAGTTGTTTTTAAATTAAATGCTCAAAAAAAATGTTGGAGAACGATTTGAAATTTTTGTTAATTACTTTAGTAAAACCGGTAAACCCTGAAAATCATCAATTTTACTAGTAAATCTCAAAATCTGGTAATTATATTAGTGTTCCAACGGGTTGGGTCAGGTCGGATCAGGTAACTTGTCTGACCCGAATAATTTTGTCTGTTATTACCGTTATTATTATTATAAAATATTATAAGAAGTATTTTTTGTAATTTTATGTTAAAAACGCCAAAACATCGTTTTTTGCATTTAGTTTAGCTAAACAAAAAAAAAAGGTTAAAAATCGGGTTTAGCATGAAAAATATTCAATATTTTGTGCTGGGTTACACCTTGAAAATTTGCATAATTTGTATAACTAATATATATATTATATATTTTGAACAATTTATTATAAAAAAATTCGCTAGTTTTTGCACAAATTTTGTATAAAAACAAATATATTCCATATATTGCATAAATTTTGAATAATTTAGATTTCTGTGCAATATTAAATACCCTGAAATTTCGTGATGCAGGTTATATCAAACTTATTAAATTCCTAACAAAGAATAATTTTTTTTTTTTGTTTGAAAGCCTATCAACTATAGTTTTCATATATTGAAAAATAATAATTTCTCTAAAATCTTAAAAGTTATCTCATTGCTAAAAATAAGTAAAAATTTCATAGTTTTCCAACAAGAAATTTTTTATCTTTTTTTTTTCTTGTTTGTTCTAATACATAAATACTATCTGTGATTGGCTTTCAAATAAAACCCTATAAAAAATAAGTGTTCAGAAAATGTCCAGAAAATTGTCCAGAAAGATTGTCTAAAAAATTGTCCGGACACACTGTATCCAGAAACTGTTCCGAAAACACCTTATTTTCGGGACATTCAGAATTTGACCCGAATTTGTCCAGAAATTCACTTACAAAACGGCAGATAGTGATCGCATCATTATCACTCAACCTGAATTTTTATATCATAGATATATAATATTTTTGGCTGCTCTGCAAATTTAATTAGTATGACAAAGAAGGTTATGAGATTACAACATATCCGCCGATTTACGGAATTGACAAAATTAGCCTAAATTAAGGAATTTGATAATAATTTAAAAAAATCAAGTTTCGCAAAAATGATCACACTTATGCTATGTGATCATATGACATAGATATCAAGAAATTTCTTCAACAAAGTAGCGTTAAAAAAAATTTTTCTTTTATAAACTCCCTATTAAACTCTCCATCAACTTCCCATCAAGTTTTTGTATTAAGTAAAGAATTTTTGCAAGTATATTGATAGTTATTTTACATTAAATACAATTTGTAGTTAAAAAATTTTATTTAGACAGTAAAAAAAACTTTCAATAAAAAAATAACAATAAGTATTAATAACGATGTTTTTAATGAATTAAAATTATGTATTGACTATTTGTTTATTTAAAATTTATTTGACATTTGTTATTAATTATTTTTCAAAATTTTTTTTTGTTAAATCATTAAATATTCTGACTTTTTGATTTTTTTTTAATAAACTAACTTTATAATATTTTTTCCTTTTTTAGAAATTTCTTCTATTGGTTTCAGGTCAAAGAAATAAATTTTTGGAGAGATTTATATACGTTTTTTGACTTAATTTTTTCTTATGTGGGAACGGTTTCAACCAATTCAATCGGTACTACGCCGCACAACTTATTATCACTAATCGGAAGATACCATCCAAGTATAATCTAATGATCAAAGCCTAAATCTTTATAAAAAGAAAGAAGAAAATGTTAGAAAAATGATTCCTAAGTGAAGGAAGTGAAAAAGTTTCAAAAGAATTAAAACTTACATTATTATCTAAGGAATAAAACTTAACCTACAAAAAAAGGAAATATTTAAAAATGTTCCTAAAGAAAGAAAAAAAAAGGCTTAAATAATTTAAAACTTACATCTGTTATTCAGAAAATTGAAGACCGGACCTATAAAAAAAAGAAGAAGCATTAAAAAACACACTAAAAAGGAATAAAAGTTTAAAAGGTATCAAACTTATCATGATACCAATTGTAACAAGCGAGAATATGACAAAAGACTGGATCCTATAAAAGAACGTTAATAAATATTATTTAAAAAAAAAATAAGGTTTTGAACTCCTAAATAAAAAAAAGAATAAAAAAATATTGCGTCCAGAAGTCTGTTTCAAGAAGCCGTCAAGCAAAATCTATAAAATAAGAATATATAGGAACATTAGAAATGTACTAATGTTTCTTTTTTTTAATTTTTGTAGATTTTACTTGATGACGTCTTGGAACAGCATTCTGATGGTGGTGTCTTTTTTCTTTTTTTTATTTTTATTCAAGAAAATGGTTTACTAAAGTCCATTTTGAAAAAGTATCGTATCAAACAATACATTTTTAATATTAATGGTGCACTTACATACCATTCAGATCTCCATAACCTATAAATATTAATCATCGAAAAAAAAAAAAATTTTTCCGGTTCTAATTTCTATTATTAAGTTCAGAATATCATATATGATTCGGAACACGTCAGAAAAAATTTTTTATAAAAAATAAAAAGACAAAATTTTTTTTGAAAAAAAATATTATAAACGAAAAAGGTAATGTTAAACAGTATCACGTATTCATTTATGATAAGCTTAAATCATGAGCTGATGTAAAAAAGGAATGAGGTGAAATATCACATGCACTTTATTTTATGACCTGAATATTCGGGTAAACAAAGATTACTGATTCATATTTTTTTCATAAAAAAAATTTCATTAAAAAAAATTAACTATTTAAGTTTTAAATTTTTTTATTAAAAAAAGAAGCAGTTAATTTTTTTTCTTTCACATCCATTTTGATATAACATTTTTTTTCTATCCATAATAGTTAGTAAAACTCAAAAAAAAAAAAAAAATTACAGTAATAAAAATTCTTTATTTAATAACAAGCAAATGTATAAAATCTATATAATATAAATACGATTAATGTTTTTTAATAAAGAATAATGAAAAGAGGCGAAAAGAATAAAGAGAAACAGTAAAGGACAATAAAAAAAAAAGGATAAGAAAGGATAACAAAAAAAGAAATGGGAAGAAAAAATTAAAGGAGAACAAAAAAAAACAGGAAAAAAGAAAGGCATTAAAAGGAACAAAAAATGATAGATAAAAGAAAAGGAATGATAATGATAATGAAGAAATGAGAGGAAAGAAGAAGAAATAAAGGGAATAAGAAACAAAATGAAACGAGAATGGTAATAGAATAACAAAAGGAATCGAGAATTATGAAGAAGAAACAAAAAGGGATCAGGAATGAAAAGAATCGATGGAAAAATGAAAAGGATCGAGAATGATTGATGGAGAAACAAAAAGGATCGAAAATGATCGATGGAGAAACGAAAAGGATCGAGAATGATGAATCAATGCCCTATAAGAAATCTGTATATGGAAATGATACGGATTGTATACATTTAATATACGTTTTTATAGATTCCGTATACAAATTCCGTATATTTAATAAGTAATTCATTTTTGGACGTTTTTTAAAAAAACTAATGTATGCAGAATGTATACGAAAAAATTAATATATACGGAATGTATACGGAATTTTTAAACTTATATTTTTTTTAATAATTTCCTATAAGAATCTGTATATGGAAATGATATATTTTATATACGTTTTAATAAATTCTGTATTAATAATTATGCATTATGCATTATATTAAAGAAAAATGTCACGGTTGATGCATCGACTGTGACATGTGATTATACATATTTATATTCAACATAAAATCTCTCTCATAATTTCATAATTTTGGCCAAAATTTATAATGCGGGCCACGGTCGATAAATCCTATCATCACAAAATTTAACTTCTACAATTCAAAATTCTTCAAACTTTCAAAAAAGAGAAGAAATGATGCATTTTTAAACGAAGAAATTTATAACAGTAGTGGTAAATATTTGTTTGGCTTGATGTTATTTTATTTTATTCATCTTTTGTTTTAATATTTACGTTATTATTTAATTTTTTTTTTATTTATTAAAATTAAATTTAAAAATATTTAAAATAGGAAAACGTGTTAAAACTGGTTCCAATTATACATAGAACTAACCTTCGTATAACAAATTTTCAATATTTTTAATTCAGGCTTTTCATCGATAAAAAGAAAAAATAATGTAAAACGTTAGATTACCAATTGAACATATTTGCAACTTTTTTCATTCACATGGAGATTACAATTAATTAAATATCGTTTATTAATATATTTAAAATAAATATCTATTTAATATTTAAAGAACGTTATTCCGCGTGGAATGTCAACATTATGTCTCCTTAACCTGCTATCTGAAGCGACAACCCGTCGATGTTTTGTATTCTTATTTTATCGAAGTTAAATTAATTTCTTTCACGTCTAAAGGTTTAAAAAATATTGTCCAATTGTTTGATCATCTCGTAAGCGATCATAAAAATTCAAACATATTATCACGTCTAAAACTACTAAATGTTATACATCTTGTCTTGTTGCTGAAAAAGGATAATTATCATACATTTGTCCTCATATCTTCCCGAAGAATTAAAATAGTCCTAACTTTCAAAGAAATCTACTAAATTATTAGCACTTTTACTTACTAATTACCTTGAAGGAAGTATACTGATTTTTTTCAAAATGATATAAACCTGTATTACGTAAATGTGTAATGATGTAACAGATAATGATATTAAGATTGACATGTTTTAAATCTTATAATTCTATGCAAAAATGTTTGGATGTCCATCCACTTCTGACAGGAGTCGATGACATGAAGAGCGGTAGTTTCGTCTTTATTACATTATACCTGCTACACATCCGGAAATCCTTCCACAGCTATTTAAGGAATAGATTATCGATTACATTTTGCTCTCGTTTAATTGTGTGATTATCTCGATCATAGTGCTTATTTTAAAGAAGAAAAATTCCCATGTTTATTTAAATTATTAATCAAAATTTTACCTCGCTTTGAATTAATAAATGAATGGTGCATGTGATAATTCTTTAACCGGTTTAACTTATTGATTACATTCACAATCTATTTAAGCGACTTTTTCTCATAAGCGTTCAAAATAAATAAATAAATAAATAAATTAAATAAAAATAAAAAAATAAAAGGTTAAAAAAATAAAAAAATGGAATCAAAATTTTACGCCGAGCTTGCACAAGATCTTTCATTAATGTTAAATGATTCAGATAATTTTGATGTAATTATGAAAGAAATTTCGCATGCATTTAAACATCTTAAGAGCTCGTCCACCTTATTTTAAGTAATGTGCTTTTGGGTAGATCGACTATTATTAAAAAGAAGACTGATAATCTAAAAGAAATGAGATTATTGCATTTAAAAAATCAAATGTTACATTCTTCTGAAATAATTCTCAAATACGTAATTTTTTAATCAAAAAATTTTAATTTTTAATAAAATCGTCTTTGTATAATTAAAATATGTATATTTAACGATTAATAAAAGATACATTTATACAGGTGAAGTGGATTGACTTACCTAAACAATCAGTAGGAGTAGATATTCTTGAAGTTTTACAGTCGTATCAGAGAAACTTCTTCTCGAGTAATTATTTAATTATAATTGAAAAGCAAACTCTATACAGTTTTCAAACTTTCAAATCATAAGAAGATTATTGTATTAACTATTTGCGTAGATCCAAAACCATTCATTACTACAAAGGATTATACGTAACAATAGTAAAATTACTTATTTATATCTAGCGCTAGATTGAAAGAACAATAATTTTTTTAATGGAGAATGAGTCAAAAATATGAAATCATTATTTTATAATATCAAACAATTTTAATGAATAAAGAGAATAAAAATCATTTTTGAATCGTTATACATATTCATGCAAAATGATTTTCAAGTGAAAGTACTACTCGCTAGACATGTTTTACGATATAGAGCCTGTAGTTAATAACGTCACAGAACATTGGAACACAAATTCTTTTTTTTTTTAAAAAAGAGACGATTGTTCAGTACCTTTATCGTTTAAATTATTTTCTAGTTTTAAGATATATTTAGAATCTAAAGAGTGTGACATATTTATAAATTATACAATATTTTTAAATTACGATAAACTTTATTTGTAATATCTTACCAAATAAAATTGTTAAAGATGAATAGGTAGATAAAAATTTAGATATCAAAGAGTTTAATGGCATACTGAACGTATAAGTTTCGTTCATTTTGCGTTAGCTTGGTTAAATGTTTCATAAATTTTATTTTAGATGCCCAATCAGAAAATCTTTATAAATATCTTCTATCAAAGTCTTTTGTAAGTTTATTAAAAATACACCAATGAATTTAATAATTCTTAAAATTACAATAAATTATTGTCTAGTTATGATGAATGTCTCAATTTCTTCAATATCATAAACTACATCTGTATTTAAATTATTTTCATAATTTTGGTCATAATTATAAGCTTTTAAACCTAGATCATTACTCAAATACAATGAATTAAAACCAAAATCAAATCCAGTACCATTATAATCATATATAGCCTTATCGTAATTTAAAACACGGCTTATTTTCATATTTTGAGTATCTTCATTATTTTCAAACGAAAAAATAAAGCTATCTGACGAATAATAATATAATGAAGTAGTTCCATAATAATTAAGACTTGGAACATTACCTCCAATTGAGTGAAATCCAACAGAACTATATCCGCCAAAGATTTTGTTTGAATCTTTAACTTTAATTAAAACTAATCCTTCCATTTGACCTTTACATTTATTTTTAAATGATTCAATACTAAGTTCATCAATACTCGCACGATAAATAAGATTAAACCTATAACGTGAAATCCAGAAATCTTCTTTTGTAATCCATTTAATAATTATTTTTAAAAGTTCAGGTTTAATGATCTTTGAATCAAATAGTCCTATTCTAGGTGGCAACGTTGTTGTTTTTGGAAAGGTACCTTTATTATAAAATTCTTCAATTTCTTCATAAATTTGATTAGGAATAATATCTTTATATGGTTTGATTTTATTATTAAAATCATCAAATGTAATTTCCACAAATCGAATGAGAGGAATAAATTGATTCAATATTTCCTTTAATTCTTCATAATCCTCATTATTCCACTTATCTATATCACGCTTCTCATCTTCTAAATCAGAAATTTGTTCAATACCCCATTTAATTAAATGTTCCCAAGCGACAACTTCTTTAATTTGTAAGTCATCTCTCTCAAGCACTTTATAAATAATATCCTTATCTAGGGAGAGAAATTCATTTGAAGTAATAAACGAGTGTGGATCTTTACAGATAGTTTCAAGAATAACATCTTGTAATCTCTTGCAATTAGTAAGTTTAAACGCAACATTTAAAACAAAATATAAATTTTTTTGAATCCATTCAAATTTTTTTTCAATTAAATAAATTTGAACATAATTAAATAATTCTTCAATCAGTAATTCATCTGACGCAATTAACAATTCAAAAATATTTTCACACGATTCTTCAGTAAAATCAAGTTCACCAACATAAATATACCTTCATATGTATAAAAAACATATTATTATATTATTATTATTGTTTTTTTTTTTTTTTAACAAATAAATAATTGATAAGAATAATTTTTAATTTTACCTTAAAATTATATCAAAAATGTTTGGTTTAATATTTTTTTTATTGAACATGATCATGTCATTTTTCTTTGTAATCCAACAAGATGAAAGAGCGCCTTTGAAATAAGGAGAACGAGCACGCAAAACTACTGAATGTGCATGAAATTCTTTTGTATTTTCATTTTCTCCGACTTTAATAATAACATTGTAATCATCAGCATCATTTAATATTAAGGAAAAGTCTTTCGAAAGATTAGAATAAAAAAATGAAGTCATTTTTAAGAATAAAGAATGAAAATGTAAGTACAAGAGGTACAAAGCTATCAATGACAATTTTTATTGTTTAATTTATCGATGATCAATTACTTTGTTTGCCAATTTTGTCTATTCGGAAATCGATAATGAGGTTCATCATTGATCGGAGAGTGATATGGCCAAAGGTAATTTAAAAATATAGATAAGAAATCATAGTTAAATATAAAGATTAAGCACATTTGTGTAAGTATTATAATATTTATAGAAAGTGGAACACCTAACATAAATTTAATATATTAGGTCAATATTAGGTCAACGTAAATGTATTAGTTGATAGAGTTCCTTGTAATATTTTATTATAGAAAATTGGTATAGTCAGTTCGTAGGTATATTTTTTACATAATTCAATAAAGCATTCCATTTAGAAGGAAAAAAAAAAAATACTTTGTGCGCAAATTTATAGTCTATATTTTATTCTTCTATCCTATCGATCTTTTATGTTTTCTCGTAAAATCATGTACATATATTTAATGACTTATGAGGATTTACAGAAAATATGGACAATATTTCTTTTTTTTTAACAAATGAATAAATGAATAAATGAATAAATGATCAAAAAAATAGTGATTATAAAAATGATTGATGATGACATGAATCGGTCACATAGAACTTGATCATATGATTATAGAGCGTCTTATTATTATCTATCATAATCGAGTTTATTATTATTATTTACTATAATTTATTACATTATTTACGTGAATAATTATGATTTACAAAATTTATTGAATACTAGTAACTTTAGGGTAACATAATCTTTGTCGATTGTTATGTAAAAGAACCATAAAAATCATAACATCAATGATAAGAGTATTCAGTATAAAGAAAAATTACATGACAAAAAAACATCCCGAAAATAACGATAAAGAAAATACTATGAAGATAATAAAGAAAGCACCACAAAATAATGATAAAGAAAAAAATGGCGAAATATTGTGAAAATAGTGAAAGAAGTACCACATGAAATGACGAAAGTATCGCAAATTACAAAGAAAGACTAGTTTGTCAATTCGTATCAGTATAGTCAAATTCGTCAGATCCTTGCAAGACATCAGGCAAATTGTGAATCACCTGCGAACGCACCCCGTGTTAGTGTTATTTCAAAAACAAAGAAAAAAAAAAAAACGAAAAAAAAGTAACAAGATAATAAAATAATAAAAAAGTAATACCTTGATAAATAGGATTGTTCCAAGAAAGCTGTTTTGAAACTTTTCTTTATGACAGTTTTTCTTTCCCTTCCGTACTGATAAAAAATTTTGCATCACAATTAACCGCTATTTTGCTTTCATAATATATATCGTATTAAAGTAATTTCAGAATAATGATAAAATTATTTTATATTGATAAAGAGAAAGAATCATACAATAAGGTGTAAAACATTTTCTGTCCTTCATTCTATTTTTACTTTTTAGTTTTTACTTGCTTCACCAATTATAAAATTATTAAATTCTGCTCGTTTTCCATTTCTGATTTTAGGTTTTTCCATGTTCTCTTCTTGAAAAGGAACGACATTTTAATTATCATTGTTAGTTTATATACGAGCTGAATTTCACCCTATGATTAAAGAACCAAAATCATTAAAATCATTAGTTCTGCTGTATATATCTCTCCGTAAAAATCACTCTTTGCAACCAACTTTTCCCTAAACCTGTACTTTTATAAGATAATAAGACCGTCTTACCTCCTTTATTTGTCAACCATGCTTATTTTAACGCCAACGTTATCTTACGTCTCGATACACAATATTTTTTTTTTCTTCTTACTATCATCCTTGTTCTTTGGTATTGGTAGAGTGGGAACATAATATTGTTCAATAATCATTATCAACTTTACTTTTAAATCTATGTACGTTATGCCTACTTCGTATTTGTTTTAATATTTATATTACTTCGTTTCTGTGCTCATAAGTTACTATTTTTATTAATCTGGGTTATATGTTTCGTTATGCACGTACTAATTAAGTTGGTAGGTTGGAATCTACCTTATGTTATTTCCAAGTTGTCTTAAAATGTAAATTAATTTCATCTTAAAAAGACAAAAAAAAACAAAAATGATAAAGGGAACGAAAGATTTACCAATTATTTCAAGAAAATATTGCTGAGAAGCAAAGAAAGACTCGTCTAAAAAAAAGATTGATAAAGAAGAATGATCGGCACTGATAACCAATCAAAAATATTTAATCATGTGATTAAGGATGCGTACGTATCGACGTATCGACGCATCGACGCATCGTACACCTCCATCGACTACAAACTGAATAAAACTTTTATTGCCATTAATGAACTTTGCTAACCACCACAGATGAGCGATTATTTTAATATCATGCTTTCTAATTTCCTTTACATTCAATGGTAGCATTTGCTTGCATAAAATCAATGATGGAATTGGACAAGATCCCGACTGAAAATATTTAATTGGACTAATTGGATTAATTGGAAACGTTCACTCAAAGTCCAAGATTTTGTTTGAGCGTTAATGGGTTTACTGCCTATAGTCCACTATAAATTATGTAAATATTTATCTTCTAAAGAATTTTTTTTGGTAATAAATAAAATTTTTTAAGAATGATTTGCCAATCAAAAAATTCGTGACAATTGATTAAATTAAAATTGACCAAAATTATTATAATGCGAGCTGAGATGGATTTTTCTTTGTAATCCAAGAGATGAAAAAGGAAAATAACCATGTAAAATTACAAATATGCATGAAATTCTTTTGTACTGTATCATTTAAAATAAGGAAGTAGGATTGGAAAAGTAAAATAGTCTAAAAATACAAATGGAAGAAATACAAGTTATCAGTTACCGATATTATTGAAAATACACTAATGAATTTTATTAATAATTTTTTAAATTGCATAGAAATTTTGAATAATTATAAAATTATTGTTTCGTTATAATAAATTTCTCAATCTCTTTAATATCATAATGTATTAAATTATTTCCATAATTTGGTCATAATTATAAGCTTTTAAACATTAGATAGATCATTTTCATTGTATTTGATTTTTTTTTTTTTTTTTTTATGATGAAAAATTTTCATAAAAAATTCAAATATAAATATAATTTACATGTATTCAAAATACTTTCGTTAAAAATCTAATTTATTCGGTTGAAGTTTATATATAATATTTTTGGCATAGTTAAAATTATAATTTTTATTTTTAGAGTAGTACCGAAATTTATAATAAGTAATAATTGAAATATGTGACAAATATTATTAGTCCAGAGTGAACGAAGGACTATATATTTCTATGCAAAGGTCACACATGATGTCCGTCTGTCCGCCCGCTCAAAAATTTAGTCGATGCATGATTGGTTCATTTAGTTACATTTGTACTCCGGACTTAGCAAGTTCTGAAACCGTTCCCTAGTTATTATGAACAAAATAGATTAAGATAAAAATAGGATATAAAACAAATTCGAGTTAAAATTATTCTACAATGGATATTAATTTTGTGCGTCTTGCTAAATTATTTTAAATTTGAATTAAAATAAAAAAATATATTAACGTAAAAAATAACATCAAATTAAATAAAATATTTACCGCAATTATCCATTTAACTCTTCAATATTTCGTTTTTTAATGCGGATGAAGAAGTTTGAATTATGGAAATTAAATTTTGTGATGATGAACTAAATAAAATCAAATAAATTCTCATAATTAGTTGTGTTATATAAAAACATTTTTTTTATCATCATTTAAATACCTTTCAATGTCAATATCAAAATCTACTTCTGTTGAGACATAATTACAATCTAAAGATGGTGAAAAATTTCGAATTGTAGAATTTAAATTTTGGGATGACAAACTAGTAAAGAATGAATTAATAAATTACAATAATTAGTTACATCATTTTAAAATATTTTTTTTTTCATTTCAAATACCTTTTAGTATCTGTATTATTCTCTATTTCTGGGATATAATTAGAATCTAAAAAGGTAAACCATATTTCTTATAAGTCAAGTATATAATATTTTAAATTACAATCAACTTTTTTTATAATATCATACCAAAAGAAGTTGTTGAAGACGAATAGGTGGACGAACATTTAGAGATAAAAGCACTTAATAGTCTACTTGTATAAATGGCTTCTGAATGTCGTTTTTCAGCAAATTCAGGTCCAATCTTCTTCGATCGTAAAAGTTCCATTCTTGTTTTTTCAGCTTGATCGAATATTTCATCATTTTTACATCTAAAAAACCAACTACCAAAAGTATTACGAATCATTTTCGCTGAAGGCCTTTGTTTAGGATCAGGATCCCAACAACTTTTCATTAAATTAGCATAACACTCTGGTGTGTCTTCTGTAATTTTAGGTCGTTCTCCATCAAGAATTCTTAAAATCAGATTAATATCATGTTCAACATTAGAAAATGGTTTACAACCAGTTGTAAGTTCCCACATAATCATACCCATACAATAAATATCAGATTCTTTAGAAAATGAGGACCCTTTAAATATTTCTGGTGCAATATAAGGTATTACTCCATAAATGTCAGCATTTGATGATGTATCATTTACAGGTTGTGATAATCCCAGATCACCAATTTTCCATTGGAATCTTTCGGTTTTACTAACACACAGATCAAATAGTATATTTCCACTATGTAAATCTCGATGTATGAAACCATTATTATGAATGTTTTCAAGTCTGTAATATAAAAAAAAAAGTCAACTTATTACTATTATAGAGTATAATGAAGATATTTAAATGTAATTACCCTTTAGAGATTTGCCATAAAATAATTAATTTTTGTTTACTCCATGTAAACTCTGTAAAATACTGTTTTAAACAGTCATGTAAATCTCCTCCTGATGCATATTTCATGATTATTATATAATCTTCTAATTTGGGGTCTTTTGTAAAACCATAAGTTTTAATCAAATGAGCGTTGTATTTAGAACAGATTTGATTTGATTTCAACTAAAAAATTTTTAGAGATTAAATTAATGACTAAATTTTTATCAAAAAAAAAAAAATTTATTTGAATAGTAAATAATTAATATTACCTCGTTTAAGAAATCTTTGTTAATATATTTGGAATTTGTAAACCTTTTCATGATAATAGTTTCATTATTATCCATCCAAGTTGCTTTATATATAATACCATATCCACCTTCTCTTATTTCTTTGACATTTTCAAATTCAAAATATGGTATCCATTTAAGTGGCGTCATAATAATTTCTTTTAAATAAATATAATCCAATATATTAGATGGGTAAAAATATTTATCATTTATCTTTAGATTTGTTAGTTTGGATGAATTATTGTATATAGTTTCATTAAAATTATTGCCCAGGATAAATAAAATTCTATTACACTTTTTACATTGGGATTTGCCTGTAAGTCCAAAAATAATATTTGTTGTTAAACAATATCTGCATCCAATGTAAAAAATGTTACACTTTCCACAGTTCTTTATACAATAATCTTGACAATCCGACGATGTAAATAATGATAATTTTAGATTGCAATTTTTACAAAAAGGATCATTATGCCACCATGGCAAGTAAAGAATTGAAATTATTTGTCTAGTTAATGTTGATTCTACCCATTCAGTAGAGATAAGATAACAATCTGAACATAATTTTAGATTATCATATTCTCTATACGTGTATGATAAAGATTTTCCACATAGTTTGCAACATTTTTCACTTTCAATCACCTGATTGAAATTGTCTATGCCAGCACTATTATGCCCATTTATTTGCTTGAAATATAAGATTTGAATATTATTTATCTGGTGTTTACTATTCATCATATAACGATAATGTACGTCCATATATTCGTTAATATCACTTATGTCGTTGATATGACGTGATAAACATTTTTTGCAGTATTTTTGCTGTTTGCAAAAAAGAGTCTCAATGTATTTTTCTCCACAATAAATACATTTATCAATATCCTCATTAAAAGCAATAAATTTAATCGGTATAGGGCTAGATTTTAGTTTTGGCGTTGGGTTAAAAGAATTTTCATCACTTGTATTATTAGCGTGTTTCATTTTCTTGCTGATTATGCTTTAACTAGGAATAAATTCACCATATTTATACAGTATATTATTTTACATCAAAAGTTTGGAAAGATCGAAATTTTCTGTTTTTATTGATACGTAAGATATTTATTCTATAAGAATTTACCATAGTACTTCGATTATTATTTTTACTTATTTAGTTAGTAATTGTTAGTAATTGATGCTTTTGTTTTTACGGAAAAAGTTTTTCGTATTAAACAAATATAAAATTAGATAGATGGAACTTTCTGTGTCAGAAATCAAGCGTTGTCACAATCAGAATTAAATTGGTTTATAATTTTTTCAAGTACCACAAATAGTAAAATCATGTGAATCTTAATCGCTGCGATAAAAAGATCAGTGTTACAAAAAGTTAATTAGTATATGGGCAAAAATCTTCCTAAAATAGGAACTTGAGATGGAAAGGTAAATGGAAGGAAAATGCATGGTTATCTTTTTTTGGTAGTGGTTTTCTATATCGAATATTCGGCATCATCATTTGCTTATCACAGTATATATGATATATTTTATGATTTATTTGATAAAATTTTTGAAAGGATACATTATATGGCATGAACTAACCAATAATAGTCTGATATACTTTATAATTTAAAATATTTAAAAATTTCCATTTCTTCAATCGAGAAACTATTTACATCTAAAATACTACTTTCATAATTGCTTTGTTTGCATGTACCACTATTGCCATTAATAACCAAATCGCTGTTACCAAAATTTAAAGAATTATTAGATTCATATATTGCATAATTGTTATTGATAACTCGGCTAATCTTGACTTTCTTAGAATCTTTCCCATCATCCAATGAAAAAATAAAGCTCTCCGTAGTTTGAACCCAATAACCTTGTGAATTATTAAGACTACCATAAATTCCATAAGGTCTGCCATACCTTCTCCTATAACCGCCGCCATAACGTCCGCCATAACCGCCATAACGTCTTCCATAACGGTTTTTATTATTATAGGGACGATAATTCCAACCAAGAGGGTTATAACCACCAATTATAATTCCATTTTCTTTAATTTTAATAACTAAAATACATGCTTTTTGTCCATTACATTTATTAATCATAGTATTAATATCAAAACCATCTCTACTTCCACGATGAATCAGATTAAAATTATAATTATCCTTTAAAATTCTTGCATTAACATCTTTTTTTTGAATCCAATTAATAAAGATGGAAACATGTTTTGGTTTAATGATCATTGAATCAATATCAATTTTTCTTTGACGAGGTGAAACCATATTTTTTTCGATTTTATTATCTGCTAAGTGGAATGATACAATATCTTCAAAAAGTGCTACAGGCAGTACCGTTTTAAAAGGCCAAATTTTACTATGAAAATCTTTTGAAGGGATATCGAAAAATCTTATATGCGAGATTAATGGATTCAAAGTATTTTTCAAATTCAAAAAATCCTTTTCATTCCATTTACTTAAATCATTTGAATTCTTTTCTCTTAGCTCAGAAGTTTGAACTATTCCCCATTTAATAAGATAATTCCACAATTCAATTTCATCAATTAATAAATCATCACGTTTAAGTAATTCAAGCAAAATATTCTTTTCTAATGTTGGAAATAATGAAGAATTGAAGAAAGGTTCTGGATCTTCACAAATAGATTCTAAACAATAGTCTTGAAGTTGTTTACAACCTTCCAATTGATATGTTGTGTTAAGAACTTTGACGAAATTATCTTGTAACCATTCAGTTTGATTTTCAATCAAGTACTTTTGTACATAATTAATTAATTCTTCAGTAAGTAATTCATCAGATGCTACAAGAAGTTCAAGGATATCCGAACCAACATGTTTTCTTAAATCAATAATACCGGTATACATATATCTAAATAAAAAAAAAAAATTTAAGAATTTAACGTAATTTTTAATATATAAAATAAAAAAAGAAAAAGAAAGGAAATAATTGCCTAATGATAATCTCAAATACGATAGGAGAAATATTTGGCTTAGTAAAGGTATAAATATTATTTTCCTTTATCGCTAAATTCTGAGAAAAAGCTTTTTTGAAATAAGGAGAGCGAGCTCTCAAGACATTAGAGTGAGCGTAAAATTCTTTTGTAGTCGGATTTTCTCCAACGTTGATGTTAACATCATAATCGGACACATCGTCAAGTAATTGAGAAAAATTTTGTGACAATTCAGGGAAAAATTCAAAAATCATTTTTTTAATAGGAATCATTTCGTCAGAATTATGGATTTAAATAAAAAAATTAAACTAAAAGGCTAAGATCAAGTATTGTATACTTCCGAAATTAAGCATTACCCGAAAAATAAGTACTGTACCTGTCCAAAATTAAGAAATTCCTAGCTTAAATTATGGTTTTATTTTCGGAATTTATATATGTAAATGGGTGCTTAATTTTGGAAGTTTACATGATGCTTACGAATGTGGGAACTTTCATAATTATATCTGATATCATGCAACTTTTTTGTTTTCCGGGTTGAGTAAGGCCTGTCACTTTGTCACACCAAAACGGTGAATTTATTTTTGGACTTGGTTTTATTGAGTGCATGTATTCTTTTATGACGTAATAGATAACATTGTGATATCATTCAGATGTCAGAAACGTCCCCAACATCACCCACAAAAGTGGTCACGAAGATCATTATGTAATCAATGCAGATCTTAATCCCGCAACATTTTGCAGCATTTAGATTTAAAAAATCATTTTTTTTTTTTAAAAAAAAAAAATAAATTTTTAGACGTGTATTATAGTTTTTTTTAAATACATTGCTATGGAAATTTTAACGTATTACAATTTATTACCAGAATATATTATTAGACTTATACCACGTTGCTTGAAAAGTTCTTAATTTTCTATTACTTCATCCATTTACGAATTCCATTCTAATTGGATTTTACATTTTTTATCCAATTTAAAGCGTTTTGATTATTATTATTTATATTAAGAATATGTCTTGCATTATCTATTAATGAGATTAATTCACGCTTTATCTCTAAGCATTCTTTTTTTTTCAATATAATTTTTACTCAAATTAATTTCTTTGATTATTTCTTTCTTCAAATTCATAGTGTATATTTTGCTCAACTGGCTCAAAATAGTCTTGTTACGAACCAAATTAAACAGATCGACATCTTCATCGTAAATCTTGTATTTCTTTTTACCTAGTGTTTTATTATAATAAAAATTAATATTTTTGATATCGTCAGGCGACCGTGCCAATGTCATTGGATATTCTAATCATTTTGGACCCTTTTACTAAAATCATGTTAAATACCTTCTTAAAATGATTTGTATAAACTGGTCCTTTAAGATGTTAAATACTTGCAATCATGAATCTACCGTATATCAAAGGCCATAGCACCCCGGGTATCTTGCAAATTCCTGAGGGTTGACCTTGTACCACCATGTCAATAACTCAAATTTTTATTATGAATAGAATGTGTTTAAAAGGTTGTATAGTAACCAGAAAATTATTTTTACATAATATCTGGGCATTAAATAATAAAATCAATAGAAAATGGTCCTTTTTATCGGGTGAAAGAGGGGGGTACTATGCATGGGGGTACTGTGACCCGCGATATACGGTATTCATTAAAAATATTTACAAGAACAGATCCATTTATCAACATCAGTTAAGTAGGAATTAGGATAAATGAATTCCTTTTGCGACAATCTTTTCCATTCATACTTGAATTCTTTTCTCCACTTCGACAAAAAAAAAAATTATATCATAAAATAAACTATAAAATAGACTATCACAAATATCTAATGATTTTCGTGACCACTTTCTGGTGATACTGGGTTAAATGTTGTCAGATCCATAGATTAGTTCATTAATAAATTTATTATTCTAATTATAATTTCTTTTAATTCGTACGTTAGAAGATACGAAGATACTCTTACAAAAAACGAGTTTTCAATTTTATTTAATAAAATCAACTAATCTGTGTAATTACATATCACGAGAGTTTTTTAACACAATAACGGCTCTATCTTTATCTTTTTAATATTATTGTCATTAAAAGAATCATTTTAAACTATTTAAAATGACATTTATCAGGAAAAAAAAAAAATCAAAATCCATAAAATGTGAAAGGGAATCGAAGGATAAAATTTTGTGTAAAATATATTTATACTGTATATGGTAAAATTAACTTTTATAAAATCCAAAGATTTCCATTTCTTCTATTGAAAAGTGATTTGTATCTAAAATATCACTCTCATAATAGCTTCGATTGCAAGAGCCGTTTGTTCCATTGATAACCATATCACTATTGCCGAAATTTAAAGCAATATTCATATGGTTAGATTCATATATTGCATAGTCGTTGTTAGTAACCCGACTGATCTTAAATTTTTTCAATTCTTCCCCGTCATCCAAAGAAAAAATAAAACTCTCCGTAGTATTTCTCCAATAGTTTTGATTATTATTGTTGTTATTGTGTGCAGTATTCTGCGCAAAAAGTTGATTCTGCGGAGTCCCGAACATGCAATTTGAAGACATGAATGTATTTATTGGTTGCGGAGACAGGCTTGCCCGATAGTTATTTTTTTTGTTATAGTGAGCATTATATCGGCTATTATTGTTATTAACATTATTGTGCAAGCCGTTATTTACGGTATTATTATAGTAGGTCCAACCAAGAGGATTGTAGCCACCAATTATTGCTCCATTTTCTTTAACTTTAATAACCACAATACAAGCTCCTTGTCCATTGCATTTACTTCTCATGGTATTAATATCGAAACCATCTCTACTTCCACGATAAACACGATTAAAACAATATTTACCATTTTGAATTTTTGAATTAGCATCTTTTCTTTGAGTCCATTTAGCAAGGATGATGGCATGTTTCAATTTAATGATGGCCGAGTCAATAGTAATTTTTCCACAGCGAGGAGGTAAAGTATTTTTTTCAGGTTGAGTATCAGTCAAATAAAGAGATATAATATCTTCAAATAGCGTTTCAGGTAATATTCTTTTAAAAGGCCAAATACTGTTATGAAAATCTTTTGAAGAAACATTAAAAAACCTAATATATCGAATATATGGATTCAAAATATTCTTTAAAATCAAGAAATCATTTTTATTCCATTGACTTAAATCAGTCACATTCTTTCCTTCCAACTCTGAAGCTTGAGCTATTCCCCATTTAATGAGATGATTCCACAATTCTATTTCACCAATCGATAAATCATCTCATTTAAGTAATCCGAGCAAAATACTTTTTTCTAACATCGAAAATTCAGGAGAATCAAAGAAAGGTTCTGAATCTTCACAAATAAATTCTAAACAATAATCTTGAAGTTATTTACAATTTCCAAATTTAAATACTGTATGAAGAACTCTGACGAAATTATTTTGTAACCATTCGGTTTGATTTCAATCAAATACTTTTGCACAAAAATAACTAATTCTTCAATAAGTAATTCGTCAGATGTTACAAGAAGATCCAGAATATCAGAGCCAGTTTTTTCTTTCAAATCAAGAATACCAGTATACATGTATCTAAGCGAAACAAGATTGTTAGTTATAACTTGCTGTATATTTTTTTAACGAACAAGAATATAAAAAAAAATATAGGAAATAATTACCGAATAATCATCTCAAATACAATAGCATAGCGGACATCCCTATTTTATCACAATTTTGCCGATCATTTGTCGATCATTTATTAATCATTTATTCAATTTTATCACGTCGCTATAATTAAATTAATTAGTTTTAATTGAACAATTCTACATAATAATATATACTCAAAACTTACAAGCAGTTTAATAATAGTTTAAATTTACTACAATTATATTAAATTTTATTAGAATTGTATGTTAAATAATTTATTTTTCAAAATAAAGAATTTTCTTACAATTTTTAGACTATTTATAAAAAAAAATTGAAAGCAATTAGCAAAAATTTAGTTATATAATTTATTTATTATCAAATTCATACAAATGCCCGAACATTAATGTTTTCAAATCCAAAAATTGACTAAAACCCGAAAATTGGCTGAATTTTAATAATTAGTAATAATTTGATAATATTGCAACAACCAGTGATCAGAATTTGATGTTTTATAGCTTGTTGGATTAGTCTTATCAAGACAAACGTTTTGGTAGTAATTTCATAAATATTCGTGAAAAATTGATTGAGAAATGACGTTTTGAAAGTTTATATTTATTATACAGATTATAATAATATAATTGCAAATGCAATTTTAGCCATAACTTCTTGGTTACCTAAAATTACATTTGGTTACTTCGGCCATTAACTTTAAGGAAGTTAAATTATAGCCCATAAAAGTTTCAAGCTTCACCCGAACTTCGGTGGCTTCGCCCGAAGCTTTAAAGTCCGATATCACCAAATTTACTATATGATCGGCAATGATCGGCAAGGTGATATAAGAATGACCGCTATGCTAAATACAATGGGAGAGATATTTGGTTTAGTAAAGTTGATCATATTATTTTTTTTTGTAATCAAATATTGTGAAAGAACTCTCTTAAAATAAGGAGATCGAGCTCTCAAGATATTAGAGTGAGCATGAAATTCTTTTGAATTTGAATTTTCTCTGACCCTACGAAAAAAGAATGTCCGGAAAATGTTTACGAAAATGTCCGGAAATTGTCCAGGTGCTTCAAAAAATTGTCATGAAAATGTCCAGGAAATTGACCTATTTTGCTGTCTGGAATTTTTTGCATGCCCAGTTTTTTTTATACATGAAATTTTCCGGACAAATTCCAGACAAATAAACCCAACAAATTCCAGACATAAAATATTTCGGACATATTCTGGACACATAAACCAAACAAATTCCAGACATAAAATATTCCGGACATATTCTGGACAAAATAAACCAAACAAATTCCAGACATAAAATATTCCGGACATATTCTGGACAAAATAAACCAAACAAATTCCGGACATGAAAAAATTCCAGACAAATTCTGAACAAAATAAACCAAACAAATTCCGGACATTTTAAATTCCAGACAAATTCTGGACAAATAAAACCAACAAATTCCGGACATAATAAAATTCCGGACAAATTCTAGACAATGTTTCTAAGAATGTAAAATTTTAAATTTTAAAAAAATACAAAAAGCACAAAACTGATATTTAAAACCACCCCCTGACGTAATAAGTAAAATGAAGAGCAGCCAAAAATGCTATCTATGATGTTAATTCAAACTTTGGTTAATTGTGTAGGAAGTGGTAAACTCCTACTGATCATCCGGGATAAAATTGGATTGTTCAGAATTCTGGACAAATTCTGGACTAATTTGAACCCGGACATATTCCGAACATCCGGAAACGCGCACGTTTTGGAACATTTTCCGGATTTATCAAATGTCCGGAAATTGTCTGTTTATTTTCCCGGACAATTTCAGCATGAATTCCGGATGCATTTTTTTCGTAGGGCGACTTTAATGATAATATTATAGTCATCTGCATCATCAAGTAACTGAGAAAAATTTTGTAATAATCCAGGAAAAAATTCAGATACCATTTTATATTCACCAGAAACAATTTTTTTTTTTTGTTTCAAAAATAAGAGAAAGAAAGAAATAAAATAATTTACACAAATGCGCGCGTACAGAATTTTTAGAGATCATCCACATTTGTCTAACCAAAAATAACCTTCAAAGTACTGCAAATCACGCGATAATAGGTTCGCGAATTGCGATTTTGTTTTTTTATTTTATTTTATTTTTTTTTTAACCGAAAAATGTATTTTATCAGTACTTTGTGAACGGTTATACATTATCGAGTAAGATATAACCTCCGATGTTGTATAAACGTTTAATAAAATAAAAAAATTTCCAAACTACATTTATTATTTATTTATGCATTTTTAAGTAAGAAAAAAAAAATTCAATATTAAAGAAAAAGTGGTATTTAAATTATCAAATAATCTATAATAAAATAACAAGTTCAGGTTGATGATTTTATTACTATAATTAATTACGTAATTTTACCATCCAATAATACCGGAAGACATATTATATTGGTCGTATTCCTCTTCTCTAAAAAAGAAAAAAAAATGAAACATTAAAATGAATCTTTAAGTAAATCACAACCAAGTCTTCAATTGCAACGTAATAAAGTTTTCCAAGTAATGTTACCCTTGATCTTGGACCTTTTATCCCGATTTTTGAGGGCCAAGATATTGTACCTAGTACCTACAGTTAAAAAAAATGAATGAATGTAATAATGGTCCTATCAACGTCTAACTTCTAATTCGCAACACTTACCTTCCATTCCAAAATCAAAGGCCAAAAATCTGCGTCCAGACGTTCAGATAGGTACCTACAAATGAAAAGAAAACAAAAGAAATGCTAATAAATTTTACCAACATTCCCTAAATCCTACTCCTTAATTTCCACCTTCCATTGATCTTGAATTCTGAAGTCCAATACCCGAGTGTCCAGCAGGTACCTACAAGATATCAAAAGGAATGTTAGTAAAATTTCACTAACGTCCCATAGATCCCGCTCTCCACGCTCAACATTTATGATTTACCCAATTCCTGAGATCATGGTCTCATATAATGCGTTCTTACCTAATCGTATAGTAATTAAAAAGAAAGCCGTTTTTTAATAAAAAAAAAAAAAATAAATAAATAAAAAAAAACTATTTTATTTCTTCCTTTCTTTTCTGCCGGCTTAAAAAAATAAATTTCTTTATTGAAAAAAAAAGCAAAAAAAATAATTAAAAGAAAGTTTCGGTTTAAATAACAGATAAAAAGCCATTAAAATATAAATTTCGCTTATAAAACCGAAAATAGAATTTTTTATTTTAAAAAATAAATTAAATTAAAAAAAAATTGATTCGAAAAACATTTTTTTTTTGGTGAAATAGATAAAATGATCAGATAAAAATTTATCGATCTCAACATCGGAGGTTATACTCAATAACTATATTATCCTTTGTGAGAGAACAAATTCCATTAATTAAAATACAATTAGAGAACACGACCAATCTCTATATATTCATTGTTCTGGTCTTTTGCTATACTACTAAAAAAATACATATTGGAAACCTACATTGAATTAAATAACATTTATTTTTGCGTCTTTTCATTTTATAATAAAATAAATAAAATTTCGATCAATTTAGTACTCGATTTGATTGATTCGTGGAATACTGTATCTGTACTTAAACGAAAATAAATAAATAGGCAACTATAACAATATAAAATTTTCTATTAAAAAATTGAAAAAGTTTTGTGTATCATTAAAAATCATCTTAGATAGACATGTGACAGCATTACGCGTACTAAACTGCACAGCTGTTAGTGTTTGGAATCGAGTAAATTCGAATATACTTGAGTATTAATAATCGAGTAAGTTATTCGAATATTATGAATACAGGAATCATTATTCGAATTTTATCTGAATAATTTCCTTTTATAGTAATGAATGACGTTAGAATACTGCCAGAATTATATAACTTTGATTTAGCCGAACTTATATATTTGGAGTTTTAACTATACTGTATTTAGTTAACGAATACTCGAACATTCAAATAGCTCTCATATGATTCCAAACACTAATTGTACTTGGAACTAATCTCGCGCTATTGCATTTTTTTTGCGGCCCTACGTTTCATAGAAAATTTTGATTATGCAATTTTCTCCAAGAAAAATACGTTGTGGCGTTAAGTAAGCAAAACAAACACCAAGCAATATATATACGAGATTGGCACTTATTAGCTCTATCTTTTTTTAGGCTAAAATTATAACACTTCCTTGATACACATTAATATTAATTCATTCTGCCTATTATTATACATGGTTGCATCTTCGTGATTGTTATGTGGCGGCAAGCATACCAACATTCATAGTATCCTATAACCCGGCTTGATTCTTAACTTTCCTGTCTAAAAAAAATGTAAGTATGTATGTACTATTTGACCATAAAAAATTCAACATAAATGATTGATGAAACATGATATCAGAACATTATCCTTTAACTGAAATATATATAGGGCATTTTTCAGAAAAAAGAATAAATGTCATATGCTTAGTTCCAAGCATACGTCCATTAGTTTTAAACATAATGGCCTAGTTATCATGTATACATTGTATAACAATACCTCGCACACAGAGTTTACTATCATCTGAAAATTTTGGAAAAAGAGAAGGACCGTTCACAGTAAGCTATCCCCATTATGCTTAGGCCGCATAACTGTGGCCACGAAGAGCTTCCAGTTCTCTAAGAGAAGGACGTTCACAGTTAGGCTGTTCCCCATATGCAAGACTACACTACTGTGGCCACGAAGTGCTGCCAGTTCTCAGACCCAAGAATGATCAGATGATAACAAATCAATTGAATGAAAAAGATGTCAAAAAAAAAATTGACTGTTTGAGAAAGTCAATTGTTTTTTATTATAAAACAATAGACCTCAGCAGAGGATTGAATTCTACAATCCATCATCTAAATCATACACTAATCAAGTAGACTAAAGTTCCCTTAAGTGAACTTTTTATGTGTTGGTAATTGATCAGATGCGCTTGGGATTGTCTTCCACAACCATTTATGGCATTTAATGATAGATAGTACCTTATATTATTTTTCCATTGTAGTGGATATTCAACTTGAAGGAAGAAAGTTGCAGCAACAGGTATGAGACCTATTGAAAAAAAAAGAAAAAAAAATTAATGACAAAGTTTGCTATAGTAATTGATGAACCAGTGAGAGACTATAGTAAAGATTCTGAAAATATTAAGAAGTCAAAATATGAGACCTTGTATAATATTATCGATAAATGGTTGAAAATCATGAGAAGTTATTAATTACTATGATGAAATTATGATGTAATACCTGTAGAAATTGCGGTTATTAAGGAAGCTAACCACTAAAGACTTGAGAAACTGGCAAAGATGAACTGCAGATTAACTGGCGAGGAAACTATTCAAAAGGTCAAGAAGCGTTAACATTTTGCCGACTAAATGAGGAAAATAAAGAAGGAATAATCCGTTCATTTCGTAATTTACCTCAATAATAGTAAGTCTGCTAACTTATTACAGGCACTGTCTCCTAATTATTTCTTTTTGATAAAAAAAAAAAAAATAAATAAAGATTTATTAAAGAATGAAGCGGTAAATAATAAAAAGACAATAATACCTATTAGCTATAATTGTAATAATCAAGATAAGTGTAAAATATGCAAAAAATTTTGTAGAGGTGAGGAGAAAACAGAACTTTTGTTTAAACGATACTTAACAAAAACTTCACCGTATCAATAACTTTTTTTCAACTTTAAACTGATAAGACCTGGAAAAGCACAAAGTTAGAGAAGCAAAATATTATTCTCGTATGGTCCAGAGACTTGTTTTGTCAGGAATATACAACTGGAAAATTAAAAGAATAAAATCAAAGGTTCAAAAGTAGAGGAGAATATTTATATAATCTTAAGTGATCTGATGTAAGCTTTTCGTAGTACAATAATTTCGCGTTTTTTTTTTCGCGTACGCGTCCGTTAATGATTTTTTTTTTAATCACATGAATCACAGAATTATATGTGCGCGAAGTATAATTAGTTTATTTTGACATGATTCATATGACATATGGGTTTACAAAAAAATTATATCGAGACATTGGCATCTCCAGTTGTATGTTTGTATCTCGCTCAAGACAAAAACCGAAAATAATGGGTGATTATAATGGGTGGTTTTCTTTAAAACGAACTAAATGCATTTATTTGATACAGTTCCGTAACTCATCTAAATTACAAATTACGACTATATTAGCCGATAATTTATCACATATTTATAAAGTCAGTACTTGGGAATGATTCTCGTACCTATTTATGCATAAAATGTAATACGCATAATTATTCCTACTCGATTATTTAAGAATATAAATTATTTATTTAATACTAATCATAATTGGAAGAAGCTGTACAAAATTTGATAAGATATTCCATTTGTATGTATCCATTTTATATGTTTTTTTTGGACGCCAATTTACGTCAGCGTCATTTTGCGTGTTTTACTTTGGTGACATTTTAAGTCTCTCATCATGAGTTTTATTTTGCGTCTCTTGTCCTGAGTATCATTTGTATTCCTCGTCTTTGGTATCATTTGTATTTTTCGTCTTGCTCCATTTGCATTTTTTTTTGACTCGTGCGTCAATTAGTGATGAAACATAGAAATACGTAACACATTGTGACAAATTTCTCTAGTAAATATGAAGGAATACTTGCTCAAGAAATTATTCAAATAATTTATAAATTTACAAGAATGCAGGAATGTGTTGAATGTTGAATGTGTCATTCATCAATTAATTTATCGAAAAGTTCAATGTACTGTACAATCATCATTACCATTTATTGAGCTACAAAAAATTGTAAAGTAAAAGCCAAATAAAAACAAATATCCTAATTCCTAAACATAGAAATATATTATTCATTATAATTTCTGTATATCATATATTAATCCCAAGATTTTACAGAATCATAAAATTACTTATGTATATAATTTCTAGAACAGGTATTTGCACTTTAATGTTTTAGTGGAATCTTGCTATAGTATATTTACGTCTATTAGTTTTAAAACAACTAGTTATAACATCTTATTAAACAGGAGTTATTATTTTATTGCACGTTGTGATCTCGAAACTACAACGAAGGGTCGTTTCAATTGGGGTGTGCTGTCAACTAATTAAATCAAAACTATATATGGTCTTATATAAAAATTTATTAATAAAGATTTTTATCAATTAAATTCGGGGATTTTCTCTGTCTTTTATTAGAAAAAATCCCAAATTCGATAACTTTTGCAATTTATTAGGATTCAAAGAAATATTAAAATATAAAGAGTATGTAATAACTTAAAGAATAACCTAACAGTTCGCTTTTTAAAAAATATTCAAGAAAAAAAATTCTTTTTCTTATGAAGATGTATCTAAGAGTAATTACTTGTTATTGTCGAAATTTGAATGCTTTTTTTATTGAAAAAAACGTTCTGTTACGTGAAAGATGTAATTGTTTGGGATACTTTTGCAGAATTTTGAAATTAAATAGTGAAAAGAATTCAGAGTTATCAAGATGGGGAATTACATCAATATTAATAGGAGACTTATTAGAAAATTTCATTAAATAGCCTAATATGATGATCACGGGAAAAAATCTTCAATAGTGAATTTTACTATAGGTCCAGATATAGTTTTGTTAATATATGTTGACAGCGCTTCATGTCATATTAACAGCATATCCAAATAATTAAATTAAAACTTGCCATTAATTCAAAGGTTGATTTTAGTGTTATTAACCACGGATATACAATACAATATACTTTATGTAAATATATATAAATTCTATCTCTTCAATTAAACATAATATAAATAATATTTATTTTTATCTGAAATCAAGCTTCAATTACATAGATGTTAAATTATTAATTATTTATTATACTATTTTTTTTTAACTATTTTGAAACTAAGTAAAATCTCACAGAGCCGGCTTTATTCTTCATACTGGTCTCCGCTATCACTTCATCAGACTCTTTGGAAACTCGTTTGTTACTAAGAAGTTACTACTCAATCGTCAACATTTCATGTCAGGTTTGATTGATCACATGATGACAAGTTAGATTCATTTACTGCATGTCATTTTCGTATATGTATGTATAGTATATATTCAACAATTTGTAGCACAGTATATAATAAAATTGAGTAATTCAAAAAAAAAAAAAAAAAATACTCTTTTATAAATCATCAATATTTACACTGTGATAGAGTTCGTAAATCCAAATAAAGTATTTGATTGATTGAGGTTTCGACATATATTAAGTGTATCAAAATATATTTCACTAAATATCAACCTCAATTTGACGTAAACTGAACTCTATATTCGACCTAGTCAAATTTGGATTGAACCAGTGTAATTTAAACTTTGATTATATTTCAAATCGATCGTTAATATTATACAAGAAATACGATATAATTAGGTGTTACGAATTTCATATTTATTTTGGTTCAGTTACACAATGAATAAGAATTTTAGCGACTAACCTCTGAAACTAGACAGTTTATGATGATAGTTTTTCAAAGATTCAAAATATGACATGAGACCTGAGAACAGTTGAGGATTTGCACTATAAACCTGTTTAATATTTTTTCGACTATTAAATGACAACAAAACAATCGATATTTTCCTTTTTGGTTTCACTATTTGACAAATATTTATTTGCTAAACAATAATTGGAACATTAATTATTGTAAAATAGTTTCTCTGAGATTTTATTAATATAAAAAAAAATTACAAAGTGCAAAACATTATTTCTTTACAAACTTGAACTAAATAATTTCAAGAGAAACCTATAAATTTAACCTTGACAAAATTTAAAGATTTCCATTTCTTCAATTGAAAAATTATTTGTATCTAAAATACTACTTTCATAATGACATTGATTGCATGTACCACTATTGCCGTTAATAATCAAATCGCTATTACCAAAATTTAAAGCAATATTAGAATTATATATTGCGTAATTGTTATTGATAACTCGACTAATCTTGACTTTTTTCAAATCTTTCCCATCGTCCAAAGAAAAAATAAAGCTTTCCTTAGTATCAGCCCAACTATTATGATATCCGCCACAATTATTGCAATATCCACCATTAATGCCACAATTATTACAATATCCACCGTTATAATATCCGCCACAATTATTGCAATACCTACCATTAATGCCACAATTATTACAATATCCACCGTTATAATATCCGCCACAATTATTGCAATACCTACCATTACAATAAACGTCATCATCAAAAGCTCTGCGACGAATGCCACGACTATTATTATAATATCCATATTCGCAATTACAATTATTGACGTAATTCCAATCAAGCGGGTTGTAACCACCGATTATAGTTCCATTTTCTTTGACTTGAATAATTAAAACACATGCTCCTTGTCCATTACATTTGCTGCGCATGGTATTAATATCAAATCCATCTCTACTTCCACGATAAATGAGGTTAAAATTATATTTATTCTTTGGAATTTTTGAATTAATATCATTTCTTTGAATCCAATTAGCAAGAATAGTAGCATGTTTGGGTCTAATGATTTTTGAATCGGTAAGAAACTTTCCGCTACGAGGCGGTAACTTATTTTTCACTGGTTGGGTACCAGTAAAATGGAATGATACAATATCTTCAAAAAGTGCCACAGGTAGCACTGTTTTAAAAGGCCAAATCTTACTGTGAAAATCTTTTGATGAGATATCAAAGAATCTGATATGAGAAATAAATGGATATAAAGTATTTTTTAAAGTCAAGAAGTCACTTTTGTTCCAACGATTTAAGTTAGTTACATTCTTCCCATTCAATTCAGAATTTTGGGCAATTCCCCATTTGATGAGATTTTTCCATAACTCAATTTCATCCATTGATAAATCATCTCGTTTTAGTAATCCAAGTAAAATATTTTTTTCTAAAGTTGGAAAATTTGGAGAATTAAAGAAAGGTTCGGGATCGTCACAAATAGATTCTAAACAATAATCTTGAAGTTGTTTGCAACTTTCAAATTGAAATACTGTGTGAAGAACTTTGACGAAATTATTTTGTAACCACTCTGTTTGATTTTCAATGAGATACTTTTGTACAAAAGTAATTAATTCTTCCATAAGAAATTCGTCAGATGCTACAAGAAGCTCAAGTATATCTGTGCCGGCTTTCTCTCTCAAATCAAGAATACCAGTATATACATATCTAAAAAAAAAATAAGTATAATTATTAACTTAGTTTATTAATGTATGAGGGAAATACAAGAAATAATTACATAATAATCATCTCAAATACAATAGGAGAAATATTTGGTTTAACGAATTTATAAATGTCATCTTTCTTTGAAACCCTATTCTGCGAAAAAGCCATTTTAAAATAAGGAGATCGAGCTTTCAAAATATTAGATCGTGCATGAAATTCTTTTGTATTTGACTTTTCTCCAACTTTAATTATAACATCATAATCATCTGTATCGTCAAGCAATTGGTAAAGGTCTTGTGATAATTTAGAGAAAAATTTAGATTCCATTCTTCACAAGTTTTTTTTTTTTTTTTTAAAAAAAAAGAATTTCGTTCAATGATATATTTTTTATATCATAACTAAGATCTAACTAAAAGAATACAAGGCACTTTCATTACTTAATGATTTGTATATTTTCATATGATTGGAAAATTTTGTGTATTTACAATGCTTTTTACGAGCGAAAAAACTAACTATATTCAATTAGAGATCAAATTTATTAATAATAGGAAAATTGCTATTGTTACGAAATCGCGGTGACGGATGATCATTTTGTGATGTAATCAATTTTCATTTTATATTTTAGTTTATTTTTATTTTTGGTATTAGCCCAAATAAATAAAATAGTTTCTTTCTCATCACCTTATTTTGTCACATGATTCTGGTTTTGTCCAATCATAATTGTAAAAAAAAAACTTTTTTTCTTTTTTACCGCAGACCCGCCAAAAAATTCACTAAATTTTTACAGCTGTTTTTCATAATGTACGGGATACATTCATTTTTTATTTACATTTGGCAAAACCCGGTAAAACTCATAAGGTAAAAATTATATCATTAGATTCGGAACACTAATCCGAGTATAGCGGTATGCGGGTATAGTCTTTATTTCATTTGATCTCTACCAAGTTACACTCGACAAGAAATGTGTCCCATACATTACGAAATCAGCTGTAAATAAAAATATTTTCCCGGCTAGGTCAATTTTGTGATGAGAAACTATTTTATTTATTTAGCCATATTAGTTATTGTTGTTAATATAGGATATGATCATTTTATTAGATTGTTATAGTTAGAAAGATTTTTAACGTGATGATCTTGATTACGCAATCAAATTGGCGTAGGGAAATTGCCCTATGGACAAGTTGCCGCATATACAAATTGCCCAGTGGACCATGGTCAATATGATGGATGCATAACCACTGCATAACCAATAGTAATTGTTATTATAATTATCTCACAAGATTTATGAAAAGGATTTCCTTTTGAAATTTCTTTTTCCTGCGATGATTGAGAATTCAGGAAGTGTGTACTATATTTATTATGCTACATATCAATTGTTATTGCGCGATGGATAGGATTTAGCGGCTAAAGGTTTTAATCTCAGATTCTTCGAATCTAAAACCAAGTTCAAATTTCAACCATATACGAATATATACAAAATTTAAGACATTGCCTTAATTAGTGTAAAATGGGTTTTACAGATATTATTAATATATGTATAAAAATTACAAAGTACAAAATGTTATTTCTTTGCAAACTTGGAATAAGCAATAATTTCAGTAAGACCTATTAATTTAGCTTTGGTAAAATCTAAAGATTTCGATTTCTTCAATTGAGAAATTATTTATATCTAAAATTTTACTTTCATAATTGCTGTGATTGCATGTACCACTATTACCATTAATAACCAAATCGCCATCACCAAAATTTAAAGCAATATTAGATTCATATATTGCACAATGGTTACTAATAACTCGACTAACCTTGACTTTTTCCAAATCTTTACCATTATATAACGAAAAAATAAAGCACTCCATAGTTTCAGGCGGATAATCGTCATTACAATCAATATCATTATCGTTATAATTATTATATGGTCTCCAACCACAATTATTGCAATATCCACTCTGTTTAATACATTTATTACAAATATTGCCACATTCGTCGCAATAACCGCCATTACAATTTCCGTCACAATAATTACAATATCCTCTACAATAACTACAAAGTTCGCCACAATTATTACAAAGTCTAACATGATTCCAACCAAGAGGGTTATAGCCACCAATTATAGTTCCATTTTCTTTGATCTTAATAACCACAATGCATGCTCCCTGTCTATTACATTTACTGCGTATAGTAGTATTATCAAAACCATCTCTACTTCCACGATAAATAAGGTTAAAATTATAATTATTCTCTGGGATTCTTTCATGAATATCTTGTCTTTGAATCCAATTAGTAAGAATAGCAGCATGTCTTGATTTAATGATTATTGAATCAACAGGAAGTTTTACATTACGAGGGAATAATTTGTTTTCTGGTTGATTATCAGCAAAATAGTATGACATAATATCTTCAAAAAGTGTTTCAGGTAGCACTGTTCTAAAGGGCCAAATCTTACTATGGAATTCTTCTGATGATATATTAAAGTATCTGATATGTGAAATAAATGGATCTAAAATATTTTTCAAAATTAAGAAATCCCTTTTATCCCAGCAATTTAAGTTAGCAAAAGACTTTCCATTCAATTCAGAATTTTGAGCGATTCCCCATTTAATAAGATAATTCCACAATTCAATTTCATCAATTGGTAGGTCATCTCGTTTAAGTAATCCAAGTAAAATATTTTTTTCTAAAGTTGGTGAATTAATGTAAGGTTCTGGATCTTCACAAATAGATTCTAAACAATAATCTTGAAGGTGTTTATAACTCTCAAATTGAAATGCTATATGGACGATTTTGACGAAATTATTTTGTAACCATTCAGCTTGATTTTCAACCAAATACTTTTGTACATAAGTAATTAATTCTCCAATAAGTAATTCATTAGATACTACAAGAAGTTCAAGAATATCTGAGGCAACATATTCTCTTAAATCAAGAATACCAGTATACATATATCTGAATAAAAAGTAATTGCAATATTTGGATCTAACATAAATTATTATTCATGAAAAAAAAAGAAAGAAAAAAAGAAAAAATTTACCTAATAATAATTTCAAATATAATGGGAGAAATATGTGGTTTAGTAAAAATATAGATATCATTTTTCTTTATAACTGAGATTTGTGAAAGAGCGTTTTTGAAATAAGGAGAGCGAGCCCCCAAGATATTAGAATGGGCACAAAATACTTTTGTGTTTGAACTCTCTCCAACGTGAATGCTGACATCACAATCGTACACATCATCGAGTAATTGAGAAAAATTTTGTGATAATTCAGGGAAAAATTCATAAGCCATTTTTTTTTTTAATGAAAATCATTTCGTGGATTATTTAAAATTATACATGAAATTAGACTAAAAAAGGTTTAGATCAAGTACCATACACTTCCGAAATTAAGCACCGTCCGAAAATAAGCACCCCGATAAGAATTACGAAGTTTTTGGCCTAAATTATGTTTGTACTGGCCGGAATTATTAGCAAAAAGAATTACTTAATTTGGAAGCATATAGTAATGTTTAATTACGAATTTCAATATACATGTGTGAATTTTTCTTACTTGATCATTATTATCATATTTCTTTGAAAAATAAAAATTAAACTAAAAAGTAGTTTACCAGCGACGTTCCAAAAAATTGTGAAGATTAATTAAGTAAATTACATCGCTAAGTTATTTCTTTATTGAGAAAGCAATGTTAAAATCAGGTTATATTGCACTACTTTTAAATTAATGGATCCAAATCTAAATCGTCAAAATTCTTTTAGATAAAAAAATTTTATTTAGCCTTACTTTCAGTTCAGTCGTTTATTTGATTTATAAATAGCTGATGCTAAGGGCATCTCATTTCAACTTTGTCAAATTGTATTATTTCTACTGGTACAGCATAAGTAATTACATCAATTTAGTCAATATTATCATCTGTTATTTTATTATAATAACAAATTTAATATGTTTCAAATTTATTGTCAACTGTGCTACACACCGATTGTTATTATGCGATGATGAGATTTAACGGCTAACTTCAGAATCTTCGAACCTAAATCTAAGGCAAAAAAATTCGAATACAAAATTTTTAAGACATTACTTTAGTTAGTTTTTAAAGATATTATTAAATATATATATAAAAAAATTACAAAATACAAACGTTATTTTTCTAAAACCTGAAATAAACAACAATTTCAGTAAAACCTATAAATTTAGCTTTGATAAAATCTAAAGATTTCCATTTCTTCAATTGAAAAATAATTTATATCTAATATATTGCTTTCATAATAGCTTTGATTGCATGTGCCACTATCGCCGTTAATAACCAAATCGCTATTACCAAAATTTAAATTAGTATTTGTATAGTTAGATTCATATATCGCACAATTCTGATTGACAACTCGACTAATTTTGACTTTCTTTAAATCATTCCCATCATCTAAAGAAAAAATAAAACTCTCCGTAGTATTATTCCAATGATAATTTCTGTTATAATAATAATCGTTATTGTTATAGTAATTCCAACCAAAAGGATTATAGCCGCCAATTATAGCCCCATTTTCTTTGACTTTGATAACTAAAATACATGCTCCTTGTCCATTACATTTATCACGCATAACGTTTATATCAAAACCATCTCTACTTCCACGATACATAAGATTAAAATTATATTTATCCTTTGGAATTTTTGTACTAACATTTTGTCTTTGAGTCCAGTTAGCAAGTATAGCAGCGTGTTCTGGTTTAATGATTATTGAAT
The DNA here is from genome assembly GCA_015698045.1 of Rhizophagus clarus. Lineage (NCBI taxonomy): Eukaryota > Fungi > Glomeromycota > Glomeromycetes > Glomerales > Glomeraceae > Rhizophagus > Rhizophagus clarus. Next base: position 1,289,478 of record BLAL01000058.1, on the reverse strand, counting down.
CAACAGGAAGGTTTGCGATACGAGGGGGTAACTTATTTTTTTCCGGCTGAATACCAGAAAAATAGAATGATACAATATCTTCAAAAAGTGCTTCAGGTAGAACTGCTTTAAAAGGCCAAATCTTACTATGAAAATCTTTTGATGAGATATTAAAGTATCTAATATGGAGGATAAATGGGCTTAAAGTATTTTTCAAAGTCAAAAAATCCTCTTTATTCCAGCAATTTAAGTTAGTTACATTCTTTCCGTTCAATTCAGAATTTTGAGCGATTCCCCATTTAATGAGGTTATTCCACAAATCAATTTCATCCATTAATAAATCATCTCGTTTAAGTAATCCAAGTAAAATATTTGTTTCTAAAGTTGGAAATTCTGGAGAATTAAAGAAGGGTTTGGGATCTGTACAAATAGATTCCAAACAATAATTTTGAAGTTGTTTACAACTCTCGAATTGAATTATTGCATGGAGAACCTTGACAAAATTGTTTCGTAACCATTCAGCATGATTTTCAATCAAATAATTCTGTACAAAAGTGATCAATTCTTGCGTAAGTAATTCGTCAGATGCAACAAGAAGACCAAGAATATCTGTGTCAGTTTTCTCTCTAAAATCAAGAATACCAGTGTACATATATCTAAATTAAAAAGATGTTTATTAGGATATAATTTAATTTTATTAATAGAAAAAAAAATGAAACAATTACTTAATAATTATCTCAAACACAGAAGGGGATATATTTGGTTTAACGAAATTAAAGATATTATTTTTCTTCATAACTTCTCTATTCTGAGAAAAAGCATTTTTAAAATAAGGAGATCGAACTCTCAAAATATTAGAGTGAGCGTGAAATTCTTTCACATTTGAATTTTCTCCAACTTTAATAGTAACATTATAATTATCTGCATCGTTAAGCAATTGAGTGAAATCTTGCGATAATCCAGGGAAAAGTTCAAAAGCCATATTAAATACAAGAGTCGTGTTTCTGGCTTGTACAAGAGAGTTTGTTTGGAATAATAAAGGATAATATTTTTATTTAAAAAAAAAATTTTGTGGCGCTCATGTAACTGTATTTTAGTCACGAGTACATTAAACAAATGCAGATTATTACATTTTGGGCAAGCGTGCGCAATCTTACTAAAAAAGATAAAGATTCCAGATAAAAAGAATACAAAATTATACAACTGAATTTATTTATTATTTTTTTTTCGACTAAAATACTCAATGAAAAAAAATCATGTATATAAAAAACCATCCATTTATAAAATATAGAGAGAAAAAAAAAATAATTTTTAAAATAACCTTTTCAAACGCCATTTAAATAAAAAATTGAATTTAATAGATAAATGAAGCAACAAGGTACGGGATACTAAAAGAACTAAAATTCAAACTAGACTCAAAAGAATAAAAATTAAAATTAGTAAAACTTAAAGATTTCCATTTCTTCAATCGAAAAGTCATTTATATCTAAAATGGTACTTTCATAGTAGCTTTTATTGCATGTACCATTTGTTCCATTAATAACTAAATCGCTATTACCAAAGTTTAAAGCCATATTTGTGTAATTAGATTCGCATATCGCATAATCCTGATCATCGACTCGACTAATCTTGACTTTCTTCAAATCTTTCCCATCACCCAAAGAAAAAATAAAGCTCTCAGTAGTTTTATTCCAGTAAGAATTCTGATTATAATTATAACGATTGTTGTTGTTGTTGTATTTCCAATTTAAAGAATTATAACCTCCAATTATAACTCCATTTTCTTTGACCTTAATAACTAAAATAGTTGCCCCTTGTCCATTACATTTACTACGCATGGTGTCAATATCAAACCCATCTCTACTCCCACGATATATAAGGTTGAAATTATATTTATCTTTTGGAATTTTTGTATTACCATCTTTTCTTTGGGTCCAGTTGGCAAGGATAGAAGCATGTTTTGGCTTAATAATAATTGAATCTATAGGAATTTTTCCATTACGAGGGGGCAATTTATTTTTTTTAGGCTGAGACTTGACCAAATAAGACGACACAATATCTTCAAAGAGCATTTCGGGTAACAGTGTCTTAAAAGGCCAAATTTTATAGTAAAAATCCTTTGAAGTAATTTCAAAAAATCTGATATGTAAAATAAATGGGTGCAAAGTGTTCATCAAGGCCGAAAAATCATTTTCATTCCAATGATTTAAATTAGTTGTATTCTTTCCTCTTAATTCAGTAGTTTGAGCGATTCCCCATTTAATGAGATTATTCCATAATACAATTTCATCAACTAGTAAAGTTTCTCGTTCAATTAATTCAAGAAAAATACTTGTTTCTAATGTCGGAAATTCTGATAAGTTGAAAAAAGGTTCTGGATCTTCACAAATAGATTCTAAACAATAATCTTGAAGATTTTTACAACTTTCCAATCGATATACTGTGTGAAGAACTTTAACGAAATTATTTCGTAACCATTCATCTTGGTTTTCAATCAAGTACTTCTGTACAAAAGTAACTAATTCTTCAATAAGTAATTCATCAGAAGCCACAAGAAGTTCTAGAATATCAGAGCTAGTTTTCTCTTTCAAATTAAGAATACCAGTATACATATACCTAAGCAAAAATAAGAACTATTAATTATAATTAAAATTTTATAATGTACAGTACGAGAAGAATATAAGAAACAATTACTTAATGATCATCTCAAATACAATAGGAGAAATATTTGGTTTGTTAAAATTTATCATATTATTTTTCTTTATAACCCAATCCTGAGAAAGAGCTCTTTTAAAATAAGGGGATCGAGCTCTCAAAATATTAGAATGAGCACGAAATTCTTTTGTATTTGAATTTTCTCCGACTTTAATAATAATATTATAGTCATCTGCATCGTCAAGCAATTGAGAAAAATTTTGAGCCAGTCCAGGGTAAAATTCAAAAGTCATTTTATTATTAAATTCTTATTTTGTCTTTTGTTTTTTTTTTTTAAGAAAAAGAATGTTATTCGTGGGAATTACTCAATAAGCATTTGTATATCTAGTTTGAGCGCATTGTGTAACTTCTGATCGACACTGTATGACTGTAACCCAACACGCAAGTTTATAGCTTAACCAAATAAAGAAAATGCCGCATCTTTCTATTAAATCCATAATTCTGGCCGGGATAATCTAATGACATGTTTCCTCTTAGCGGATTTGAAGGAATAGATTTCTAATTCGTATTATTATCCATTATTACCTCCTTTTAGTCTGTCTTCGAGCCTATAACTGGGAAATCATTGTTAAAAAGGTAACCTCAGAGTTATCAATTTTTTGCTACCAATTCGTAAACATGAAACTAACTTGGAAAATTGTAATATTAGAAATTATAGGGCGCATTTTATATAAAATATTGAATGATGCAAAGCTGATCTATTTAAATAAATCATGACAAAATGATACTTTTGGTCTTTTTTATTATTATGCATGTTCAATAAATGCACGCAACATTCAGAATCTTCCCGATTCCTAAACACATTCTCATTTGTTATATCGAAATATAATTTCGGTATGCGTTTTTAGATATAAATTTTTTATATTGAAATTCTATTATATACTTATTATTTATAACCATTTTTAGATCATTTTAACATTTTGATTAATTTAATATTTTGACTTTTCATGTTAACTTCGGAACAAAGAATTTTATCATGATCTATTTTTGGATTAAAAATAATCTTACATTCTTACTTATAATCTTCACAATGTAGATATTGTATTTCAAAAACAAAAATGATATTTTCATTTGATTAAAATTATTTAATATGTAAATTAAAGTTGTAAACTTTATTCTCAAATTTTATTTAATATGTAAAATAAAATAAATACCAAATATCGTACTTTATAATCCTGAAATTACAAGAATAAATATATTGCATTAAAGCTTCTATTAAATCTAAAAATGTCCAAAAATTATTTGCTGTATGCATAATTGCGTTGCTTTGTTTAATTTAAACTAATATTATGCAGTCAGGTTCATATCTTGCGTAGCTGTCATTAGTAACTCGACTATTCTTAACTTCTTTCAAACTATTCAGGGAAAAGATAACTTTTCCCATAGCATGACGAGAAGGCAGCTTACTTTCAGTTATTTAGATTGAATATCATTATCAGAAAATATATCTTGTTTTGGATAGGTAGCATTTTTTTTAAAAAGTTTAATGCGAGATAAATGTTCGAAATTTTCCCATTTAATGAGACTGCTCCAAATTCAATTTCATCAATTAATAAAGTTTCACGTTAATTAAATCGAATAAAATACTTTTTTTCCAAGGGAGAGATTCTGAACATTCATAAGCAATAAATAATTTTGGAGATTTTACAACTTTCTTATCGAAGTATTGTGTAGAAAACTTATGAAATTATTTCAATAAGATACTTTTGTAAAAATTGATAGATGTACTTACTGTATATCTAAGAAAAAAAAATGATTATTAATTATGCTTAAATTTTATAACATAATTATCACAAACACAATAGGAGAGAGATTTTGTTAAGTTATTTTCTTTTCTTTGTGTGGATAGAGCTCTTTAAATAAGGATATCGAACTTTTAGTACATGTAAATATTTTGCTGTTGAATTTTAATAATAACTGACATCACAATCATCTGCATAACCAAGTAATTGAGAAAAATTTTGCCAATCCTGGATAAAATTCATGATTTTAGACTTTTCAAGAAATAAAAAAAAAAAAAAAAAAATGAAATTCGTAAGAAACGTTCGGTTTATAAATATTTGTTTCTAATTTAAGCGCTTTGTATAGTTCCTGGCAGCCAAACTCCTAAAACATTTTACTACTAACTCGAACATAATTTTGTTCGAATTTCGTAAAACGCGAGATGCTGTATAGTTTCTTAAAATGTGATTAAACCTTCCACAAGAATGAAATTTATTAAAAACACAAAATGATCTTTAATTACCTACTTAATGTATTTTTCTCTTGCCATTATTAAATCACAATAAGATCTTAATCTAATTTAAACTTTATCTAAATTATTATAATTATCATTAATATTATCTTTTTTTATTATAATAATTTATTTCACATTTTATTGGATTCATCATTTTTTTTTTTTTACTTGTGCAAGCATTTCTACCGCTTTTGGATTATCAAAAAGCATCATTTCGCTTACATACAACTTTTGAACGATAATTTTTTCCTCAGCAAATATCTAATAATAAAGAAAAAATTGATGACGTAAAGCATCACATTAAATAACATTAGCCAATCATAAAGTAATAATTTTACAATTTTTATTGTGTCAGAATATTCACGTTTCGATGTGAATATTGTAAAGAATATTACGGACAATGTTTAAAACACTCTGCGAATAATAAAATTTCTCCTGAATATTTATTACACGATGTATAGTGATATATAAATTTTGAATCAAAATTATTCCCTTAACCGTAAACCATAAGTAGGACTGTACTCCTAGAATTTATATTATTGAGATGAACTAACATATGGGAAATTCTTAGTAAAGACGTGCATTCTACTACCGAATTTTTGAAAATAAAGTGCTGCAAATTGCTCAAATTACCGCTGTTTCTAGCACTATAAAAAAGTTTTAAGAATTTGCCATATTTAATTGCTTAGATTAAAATAATTCTTCGTTCTTATTTATACTCACGAGCGTATAAAAAACACCTATATCTCATAATAAATGATGTTATGTTAGACACTATAATTTAATTAGAATGAAATCAACATTTCTGTTTTTCTAAGATATCGATATTTTGTTTTTATTTAAATATATATAAAAATAATAAATACAAAATATTGTTCTTTATAATCCTGATAGAGATGCAGAGATAAATATACTGCAAATTTAAGTTAAAATCTCCATATTCAGCTTTGATAAAATCTGAAGATTTCCATTTCTTCAATTGAAAAATCACCTGTATCTAAAATATTACTTTCATAATAGTTTTTTTTGCACGAACCTTTTGTTCCACTAATTACTAAATCGCCATTACCAAAGTCTAAAGGTGCATCCGTATATTCATTAGATTCATATATTGCACGATCGCGATTGATAACTCGACTAACCTTAGCCTTCTTCAGATCTTTCCCATTATTCAAAGAAAAAATAAAGCTCTTTGAAGTACTTTTCCAAGGGGAATTATCAGAAACAGACATATTGCCAAAACCGAAAGGATTTGGATTTTTCAACTTCCAACCAAGAGGATTATAACCACCAATTATTGTTCCATTTTCTTTGACTTTAATAATTGTAATACATGCTCCCTGATTATTGCACTTGTTACGCATGGTATTAATACCAAACCCATCTCTATTTCCACGATAAATGAGTAGAAAATTATATTTATTCTTTAGAACTCTTGTATAAGCATCTTTTCTTTGAGTCCAGTTCGCAAGAATAATGGCATGTATTGGCTTAATTATTATTGAATCAACATTAATAATTACATTACGAGGAGATAAACTATTTTCTGGTTGAATTCCAGTCAAATAAAAAGATAAAATATCTTCAAAAAGTGTTTTAGGTAATACTTTTCTAATAGGTCGAATTTTATTATGAAAATCAATAGAAGAAATATTAAAAAACCTGATATGTGAGATAAATGGATCTAAAGTGCTCTTCAAAACCAAAAAATCTTCTTTATTCCATTTATCTAAATCAGTTATGTTCTTTTCATTCAATTCTGAGGTTTGAGCAATTCCCCATTTAATGATATTATTCCATAATTCAATTTCATTAATTAATAAATCATCTCGTTTAATTAATTCAAGTAAAATATTTTTTTCTAATGTTGGAAATTCAGGAGAGTTTAAAAGGGATTCTGGATTCTCGCAGATAGATTCTAAACAATAATCTAGAAGTCGTTTACAACTTTCTAGTTTAAATATTGTGTGAAGAATTTCGACGAAATTATTTTTTAACCATTCAGTTTGATTTTCAATCAAATATTCTTGTATAAAAGTAACCAATTCATCAATAAGTAATTCATCAGATGTCACAAGAAGGTTCAAAATATCTGAGGCATCCCTTTCTTTCAAATCAAGAGTACCAGTATATATGTATCTAAATTTTTTTTTTTTAAAAAAAAAAAAATAGTCATAAAACAATCTTTATCGTAATTATATAAAAAAAAGAAAGAAATATCACCTAATAATCGTCTCAAATATAAGAGGAGAAATATTTGGCTTAGCAAAAGTAAATACATTATTTTCCTTTATAGCCCAATCCTGAGAAAGAGCTCTTTTAAAATAAGAAGATCGAGCTCTTAAAACAATAGAATGAGCACGGAATTCTTTTGTATTTGAATTTTCTCCGATTTTAATAATAACGTTAAAATCATCTGCATCATCAAGTAATTGAGAAAAATTCTGTGATAATCTTGGATAAAATTCAAAAATCATCTTTGAATATGATTCTACTGGCTCTGCAGTTGAGCTAGAGGGCAACGCCATTTTTTTTTTTTAGAGGGAAAAAAAAAAGAATTTGAGAGAAATATGTTCTAATTTGATTTTTGTGCATTTATGATTAACCATTGTAACCCAATTTAAATTAAAATGGTAAAACAACTTCACAAAGCCACAAATCTACAATAATATCACGTGACTAAATTTGTATGTAACATTTTGTGTTGTCTTATCCCTATTTGTCTATTACAATTTTCAAATTATTTTGTTTGACCAAAAGAGAATTAATGAAGTATCAAGTAACAATCATAAGAAAATAGTTGTTAGTATAGTTAAACTTTGCGAAAAGGTATTCAATACGCGTGGTTAGTGCAAACTTTGTATACGAATCATTCTGTTAATATTAATTATATGATAACTTCCGACTTCCGGGACAAGTGACTAATTATCATTATCCGTATCTTTGATTACGTACGTCCTTTAGCTTATTAAGTATATATAACGATAAACAATTTTAATTTATACGAAATCAAATTTCTAAGATCATAGTGAAAATTAGAAATATTAAATTATTTAATTGCATTATAAAAAACTCATTCATAAATACGATTTGAATTACTTTCCAGAAAAATTCATTCTTACTTATAAATTGATTTTCTATGATCGTTAACAGTTTGTAGAAGCTGTTTGGATAAAAATAATGAAATTATTGAAAATAATTAAAAAAATTCTTAATATCTCATTTTGATGATGATAAATGAAATATTGACCCGCAAAAGAGCTCTTTTTAAGTCAGAAGTTTGCAAATAATTTATAGTAGATGCTAGAAATCCGAATCTTCAAGACAATAAGAATAAGGTAGACGTAATTCACACAAAATTCTCTCGTACATCCGATTTTCATGACATCATTAGAATCATCTGCATCATCAAGCTTTACAAGAAATAAAAAAAATTAAAATTCGTGATCATGCTCATGTCAGTCATGTCTATTGCCACTCTGTTGCCATTAACTCTGCTTAAACTTTACATGATTATTTTGAATTGATCAATCATTACTCAATGCATGTTCAAATAAATTCAACTAAATTTAATGCCGTTGAGAAATCACTTACTGACTCTAGAAAGTATTTCATGATTAACAATATTTCACGTCTCGATACGAAGATGATGTAAGAATTCTCCAGTTCATTTCATGAATAAAATTTTCTCATAAATATTTTTTATTTTTAGATTTTTTTAAAAATATTTAACATCTTATATCACTGATAACTTATCTTTTTATTACAAAATCTTTTTTAATTTACTATTACAACAAATTACAATATCTAATAAGTACTTAATTTCAAGTTTATAAAATATTTGTTTTATCAAATAACGCACACTTTCTGTTTCTATAAATCATTTAAAATTATGTAAAATAAATGATAGATTTTCATTTATCACAAATAGTAATTGATGGAAATGCATAAAAAAAAAATCAATACTCGAAATAAAGAATTATTTTCGCTTATAACTCTACGGATAAGTCTGGAAGTTTGTAACCAGATTAACTAGCCATTGATTTTAAATTTGCTAAAATGAAAGAAAAATAGTAATTATTAAGTAGATAAAAATAAAGTCAACCAAATATTTACCAATTTCAAGAATTGAAACCTACAATGTTTTGTTTATTTAAAGAGGTTGAATGATATAAATCGGTAAAATTAAACTTTGTAGCGATGAATAAATAATAAATTAATATGTATACTGTATTTAAATAATTAGTTGTTCGTTTAAAAATGGCATTTTTTTTATATTCTCATATAATTTCATACATTTTTTGTTATATTATTTGGGATTAAAATCAGGCCAGGGCATTAACAAAGATGGTATTCTCCTTAATCTTGAAAACTAAAAATTTGGGTAAGGAGATAAGTTAATAGGATTTGAGCCCAACTTGATTTTAAGCTTGAATTCAATATTGGATTTCGATATGTTTCCTGGTCTTGCAAATTAATTTGGTTCTCAAAAAATTTAGGTTTTTTTCTTTAATTTTATTTATCCGTCTGTTTAAGATTTCAAATATAATTAATTAATTATGTATTGATTTCGTATATCGGGAAATGTGTTGGGAGGCACACTATTTTATATCTGTACGGAAATTTTATCCCAGAACTCCCATTTTTGTCTATATTGAATCATATATTATTGATTTGCCTCAAAAGTGGAAAAAAGAAAAAAATAGTAACTAATCAAACTGATTAACCTGATGCAGAAATTGATACATCAATGATTAACAAAGCCGTTACATTAGCATTTGTTATGTGTGGAATTCCCTTTCGTGTAATCAGCAATCCTTTTTTTGTAAATGCATTAAAAGCCCTTAATCCCAGTTACAATACTCCATCACGCGAAGTCCTTTCTGGTCAATTATTGGATAATGAAGTGGCTAAAGTTAATGATCAAGTTGATAAAATTATAGAATTTATCAATAATATTACAATTGGTCATGATGGTGGACTTCACCTGATGGGACATCAATTTGAAATTTTGTTCTTTTAACACCATCAAGACAAGAATATCTTTATGAATTGAGAAATTATTCTGACCAATCACATACTGCTAAATTTTTATCTAATGAGATTGAATTGGTAATAAATCGTATTGGTAGCAAAAAAATTTCAGCAATTATTATAAGTGATAATGGGGCTAATATTGCATTGGCAAGACGTATAATTTGTTCAAAATACAAAAATATTATGAATATTAGATGTATTGCTCACTCTTATAATTTAATTAGTAAAGATATTATTCAGCATACATTTGCAGAAAGGATGATTCAACGTGCAGAATTATGGCAAAAAATGGGTAAATCAAAAAGGGTTGTGAAATTTTAATAACTCAATTGTGTTATTATAAAGAGCAAAAAGGTATGGTGAATGGAATGTTAAACCCTTATATAGCTCCATATACAATTGGTAAGATACACCATTACTATGGTGGAATTCATGTGAAGTTAAGCCAAATTACCTGCAACGATTAGCAATTAAACTCTTCTCCATTACACCAAGTTCAGCTGCATGTGAGCGAATATTTTCATCTTTGGGATGGCTTTATGGAAAGCGCCGAACTCAATTAGGAATGAATCGATTAGAAGGGTTGGCAAAGATTTATCAGTTTAATTTGTCAAATGCTGCAGAACAGCTTCATAAGACAGAAATAACTTGTGAAATGATAAAAAATATTGCAGAAACAGTTAGCCTCTCTAAAAGAATCAGAAAATGCTGAATTGTCAAATCCAACTGAACATCTATACACAAACAAGTTAGATTTAAACTTGAATGTTTCAGACATAGTTGATCTCTGGTCTCCAATTTTTCATCCTAATCACGGGATTCATCCTAACGTTGATAATAATGGGGAGGATGAATCTAGTGAAAATGAATTAAGTGAAGAAGATTATGAATATGATGTAAATGAAATTGTCGTCAGTAGATCAGAAAGTATGCAATTGTAATACTTCATGTAAATGGATATACCACTTGGTGTTTATATTACAATCTTTTATAAATAAAGTTTTGCAATATTAATAATAAATCGTAATATTTATATTTTTTATAAATGAAATTCTGATTTTTATTAAAATGTTAAATGTTTATGCGATACAAATACAGCATTACAAAAAAATGATAACTGATAATATAAAGAATAAAAATAATAATATGAAATGCAATTTTGCAGATCATTTAAGAAAAGTTCTCGTGAATTTTTCTTAATTCTGCTTATTTTTTAAGGTTTAATAAAGGTAATTAAGAAAAATTCATGTGAATTTTTCTTGTCCGCTTATTTTTTAAAGTTTAAATGTTGATTTGTAATAATATAAATACACTATTTTGAATATTAAACTGTTTAAATGTTACAACGATTACAAACATTACACTAATTACGACAGGTTGGAAAATTACAGCAAAAAATTCCAACTTTACGGCAATACGTTACAACTTTACAACTCTATTACAACTAATACGGCACGCAACACTACTACTTATCATATTTTTCTTTTGCCATTATTAAATCACAATAAGATCTTAATCTAATTTGAACTTTATATAAATTATTATAATTATCATTAATATTATCTTCTTTTATTATAATTATTTATTTCACATTTTATTGGATTCATCAATTTTTTTTTCACTTGTGCAAGCATTTCTACCGCTTTTGAATTATCAAAAAGTATCATTTCATTTACATACAACTTTTGAACGATAATTTTCTTCCTCAGAAAATATCTAATAATAAAGAAAAAATGATAAAGTATCACATTAAAACATTAACTAATCATAAAGTAATAATTTTGATGTGAATATTGTAAAGAATGTTACAGACAATGTTTAAATCATTCTGCGAATAATAAAATTTCTCCTGAATATTTATTACACGGTGTATATTGATATATAAATTTTAAATCAAAATTATATTTTAAGGTTAGACATTTGAGTAACCCTTAACGTAAACCATAAGTAGGACCGTACTCTTAGAATTTATATTATTAAGATGAACTAACATATGGACAATTCTTAGTAAAGACGTGCATTCCACAACCAAACTTTTAAAAATAAAATGCTACAAATTGCTCAAATTGCCGCTGTTTCTAGTATTATAAAAAAAATTTTAAGAATTTGCCATATTCAATTGCTTAAATTAAAATAATTTTTCGTTCTTATACTCACGAACGTATAAAAAAACAGGTATATCTCATAATAAAGGATGTCATGGTAGACTTCACTTAGACATTATAATTTAATTAGAATGAAATCAACATTTCTGTTTTCCCAAGATATCGACATTTGTTTTTATTTAAATATATATAAAAATAATAAATACAAAATATTGTTCTTTATAATCCTGGTAGAGATGCAGAGACAATGAGAAATTAAATATACTGCAAATTTTAAGCTAAAATCTTCATATTCAACTTTGGTAAAATTTAAAGATTTCCATTTCATCAATTGAAAATTTGTTTGTATTTAAAATACTACTTTTATAATTTCTTCGTTTGCACGTACCACTATCACCATTAACAATCAAGTCACTATTACCAAAATTTAAAGCCATATCATTAAAATTATATGATTCATATATCGCATAACTCTTATTGGTAACTCTACTAATCTTAACTTTTTTATAATCTTTCCCATTATACCAGTGTTCGGAAATGACCTGATCATTTGACCATTCAAATGATTTAGCTAATCATTTGTCATTATTCATAATCCTTTGTCATTTGGTCATTTCAGTCATTGATTTCATGTGATTCAATCAAAAATAAAAAAAAATAAAGTAAAACATAATGCAGGCCAGAACTATAGTACCGGCCAACATTACATTCAAATGACTCAGGTCATTTGTCATTTGAGCAATGAAATGACACGTCATTTGTCATTTGTCATTTGAATCATTTGTTATTTCAAGTCATTTGCCGAACACTGCGTTATATAGAGAAAAAATAAAGCTTTCTGTGGTATTAACATAATAATAAGGACTATTATAAAAAGGACTATAAATAACAGGATTAATATATTCATAATAGTTCCAACCATAAGGATTGTAGCCACCAATTATAACTCCATTTTCTTTGACTTTGATAACTAAAATACACGCTCCTTGTCCACTACATTTATTACGAATGGTAGTGATATTAAAACTATCTCTACTTCCACGGTAAATAAGGTTAAAATTATATTTGTTCCTTGGAATTCTTGCATTAACATCATTTCTTTGAATCCAATTAGCAAAGATGGCAGCATATTTTGGTTTAATAATCACTGAATCAATAGGAATCATTCCATAACGAGAAGGTAGCGTATTTTCAGGTTGAATTTTGGTCAAATAGAATGATACAATATTTTCAAACCGAGCTTTAGGTAAAGCTTTTTCAAAAGGTCGAATATTACTGTGAAAATCTTTAGAAGGAATATCGAAAAATCTAATATGCAAAAAAAATGGTTCTAAAACATTTTTCAGAACCAAAAAATCCCCTTCGTTACATTTATCTAAATCAGTTATATTCTTTTCTTTCAATTCAGAAGTCTGAGCAATTCCCCATTTAATAAGATAATTCCACAGTTCAACTTCATCAATTACTAAATCATCTCGTTTGATTAATTCAAGTAAAATATCTTTTTCAAATTCTGGAGAATTGAAAAAAGGCTCAGGAACTTCACAAATAGATTCTAAACAATAATCATTAATAAGTTTATAATTTTCTAATTTAAATAATTTGTGAAAACCCTTAATGAAATTATTCAATAACCATTCGTTTTGATTTTCAATCAAGTACTTCTGTACAAAAGTAACTAATTCTTCAATAAGTAATTCATCAGATGCCACAAGAAGATTAAGAATGTCTGAGACGGATTTTTCTTTTAAATCAAGAACACCAGTATATATATATCTAATAAAATATTATCATCACATTAAAATTTGATATCGTATATAAAAAAAAACAAAAGGATATAATTACCTAAGAATAATCTCAAATATAGCGGGAGAAATATTAGGTTTAGTAAAATTAAACATATTATCTTTCATTATAGCCCAATCTTGTGAAAGAGCTCTTTTAAAATAAGGAGATCGATCCCTTAATATACTTGAGTGAGCCGAAATTCTTTTGTATTTGAATTTTCTCCAACTTTAATAATAGTATTATAATCATCTGCGTCATCAAGCAGTTGAGAAAAATTTTGTGACAATCCAGGATAAAATTCAAAAGTCATTTTAAAAAAAAATTTCTGGTTTTTTATTGCAGGAAAAAAAGGAATTTGTGAGAAATATTCAACTATTATGTAAAACTCTAATTCAGGCGCACTTGTGTAATTTGTGTAATTTCTGATCAGCAGTGTAACCTATAACGCCCAAAATAATTTTTGTACAACCTAAGCGCAGGAAATCCCGCAGTAAAATGAATCTTTTCAAATGATAAATTCCATAATATAGTTAGTTGCACAAATTACATTATAATTGTAGGTAAAATGTTCATAATCTAATCTTATATCTTAATTTAATTCCATTATAATATCAATTTTTCTTTCTGTAAGTTATCGTTTTTTTAACTTTATATAAATTAAGCAATGCTCTTATTTATGAGAGTATTTCAAATTGGCTAATTTTTCTTAGTGGACGTTAAATTAACTGACTAACTGTTAACGAAGTACTTAGCGAAGTATTGACTTTAATAAATCATATAATATTCATATCATACCGTTTATTGAATTATTGATTAAAAAGATCCAACATCGATACAATGCGAATATTATGCAGTACATTATTCAACAAATAAAAAAATAAGACTGTATTTTAACTTATAACAATATTTAATATAATATCTAATTAATATATAAAATGATTAAAATTGATTTTCCATTAATAACATTATATTCTGCAACTGCAAAATAATGGAACATTTTTGTTTTAAGATAATTAAGGATCCTGAAAAGTAAAATTAAAAAATTTTACAAATCTTTCCTTTTTAGATAATGTGATAAAGAATTTCGTAAGACGCTGCTGGCTGACATTCATACTTCCTTCCGGCTTGAAAAGTTACTTATTTTGGCGATCGTTTGCGAGTCTTAAACGTTTTCCTACTTGAATATTTCAAATTTGAAAAAAAATTAGAATATTAACATAAATATATTAAGAACAAAAAACATCAGAACATATAAATATGTGAGTATAACAAAATATCAAACAAATTATGATAAATATTCACCATAGTTACCACGAATTTCAGCATTTAAAAATACTTCATTACTTCTCTTTTTTAAAGAGGTTGAAAAATTTTTAATTGCAGAACTTAAAATTTGCGATGGTAAACTAAATAAGAAATTAAAAAAAAATCAGATAATTATATAAGCATTATTCAAAGATGACATTTTTTTTTTATTACTTTCGTAAACCTTTTAAGGTCTATATCAAGCTCTTGCTCTTTTGAAATATATTTATAATTATGATCTAAAAAAAATACGTATTTTAGAAGTCACATAGTATTTTGAATTACAATTATAAACTAATACCTTGTTCATCATCACATGAAAATGATAAAGACGAATAGATGGATGAACATTTTGAGATTAAAGCACTTAATGGTCTACTCGTATAAATGGCTTCTGAATGACGTTTTTCAGAAAATTCAGGTCCAATCTTCTTTGAATTTATAAGCGTCATTCTTATTGCTTCAGCTTGATCAAATTCTGCTTTACATTTATTTCTAAAAAACCAACCACCAAAAGTATTACGAATTTTTTTTATAGAAGGTCTTTTTTTTGGATCATGATCCCAACAACTTTTCATTAAGTTAGCATAACATTGTGGTGTGTCTTTTGTAATTTCAGGTCGTTTTCCATCAAGAAATTTATAAATAAGATGTATGTCATGCTTAACATCATCAAAAGGCTTACAACTTGTCGTAAGTTCCCACATGATCATACCAAAGCTATAGATATCGGCTTCTTTAGAAAATTCAGCCCCTTTGAAAATTTCTGGTGCGATATAAGGTATTACTCCATATATTTCATTATTTGATGATTGATTATTCACAGCTATATATATATATATATATATATATATATATATATGTGATAATCCTAGATCCGTAATTTTCCATTGTTTGTCTAAACATTCTTCTTTACTAGAGTAATCAAATAATATGTTTCCGCTATGAAAATCTCGATGTATAAAATTTTTATTGTGAATAGTTTCAAGCCTAAATTAAAAAAAGAAGTTAATTTTACCTACGTTTAAAAAAAATATATATATATATATTAAATAAATTTAAAATATTTACCCCTTTGAAATTTGCCATAAAATATGTAGTTTTTGCTTATTCCACGTAATTTTTGTAAAATTATTTCGTAAATACTTGTGTAAATCACCTTCTGATGCATATTTCATAACTAATATGTAATCATTTAATTCGAGCTCTTTTGTAAAACCATAATATTTGATAATATACTCGTGATCTAATCCAGAATAATGTTGAAATGATTTTAACTAACAAATAAAAATTAGAGTTTAAATTTTAATTTTTGACAAGAAATTATTCAAGAAAATCTTTTTTAAAAAATATTTATTACCTCGTTTATGAAATATTTACTATAATTGTTAGAATTTTCAAATATTTTTAAAATGACTGTTTCATTATTTACTAACCATATTGCTTGATATATAATACCAAATCCTCCTTCACTCATTTTTTTTATATTTGTAAATTGAGAATATGGTATCCATTTAATTGGTTCTACATTACATTTTTTTACAAAGATATGATCAAATATACTTAATGGTTCAAAATAGTTTATATTTTTTACAAAATTCATTACTTCGGATAACTTTAAGTTATAAATATTATTATTAAGTAGAAAGTCATCAAAATCTCTATCATCATTTATGATAAGTGATATTCTTTTACATTTTTTACATTGTGTCTGACCCGTAAGTCCAAAAATAATATTTGTTGTTAAACAATATCTGCATCCAACATAAAATATGAGACAATGCTCACAATATTTTTGACAATCTGATGTAAATATTAATTTCAACAAACATTTGATATAACATTGTGTAATTCTTGGTCAATTAAAGTTTCAGTTAATGTGGTAAATTTTTAATTTTGTGCAACTCTGTAAACAAATAATAAATGCCGCAGCATTTCTCATACTTGTATTACCGAATGAAAATTCCATGATCATCAAATCTTCTGTAAGCATAATAAAGTATAAAATGCTCATTCATATAATTTCTACTATCCTTTGTAATGGTTTTGCCATGTCTGCATAGTGCCAGCGCGAAAATTATATGGTATGAACCGCGACTAACTAATATATGATGTTAAATTGGAGCGGCATAATTTACATTATCTGTTATAGTGAACACTAAATATTTTTTTTTTTTATTTCTTTATTATGAACGCCAAAGATAAAACTATACATCTAGTAACGTTTTCAACATAGACATATAACATATATATCTATACATATAAATCACTATATTTCAAGTGAAACCTATATATATAAAACTATTTAAATTAAACTATACGTTACTCACGTTACTAAATAATCTATAAAATAAAATTACATAAAACACAATAATATTAAGAATTATTCCAAGTCTTTAAATAATGTGTCATCGTTATACTCACTAATCGAACGAGCGTCGCTAGAGCTTTTCGCGACAAATTTAGATTGGAGTGGCGACTCCCTTCTATTTTTAACTCTTTTACCAAAACTGTTACTGTGTTCTTCTATTATTAGATCAATATCTGGTAATCTTGACGTGCATATATCATTAATTTCTTGAATCGTGACGTTATAAATTTCTTATAGATTCTTAATAGTTAGTTCGATTTTGTTTGTAAAAGTTTTGTCATAAATACAAACTCTTGTTAACATAATAATATATAATTTATATACTTTGATGTTGACTTAAATTGTCCCCCTCTTCCTTTTGTTTTTATAAAAAATCCAGATGTTAAACAAAATAATTAAATTAGAGAGTCATATGATTTACTTAAACGAAAGCTAATTTGCTGATCATTTTCAAAATGGACTAACAAAAAAAGTTGTCAAATACGAGTTAAATTAATATTCAAAACTGCTTCAGCCGAAGTTGCACCTACTTACTACTTTAGTAGTTATAACAATGAGTCTAATATGATTTTTTGTTGCACCATATAGTGACGGGCATACACTGTTTATAATAAGTGTTATACAATATACATGCTGTGATTGTGCTTGCGATCAACATGGTTGCAT
Organism: Rhizophagus clarus; assembly: GCA_015698045.1. Taxonomy (NCBI): domain Eukaryota; kingdom Fungi; phylum Glomeromycota; class Glomeromycetes; order Glomerales; family Glomeraceae; genus Rhizophagus; species Rhizophagus clarus. The sequence continues at coordinate 1,271,276 of BLAL01000058.1, read as the reverse complement.
CTGTATAAACTACATTAATGACGGCGATTAATAAGAATAATTATCTTTTAAGAAGAAATTTGATGTAATTACATAGTAATGGCTCACAGTAATAAGAAAGGTAAAAGCCTATAGCATGATTATTTAATTGAAAGTTATAATTATTCAAAAATTCTTTTAAAATCAAATTTCCAATATAATAAAATTAGTTTCAAGTAGTGCTGAAGAATATAAAGGTAAAATTTACTAAACTTAATATATAATATGAATATTGTTAAACTTTATGCAAATATTTACATAAAATTTAAATAATTTAGTTTGTAAGTTAATGGATTATCTTACAATTATTATAATTTAAATAATAATAGTTGGCTGCTATTCTATATTAATTTAATAATATTAATATTATAGTTGGTAAGTTATCAGCCGTTTATTTTTTATTTTACTTTAATTTACATACTATTCAGATAATTAAATTTTTGCTAATAATTAATTATAACATAGATGGTAAGTCACAATATCTAATTATACTATATTTGTTGTATAATATTCACATGTAATTCAGGTTAATTATATTCTTTACTCAAATAGATTGTAAGTGATATTTATTTTATATATAATATATGATTTTTATAATAATATTTGTATTATAAATCATACTACAGGGTGTAAGTTTATGTTACATATCAGCTATTTATATGACTATATGATTTAATTAACTATAGTTCTTTATTTAAAATTATTTAATAATATCGATATAGTTTGTAAGTTATTTTATTCTATTGTTACATATTATTATAATGATATTTACATATAATTTAAACTAACTAAATTTTTTATTTAAAAAATTATTTATAATATAGTTTGTAAGTTATTTATTTAATTCTATTTACATGTTTATATAATATTCATATACAATTTGAACTAACTAAATTCTTTATTTAAAAAATTATTTAATAATATAGCAAGTAAGTTATTTAATTCTATTATTACATATTTATATAATATTTACATATAATTTAGACTAATTAAATTCTTTATTTGAAAATTATTTAATAATATAGCAAGTAAGTTATTTATATATATATGATATTTGCATATAATTTTAACTAGCTAAATTCTTTATTGAAAAATTTATTTAATAATATAGCAAGTAAGTCATTTAATTCTATTATTACATATTTATATAATATTTGCAAATAATTTAAACTAACTAAAATTCTTTATTTAAAAATTATTTAATATAGCTCGTAAGTTATTTATTTAATTCTAATATTACATATTATTTTTATTATATTTACATATAATTTAAACTAACCAAATTCTTATTAAAATATTATTTGATATTATAGCTCGTAAGTTATTTACTACATTCTGTATAATATTTACATTTTACATATAATTTAAACTAACAAATTCTTTTTAAAAATTTATTTAATAATATAGGGAGTGAGTTATTTATTTAATTCCATTGTTGCATATTTATAAGAATTTTGTAATTTATTATCGACCAGTTGATGTACTGTATCGATAGGGATGGAAGCGACTCCACAAAATGGAGTGAGTCTGAATGAGCCAAACGTTGAAACTGACCCAAAAAACTGGTTCAGAATTCAGAGCCAAATCGACTGAACCCGGTTCTGATATTATAAATCATTTATAGCACTGATCAATTTTCATGGAACCATTCATTCCATTTGAACTACTTTGTTTAGAGCATAAGTTCAGTTCAGAGTTAACTCCATTTGGAACAGTTTCCATCCCTATGCATTAATCTTGATTTTTGGTCATCATTACAGCATTGAGAAATTAAACCATGTGATAAATAACGTAACAAATAGGATTTTAAGCAATGAAAAAATTCTGTCCCCAGAATACTTATAATTTTTGAAAAGTGGGTGCAACATAATATGGCAAATAAGTGGTCAATACATCAATCGGTTGATAAATTACTTTTTTCTTTATATAATATTTACATATAATCTAAACTACAAACTAATTCTTTATTTAAAAAATTATTTAATAATATAGTTCGTAAGTTATTTTAATTCTATTATTACATATTTATATAATATTTACATATAATTTAAACTAACTAAATTCTTTATTTAAAATTATTTAATAATATAGTTCGTAAGTAATTCTAATATTACATATTTATATAATATTTTATATAATATTTGCATAATTTAAACTAATTAATTCTTTTTTAAAAATAATTCAATAATATAGCATGTAAGTTATTTATTTAATTCTATCATATAATATTTACATATAATTTAAACTAACTAAATTCTTTATTAAAAATTATTTGGTAATTTATTATAGATTGTAAGTCATACTGTATTCTATACTAGTTTATTAAATATTTGCATAATATTCACCATATAATTTAAACTAAATAAATTCCTTATTTAAAAATTATTTAATAATATAGGGAGTAAGTTATTTATTTAATTCTATTATTACATATTTATATAATATCTACTTATAATTTAAACTAACTAAATTCTTTTTAAAAATTATAGCGAGTAAATTATTTATTTAATCCTATTATTACATATTTTTATATATAATATTTACATACAGTTTAAACTAACTAAATTCTTTATCTAAAAATTTTTTAATAATAAAGCGAGTGAGTTATTTATTTAATTCTATTATTACATATTTATGATAAATTATATAATATTTACATATAATTTAAACTAACTAAATTCTTTCTTTAAAAATTATTTGATAATTACTTTAGGACCTTGTAAGTATTATTTGTCATAATATTCATATAATATTTATTTATGGTTTAATTAGCCGAATCAGTCCTCATTTAAAAAATGTTATCTGTTACTTTAGTTGGTAAGCTATAAAATATATACTATATCATAAATATATTTATACAAGACTAAAAATTTTATTAAATTTCTAATTAAATTTTAGAGTAAGTTATTATATTACTTTTTTAATTTCGAATTTTAATATAAATTTTAATATGGTTCAATTATTTACATTATATTTATTATATGTAGATTTGAGAAAAGTGGAAATGCAATTTTAGATAAATTTATTGAAGAAAAAAGATTAAAATGGATCCCTTATAATCAATTTAAAAATGTTAAATATCTTGATAAAGGAGGATTTAGTACCATATACAAGGCCATTTGGTTAACAGAACATAAAGAAGTAGTTCTTAAATGTCTCAATAATTTGAATAAAAATAATTTGAATGAAAATTTAGATGACTTTTTAAATGAAGTATAATAGTATATCATTTATTTTTAAATTTTTATTATAAATAATTTATACTAATATATCCAATTTCAATTTTTTTATAGTGGGACTGTCATGAAAAATGTTTAGATTCAACTAAAATTATTAATTTACATGGTTTTACAAAAAATCAAGATGCTTCGAATTATATGGTGGTAATAGATTATGCAAATAAAGGTAACTTAAGAGAGAATTTAACAAAAGTAATTGATAATAATTGGAATCAAAGATTATTCATGTTATGTGAAATTATTTCTGGTCTTAATGTGATACATGAACAAAATCTTATTCATTGTGATTTCCATGATGGCAATATTTTATTAAATTATGAAGAAACACGAGTTTTTATTAGTGATTTAGGATTGTGTCAACCTGTAAAATCTTTTTTGAAAAAATATGACATTTATGGTGTTATTCCATTTATGGCACCTGAAATCTTAAGAGGCAATCCATACACTCCAGCCAGTGACATATATAGTTTTTCTATGATTATGTGGGAATTTACATCTGGAGTTCCACCATTTAATGATAAAGCGCATGATCTTCAACTTGCTTTAAGTATTTGTAAAGGTGATCGACCTGAAATACTCCACAAAGTTATGTAGATTTGATGAAAAAATGTTGGAATGAGGATCCATTAAAAAGGCCATCTGCATCAGAAGTGGAAAATATTATTAGAAATTGGATTTACCGCCCTTCTGATGGCGAGATTAGTGAAGAATTGAAAAGCAATATTATGGAATTTATAAATGCACCAATTATATATAATAATCTTACTATTAATCCACATCCACAAGCATGCTATACAAGTCGCCTACTTGATTTTACTAGTAAAAAATTGTTTGAAATCCTTGAAAGTGAATGTTTGGATTGTTTAATTAATGACATAAAGTCATTAGGTACGTGATATTAACAAAAAAATAGTTTTGAAAATTATCTTTATAAAATTGATTCATTATTTATTGTTTATTTTAGAAACAAATGAAAATTAATTCATTATTTACTTTGTGAATTATCTTTAAAAGAATTGGTTTTTATTTTTATTTTTTTATTTTTTTTTGAATTATTTAAACACTAGGATTAGAGTAGTAAAATATTTACAAGTTTCTTAGTTTATTTTCTTTTTCAATTTATTTAAAATTATTTAAAAACTAAGATTAGAATAGTAAAATATTTACATGTTTCTTAGTCTGTAATTTAAATAATTCTTTTTTTATAACTTATCGAACATTCAATATATCATATTATTAAATTTGATTTTATTTTATTTTATTTTTTTTTTTTTGATAAACGTAAAAAGATCAATTTACAAATCATGATTATGCATTAGAAAGGCTAAACACCAAACTATATACCTATTATACTTATCCTATACTATGAAATTAAATCTAAATATACGTCTATCTATTTTTATACTAATTACCAAAAATAAATTTTTTCTTAACTATTTTTTTTATATTTTTATAATTTTATATTTTTCTATTTTATATCTAGTTCATTTCCGCTTAAATTTCTTCTTTATTCTATGTTTCCCCTTTACTATTCCTTTTTCTTTGTCTAATTTCGATATTCCTAATTGTTTCTCTATTTCCGCTACCTCTTCACATCTCTTAAACCAAATTATATTTTGTAATTTCCATAAGTAATCGGAATTAAACAACATGTGTTTAAATCAAAATTCCTTAATCTGGTGTTGCTTGACTAAATAATAAAAAATTAATTGAACATATTCTAATCAGATTTGGGGCCACTTTTAATGCTACAGACTTCATGAATAATTAATTTCAGGTTATTAATTTTTGATTTACTCTAGCCTAACTTCCTACTCCAACGTTCGTATTTCAAAGACACGATGTACCTAACTATATTGCTGGTACTATCATTAATTTATGAAAAATAAAAGAAAAAAATTGTCGGGCACGGCAAAGATTATGTAAATCCACTAAATTAAAAAACCCTTGTTAAATCGTTCTACAAAAAAAAACCGTTAGTAAGATGTTATCTTTTCTAACTTAAAATTTCTAATTATATATTAATCTCTCTAGAACAATAATTTATGAAGCTGAAATACATTGTTGACGAAAGCGAAATAAAATTAAAAATAGAAAATAAAAAAGGGAATAGCCGTAATACTTATAGCAAAGCCTTAGCTTTAGTATCTACGCGATTTTACTTTTACTTGTTTGACTGTTTCATCTTCTTGGATTGAGTCGTGTTCGTGTTACATTTATTCGACACCTTAGCCTTTTTTCCTGACGACTCATCATCTTTCTGGTCCTGTTTGTTATTTCTACTACGAGGTTGACTCTCAATATCAAAGGGTTGTCTAAGTGCGAATTGCATATCTGCATGCCTTTCGAAGTATCCTATGATTATTCTCTCAAGCTTCGAGATACTGCGACATATTTTCGTTTGCAACCAGGAATTGCCTATGTTGGGCTTCCGGAACATTTTTCTTTCATGATCAAAAATCATATTTACCAATTATAATTTTGTCTTTACTCTTGATTACTTAGTCAAAAAAAATTATAATTAGAGTTGTAAACTTATGCTGGTTGTAACTAGTTATGACATATGACTTAACTAATTACGACATATAACTTAATTAGTTACGTCACTGTTACGTCAATTAAGTTTGCAATTCTAAATTCAAGAGTATACTTTTACACTACTTGAGGGAGTGCAGAATATAATGATTTTCTGATTAACACTTATCTAAAAATCAACATAGTTTATCATCAAGATTTTTCATCATATTTTCCAACTCATCAGTGCTGATATTTTTTGTTTCAACATCTTTAACATCAATTATCCTGTGAAGTGTAGCATCCTGGATGTATCAAAGGTAGTCACTCTGGATTTTTTATTGATACAGTGCTATCATCTCATGCGTTAGCATGTGGAAACTCGAATTATCGATTTTACAAATAATCATCATAATAAGAAATGATAGTACTATTCAAAATGTCATTTAATACTGTAGTTAGTAAATCACTTTCAATGCGTGAATATAATTTTGGTGCATTTTATTCATTTGTTTTTCTTTTTATTTCTTTTTTTAAGAAAAATAAAGGTATAACATATTGTTATAATAAAGACCAGTTCTTATTTGGTGTCATTTTCAATGTTCTCTTGAGAAATTTGCTTGTACGATATTTTTAAATTTACAATAAAAAAAAAAATATATTTTTCCAACAAAAACTTGCTATGCTGAGATCACATATTAAGTAACATTCACATTTTTTTCACGTTAACATTTTTTCCCGATTAATAAATGAAATTTATCATGTAATATTTTTGCAAAATAGCTAATTTATATAACCGTATTATGAGAATTTGGAAATTTTCTATTCTATCTTTTTTTTAATGCTAAGCATAAATGAAAATTGCCATAATTGTTGATTCTTTATTTCATTGTGAATGATAACATAATTTGATATCATAAATTAAAAATTTTTATCTTATTTTTAAATTCTTTAAAAATGATTGCTGCAGTTGTTTAACGCTGAATGTATTCAATCTTAAAAGAACTATTTAATCAAAACGATAAGTCTTTTCGTTCTTTCTCACTATATGAAAAAAATAAATGTTACTATCATGACATAATACAATGACATTTCTCAGATTTTTGTGAATGGAATCCTGACATATCGTTATAATTGCATAATACATTCCAGAAGTCCATCAGTTTTAAAATTAGCTGAAGCAAAACTAGTACTCGGTTTATATTATGAATAATAATAACATTACCTTCTGATATCTAAAATTTAATAAATATGTTGTGATATAGAATATTAGTTTTTATAATTAGCTGTTATTTATTGTAAAGTTGTTATAATTATGTAATTTAGTTATTTGATTATAGATACAATAATTTTAAATACTTTCTAATGAATAATAAAATATAAAAATTAATATATCATATTTCCTAATAATATAAAAGATTAGTTGGTGTTGGACTATTTATTAATTGGAAATTTGAATATCTAAATAGATATTCATTTATTGTATTTTTTTTTTTTGATTTGAACGATGTGGTGGTTACTATTTAATTTGATATTGATATATACATAATGGCGAATTGTACAATTAAATATTCTATATAAATTGCAAATCCAACAATTTAAGTTACAGCACATATAATTAATTGTCTTATGCAAATTTGCTCCATCATATTCACCAACTCCGGTTCCTTCCTTTGGAATTCTAACTTAAATTATTTGGATTAACCTATTTTGAAACACGATCTCAACATCAATATTTGGAGAAAATAAATATATCCAAATAAGAACCATTTACCTTTACACAGGAGATAATCATCTTCAGTGATCGATTACAGTTATGTTTTTACAGTTCCATGGTAAGGAACTATAATTAAAACTCATAAGATATTGATAAATAATGAAAAATATACGCTGTATCCCATATTAAATATTAAATATATTCCTTAATCCTTACCTGGCTACAATTGCCTATTAATGGTTTCAAAAACCTGAGTGGTGATATTTGACATTATATCACATTTTCCAATTTTTTTAATAATTAAAGAGGAGAAAAATAGAGCAAACATTGCCAATAAGAATCCCAAACTCAGAGCTATTAGAACAAGATTTCAGATATTAAATCGCAAATAATACTCTCAAGCAAGTCGTTTATATTATTAGCTTAGGTCTTTTTCTGACACTTTTACTGCTAATGTATTCACATTTCTGACTTAAATAATATTATCAAAATTTCTATCTCTGAATCTCTGGAGAAAGTTTGTTATCTGATAGTCATGTTAACCAAAAAGTATATCTTTACTGATGATTTTTCAATATTATATGACAAATATGATATTTACATCATTTACATAACAAACACATGAGATACACATTCTAATTTTAAGCAATTTTATTAAATAAAAAAAAAATAGGAATATACAAATTTAATATTTAATTTTTAATTAACAGGACTAGCGTAGACTATTCATTTTCATAATATTAATATTTAATAAATGTTATCTAATTATATATATGAAATGAAAAAAATTGGTTTTCCACTAATAATGAAAAAAAAAACTTGATAAAAATTACTGATGATTTCTTCATATTCTGTAACTACAGAATAACAGAACGTTTTTGTTTATTGATAATCGAGGATCTTAATAAGTAAAAAAAAAATTTTTTACATAAATCCCAAAAATGTGGTAAAAGGTTTCACCGACTATTTGCGAGTCTTTAAACGTTTTCCTATTTTAATATTTTTAATTTGAAAAAAAAAAAATTTAAAATATTAACATAAAAAATAAGAACAAAAAATTAACAGCATATAAAATAAATGTAATAAAATGTCAAACAAGAAAATTATTTACCACTGATATCATGAATTTCAGCATTTAAAAATAATTCATTACTTCTCTTTTTTAAAGAGGTTGAAGAATTTTCAATCGTAGAACTTAAACTTTGTGATGATAGACTAAATAAGAAATTAACAAATTCAGGTAATTAATAATATTATTCAAAAATAAATTTTGCACCTCATATACCTTTTAAGGTCTATATCAAGTTCTTGCTCTATTGAAATGTGATCATAATCTAAAAAAAAATCACATTTATTTTAGAGGCCATATACTATTTTGAATTACAATTATAAACTGAACTGAATACCTTGTTCATAATCACATGAAAATGATATAGACGAATAGATGGATGAACATTTAGAGATTAAAGCACTTAATGGTCTACTAGTATAAATGGCTTCTGAATGACGTTTTTCAGCAAATTCAGGTCCAATTTTCTTCGAATTTATAAGCTTCATTCTTTTTGCTTCAGCTTGATCAAATTCTGCTTTATATTTATTTCTAGAAAACCAACTACTAAAAGTGCTATGAATTTTTTTTATAGAAGGTCTTTTTTTGGGATCAGGATCCCAACAACTTTTCATTAAATTGATATAACATTCTAGTGTGTCTTCTGTAATCCTGGGTCTTTCTCCATCAAGAATTTTATAAATAAGATGTATATCATGTTTAACATTATCAAAAGGTTTACAACCTGTCGTAAGCTCCCACATAATCATACCAAAACTATAAATATCAGCTGCTTTCAAAAATGCAGATCCTTTAAATATTTCTGGTGCAATATAGGGTATTACTCCATATATTTCATTATTTGATAATGTATTATTATTTACAGCTTGTGACAATCCTAGATCCCCAATCTTCCATTGATAATCTTCATTTTGACGATTATTATAAAGGTCAAACAATATGTTTCCACTATGGAAATCTCGATGCACAAACTTATTAATATGAATACATTCAAGTCTAAATGAAATAAAAAATTAATAAATAAACCTAAATTTAGTGAGTATAATAAAGAAATCTAAAATATAAGTACCCTTTTGAAATTTGCCATAAAATCCGTAATTTTTGTCTGTTCCATGTGATATCTGTAAAACTCTTTTGTAAATACTTATGTAAATCTCCTCCTGATGCGTATTTTATAACTAATATATAATCTTCTAATTCAGGATCTTTTGAAAAACCGTAAGTTTTAATGATACGATCATTATAATCTCTAAAACAATGTTGACATGCTTTTAACTGTTAAAGATTAAATTACAAATTAACTGTTAAGTTAATTCAACTTAAAATTACTTTAAAAAAAAAATATTTAAAAATATTTACCTCATTTAAGAAATATTTGCCATTATTTTTTTTAGAATTTTCAAATCTTTTTAAAATGACGGTTTCATTATTATTTAACCAAGTCGCTTTATATATAATAACATATCCCCCTTTTGTTATTTCTTCTATATCTGTAAATTGAGAAAATGGTATGAAGCGCCGTTCTGATCAAAAGTCCGGGATTAAACCCTGGATCAGATCCCGGATTTTATCCAGGATAAAATATGGATTTATCCATTTCACCCCAGATTTATCCATATTTCACCCCGGATTTATCCATATTTCACCCTGGATTTATCCATATTCACCCTGCTGGATCTGATCCAATATTTCATCCCGGATTTGATCCATATTTATCCCGGATCTGATCCCTTAAATATCACCAAAAATTACATCACATCCAATATTTCATCCCGGATTTGATCCATATTTCATCCCAAATTTGATCAAATCCGGGATGAAATATTGGATTAATCCAGGGTTTGATAATTGGATGTGATGTAATTTTTGGTGATGTTTAAGGGATCAGATCCGGGATAAATATGGATCAAATCCGGGATGATCAGATCCGGGGTGAAATATAGATAAATCCAGGATGAAATATGAGTAAATCCGGGGTGAAATGGATAAATCCATATTTTATCCTGGATAAAATCCGGGATCTGATCCAGGGTTTAATCCCGGACTTTTGATCAGAACGGCGCCTCATAAAATGGTGTCCATCTAATTGGTTCCATGCTACATTTTTCTTCGAATATAGAAAATATGGAGATCAACATATCATACGGTCTAAAATATTCATTATTCTTTTTTATAATATTCTCAAATTCGGCTAACGCTAACTTAAAGTTATTATATATATTATCTAAAAGAAAATCATCAAGATCTCTACTTTCACTATTATTTATTATAAATGATATTCTTTTGCATTTTTTACATTGAGATTGAACTAAAGTTCCAAAAATAATGTTTGTTGTTAAACAATATCTACATCCAGTATAAAATATAAGACATTTTATACAATACTTTTGACAATCTGATGTAAATGCTAACATTGAATTACATGCGTAACAATAAGGAGTATCATGCCTCCATGGTAAGTAAATAATTGAAATTTGCTTTTTAGCCAAGGTGGATTCTATTAATTCAGAAGAAATTAGATAACAATCTGAACATAATATAAGAAACCCGCCATTGTATGTATATGGTAATGATTTTTCACATAATTTACAATTTTTTTCACTTTCAATAACTTCATTGTATATAGTGAATTTGCTATTATCAAAACCAGAACTAAGTCTTCCATTTATTTGTTTAAAACATAAAATACTCAAGCAATTTTTACAGCATTCTTGAATATTTTGTGATACTTTTGTTCTACACATTTCATGTTCATTAAATTCCAAGTCCATTGTGAAATATGCGTCCAAATATGTATTATTATCAGTTAAATCATTAACATAATCTGTTAACCATTTTTTACAATATTCTTGACCCCAAGGACATAAAAGTGTCTTAATATATTCTTCTCCACAAAAAACACAATTAATTTCCCAATTATTAAAAGGAACAAATTTAATTGTACAGGACTAGATTTTAATCTTGGCGTTGGGTCAAAAGAATTTTCATCATTTGTAGTTACAATTTCCATTTTGACATGTTTATTTACTATTATATTTTATAAACAAGTATCGATAACGAATATAAATTCGACTGTGCTTTATTTATATTTAAATTATACATTATTAGACTTCTGTAAAATAGAACTTTCTACTAATGATACAAAGATTTTCGCATGGAATTCTATAAATAACCGGCTAGCGAATAAAATTGAATGAACAAAAGTATAGTACTACTACGGAAAATCGGTTTTAAATTTAAAAATACCTTGTCAAAGGACAGTGTATGACGATAGTAATGCAATACAACGTGTTACAAACTTATTATTTTTACTTATTAGTAGAGATATAGTCATACGTAGAAAAAAAAAAAAATATTCCCTAATAGTTTCAAATATTTCAGTGTAGAATATAATGATGAAATAAAATAGTAGTAGTACGGATTAATGAAACAAAAATGCGAAGAAAAAGGAAATTTTTCATAAAAGTCCGATAAATAATTTGTACGACAAATTGAAGATGTTTATATTACGATTTGAAGTCAATCAAATAAAAAGACAAACATAAAAAGAAACTTTATTAAAAAAATAGAATACTTAGTAGTCTTAGCTTTTGTTAGCATTATTATGATTTAAAATATATATTTTTTTACGTTTACGTGCAGTTACAGTAATTATAATAATTCATTCAATATACGTATATCTAATTCTAAAATAATGTAAACTATACAAGAGCTATTCACTTTTTAAAATGTAGGTTAACCTAATATCAAAATAAGGAACCATTTTGCTATCCACATTTTTTTTTAAAAAAAAAAAAAAAATATTGCGTGAAATGTGAAATTATGTTTTTAAAGTTATTATCAAACATGTTAAAGGTAACTTGAAAAACATAAATCTATTGTAAAATAATGAACTCATATTCGTAACTCACACTTTCATTAAGCAATATAATAATATGCCAAATATTAATAATAATAATTTCTTTTTACGTTCCAATGCACAAATTAGTTGACACTCTGATTGGCTATCTCTACGTCACATGATGACATGAATGACAGACAAATATTTTAATTCATTTAAGAAACTCGATTTTTAATAAGAAACAATTTTGACTGAGAAAAAATTATAACTTCAATCTGAGTCAATTGACAAGACGCTTATGGTAATGTTAAATCTTTCAAAAAAGGAAGAGATTATTAATCTATTTTTTTTAAGCCATTCTCATAGACTTTGAAATAGAGTGTATCTCAAGAATTTTTGCGTGTCACTCAAAATTAGGAAAAAAACCTTCAATTACATTACTAATTTTCCATACGAAAAAAAAAAAAAAATAATTTTCTAACCTATCTTATAAGTTGTAAAATATCAGAAATCTACTTGCGTGTAAAATTTCCGAACTGAGCGAAATTAGTTCTTACAATCATACCTCCGTAAACCTACGTAGCCAAAAAAAAAAAGAATTGATTGGTTATCCTGTAATGGCAAGTTCCGGGACAAATTTTCTTCCAAGTTAACTCGGATATCTGAACGTCCAAAATCTTTATAATTTCCGGAATTCAGACACATTCTTTTATGACATCCTGAATATTTCACGCATTAACACCTGCCAGATGTTGTCCGTCCAACATTAATTGTATTTCCAGCCATGAGCTTTTTGAGGTGAGATAAAATAAGCTGAAACTATACGGTATCATAAAGCTTTATAAATTATTTATCATGTAAACTCTTTCCAATTATATTGACGTTCTAAATTTTATAAAATATTCTAAATGATGTTTTACTTTTCATGTAATAACGTGTTTTTCCCGTTCACGTTTTCAAAATAAAAGTGATAAATATTTTTAAAATCTGTTCATAGGAAAACTCATTTTTGTTTATAAACTAATATTCAATTAATACAAAATTTTAAATGATGTACAAATAACGAAATATTAAACAAAAATTATTAAATTTTCAAAATTTCAAATTTTTTAACGGGAAATGTCTCCAATTTTAATGTGCTGCACATCACATCAGTTCAAATGCAAGCCTAGGAAAAGAAACGAAAATAGGTAAACAACTGGTAAACAAAGTAGAACAGACAACGAAATAAATTAATAGTTGCAATACAACAATTATGATGAAGTGGTTAAATCATCTTATTGTAATAATAATTTCTCAAATCATCAATATTAAATTTTTATATGATATAGAATATAGTTTATTCTGATATATATGCATTACAAAAATTGTAAATTTTAAAAACAAAATTTTTCAAGATTATAGAGAAATAACATCTCGTATTTATTCTTTTTCTTTTTTATTAAATTTGGAATTAAGTATTTAAAATCTCCATATTTAAATACGCGTTATTCTTTGAAATCCATAAAAAATAAAACAATACAACGAAGAAAAAAAATGGGTATATATATTATCGTTACTACTGTAGGGAATTGAGTCGACCAATTCAAAATCGATCATGGTCGATCAAGTCAAGTGACTCGACTAATGATTTTGTGTATCGAGTACTCGAAAAATTAAAATCGATCAACATATAATCGAATAAATTTGCAACACGTAAAATCGATTATATAATACTCGAATAAAATAAATCGATTAAAATATTAATCATGCTTTAATGATAAAATTGGTTAAATAAACGTGATAAACCCTTAAAATAGCAACTTCGCTAATTTTTCTTTGTAACAAGTAAGAAAGTTTCTTTCTTTCACACTCTCTACTTATAGTATTAATAAACTCTTTTAACGTAAATAATGCCTCCAAAACGTGCAAATAGTTCCACTGAATCTTTACACGCATCAAAACGTTTGGCAAGTGATATTACAGATGAACAAGAACCACAAATTATCCCAAAATCTGCAAATAAAACCAGTTTGGTGTGGGATTACTTTGTAGAGAAAACAGACGGGTGTGTGTATTGTCAATATATAGAAAAAGATGGTGAAAATGAAATAGTGTGTGGCGCAAGTTTGCTATATAAAACACAAACTTCAAGCATGAGTTATCATTTGGGTGATAAACATAAAGTGTTTAATAAAAAAAAGGAGCAGGTAAATAAAATTGTTAAATTGAATTAATTTTAATAAATAATTAATAAATTTTCTTTTGTTTTATTGAAATAAGCAACTTAAAATAGATGATCAAATTAAAAAATTCACTCCACATAAAGAACCCAAACAGCAATATTTACGTAATGGTCTTACAGATTGGTTGGTTACTGATGGGCGACCATTTGCTACAATTGTAGGAGAAGGTTTTAAACGGTTTATAAAAAGAGTGGATCCTGCCTTTATTGTACCATGTTACAGAACACTAAAAGCTGATATTGGAGCTGGTTATCAAGAAGCACTTTTGCAAATGAAGCAATTGATCAACGAAACTTGTACTTATGCAGCTATTACAACTGATTTATGGACTGCCCGTAATAATCAAGGCTATATTGGTATTACCGGTCATTGATTAACTCCTAATATGGAATTATATGATATCCTTATTTGTATTGATCTTATTAAATATCCTCATACAGCTGAAAATATTCGTTTAGCATTAGTAAAAAAAATTCAGGAACTTCATTTAAATGATAAAGTAAAACATGCAGTTACAGATAATGGGGCAAATGTAGTAAAAGCGATTAGAGAGTGGGATGGTGTAGATAGGATTGCATGTACTTCTCATACACTTCAGTTATGTGTAATGAAAGGATTGCGTAAAATTAAGTCATATGCATGTAGATTTCGAAAACTTAATCAATTTTTCAATTCACCTAAACAAGCTGAACGTCTAGAACGAGCACAAATTGAAATTGCAAATTTAAATAAAGAAATTACAAGACAAACTTTAACATCATCTGATAGGGAATTACAAGATTCCAATGAACCAATTAATATTCCAGGTGGTTCTCTGCAAATTCTTCGTACTATTGCTGATTGTAAAACAAGGTGGGGATCTACTTTAGCATCTTGGAAAAGATTATTAGAATTCAAAGAAGCAATAAAAAGGACGCTAGTAACTTTAAGACTAGATTCAAACAGTAGCGCAATAAAAGATTGGAAAAAATTAAGAAAAAGATATTTAAAAGATTGTGAATGGAAATTATTAGAAGAATTGTGCAAATTATTTCAACCAATTGAGCGTGCAACCACATTTTTGGGTGGTGAAAAATATTGCACAATATCCTTAATATATTCAACTTTAGAATCTATTAGATTTTACTATACACCTTTAATTGAAGATGATGATGAAAATGAAGAAGGTATTGAAGGTAATGGTGATGAAAATTTTTAATTGTTTGAAAATTTTTTTTATTTTTTTATTTCAACTTCTAATTTTTAATAATTGTTAATGTAACTATAGATGATGATGATGAATTAGAAGATGATGATGAAAAAAGTGATGATGAGGATGAGGGGGAAAGTGAGTCAGATGAAGAGGAAGAAGATGAACAGCGTATACGGCCAAATGTTACTACAAGACAACAATCTCAACATCAACAACTTCAGCAACAATCTCAACAACAACAATCTCAACATCAACAACATCAACAACAACCTTAACGTCAACATCATCAACAACAGCTAAATACTGCATCTATAATTAATAAAGTTCAAAAGGAAATTTATGGTGCTTTATTTGATTATTGGAATGATCCTCCTATGGCTATGCTTTTGGCAACTATTCTTGATCCCCGATGCAAAAGAACACATGGTTGGCCTAATGAATTGCGAGAAAGAGTAAAGGTTGAACTGAAAGTTCAGTATGATGAGATTAAGCCTCAAAATAATACACAACCCGAAGAAAATTTTTCTAATAATAATTCATCAATTGACCGTTTTCACGCATATATTTTTGGCCCTCAAGTTATAGAAGAAAATGAAGACACTGAATTTGACAATTATTTTAGGACTCCTCAAGCTTCTTACGATACCAATCCTTTTCAATGGTGGCAAAATAATAAAGATTCATTCCCAGTGTTATATGAATTAGCTCGTAAATATTTATGTATACCAGCCACGTCAGTTCCAAGTGAAAGATTATTCAGTGATGCTGGAAATCAAATTTGTGAAGAAAGGAACCGGTTAAAAGCATCTACAGTTACTGAATTACTATTTCTCAAGAGAAATAGCGAATATTTTAATGTATTTAAGTAGTTTGTTTGACATGTACTGTATGTCAATTTAATAATAATTTTGAAACTATGTAAAATTGATGGTTCCTTATAAATAAATAATGCGAAAGTATAAAACTGCATAAATACTATTATATTTATTTTTTATTTATTTTAATTTACTAATAAAATACTAATTATTTATGACATTTAATCGATTAATTGTTCGATTAATTGTTCGAGTTTATTAGATCGAGTATACCTGATCGAACTTTAATCGATTACAGCTTATTAGTCGATTTTGGTCGATCTTGCCTAAAAAATTTTAACCAATTAATCGAACAATGATTTTGGGTGTCGACTCAATTCCCTAAGAACACATTAAAGTTTAATGTGTTCTTCAAAGCCAAGAAATCTTCTTTATTCCATTTATTTAAATCATCTATATTTTTATTTCTTAATTGAGAAGTTTGAGCAATCCCCCACTTGATAAGATAACTCCACAACTCAACTTCTTCAATAATTAAATCATCTTGTTTAATCAATTCAAGTAAAGTATTTTTTTCTAATCTTAGAAATTCAGGGGAATTTAAGAAAGGTTCAGGATGCTCATAAATAGTTTCATAACAAGATTCTAAAAGTTGTTTACAACTTTCTAATTGAATTACCGTATGGAAAACTTTGGAATTGTTTTGTCTTAACCACTCTTTCTGATTTTCAATGATGTAATTTTGCACGAAAGTAACCAATTCTTCAATAAGTAATTCATCTGATGCCACAAGAAGACCTAAGATATCTGAGCCATCTCTATCTTTCAAATCAAGAACGCCGGTGTACATATATCTAAATCCGAAAAAAATTTATAATTTTTAATTATTGTCAACGTAAAAAGAGGGAATCCTCTTGACGACTAAACAATAGGCAGAAATACAAAAAAGAATTACCTAATAATCATCTCAAATACAATGGGAGAAATATTTTGTTTAGTAAAATTAATCATATTATTTTTCTTTGTTGCCCAATTCTGAGAAAGAGCTCTTTTGAAGTAATCAGAACGAGCTCTCAATATAATGGAGTGAGCACGAAATTCTTTTGTATTTGAACCCTCACCAACTTTAATAATAACATTATATTCATCTGTATCCTCAAGTAATTGAGAAAAATTATGTGATAAAACGGGATAAAATTCAAAGGTCATTTTAGAATAGGATTCTAATTTTTTTTACAGAAAAAAAAAAAATTACAATTTGAGAAATAGCTTAACTAATTAAGATTTATATGCACTATGAGTAGTACTATAGTAATACCTGATGAGTGATACGGAAATGTGTGGTGTAGGGTGGTGATGTTGTGTAGTGTACGACACCCTAAGTGACACCATACACAGGTGATAAATAATTTAAACTGGCCAAAATTATAATAACGCGGGCCATGATGTTATTTATCATCTGTGTATATTTCACACCCTTATACGTTTTTTGCAATAGTGTATATGTTACACACCGCTAAATATCACCATACACTACACAGTTGGTTGACCCACACTACATGTTTCCGTCTTACCGATACCTGATCAGCAACTTTAGCGCTTTGTATGATACACAATAGCATTTCTAGTAAGTAAATCATCATCAGGTGAATATTGTAAGAACGAAAAAAAGCAATACACTTCCTAATACTTTTATTTTAATGATGAATTTCTGCTTTCTATTTTCATCTACATATCGAATTAAAGTTTGTTTTTAACCCTATAATGACGTAAATGTAACAATATATTTTTAATTTTCCATTTATCTTTTATTAGATTCATTATTTATTTATACTAACTTATTAATTTTTTTTTTTTTTTAGTAAAATGTATCTGTCTGGAAAGCGCCATTTTTGTTTAAATAAATAAACTTTTTTTAAATTCTGATTTTGAGTTAATACATTATTTATTTAAAAATTGACTACTCCGTAATAAATATTTAATAAAAAATCATAACGTCCGGAGTGCGTTTCATTTATTCCGAATATTCTTTTTAAAGATACTAAATAAGGAAAAATGATTTTACTATGTAGAAGATTCTATAAAAAATTGTTACGTGATAATTTCCTTATTTTTTTAATGTATTCATAACTATGATGTTACACAACGAGAGTACGGGTATGCACCAAGTTATATTTAGTTAATCATTGTCAAAATCATGATTTATATTTAGAAAAGAAAATTAGACCCGAACCTTCCGATTCCTTTTTTTTCTTTTATTTTTATTTTTTTTATTCTATGATTAATTTCTTTCAAGTATATTTATTTATTTATGAAAGTTCATTATATTTTTTAAAACGAAAAATATAGTTTATTTGTTCCAATATGAAAATAAGTATTATAAATATTATAGTAATAATAATTTTTATTATAAATTTACAAATATCAACGATACAATGTGATAAATATTCTAGACAAGTTATAACAAATAATGAACAGATTAAAAGAGGTGAAAGTAATATGATATTCGCAGTAACATGTGTATCAAATGACACAATCTATTGTGGTAAAATAATACAATCATTTAATACCGCCGGAATAATACTTTCATCAGTAATATTATTTAGAGAACCTTTAATGATAAATGTAACAATTGAACAAAATTGTATTTTTGGGGAAATTAATTGTACAGAAGAAGATGCTAATCTTATAGGTAAAATTAAACATTTTATTAAGAAAAATTTTACGTTAAAAAAATTAAAAAGAAAAAGTATTTTAAAATAAATTTTATTTTTTTTTTCTTTTTTGAACGTTAAAAGGAATAGCAAGACCAGGATCAATGGTTTTATTAGTAGATCAATCTGGAGTTGAAAGGTATTATCAACAACCTTTGGCGAAACAATTTTATACAGATTTACCAGAATATGATGATATAGATATTCACGTTAGGTTTGCGACACGAACGGATTATTGGTTTCAAGGAGATCCTTCACCAACCAATAGTCTTCCACCAAAAATGGATTTTTTACATTTAGTATTACGTGAAATAATTCATACGTTAGGATTTTATTCATCATGGGAAACGTGGTTTACAGATAAAACAGTTATAGTTCCTAGACCTTTATGTGATGATGGAATTGGGGATTGTAATATTCGTGGTAGATATACGCAAAAAAAATGGATTGGATTTAGAGAATTTATATTTGATAAATATTTAATGAATTTAAAAACTGGTGAAATGTTAACCGATAAAGCAAGTGATTTAAATAAATTATTTGATTCAAAAGATATTAGAGGAAGAATTAAAAAATTGGAGGATGAATTTGTAAAATCACCACAATATGATATTGCAAAAGAAATGTATGGTTTATCAACTACCGATAATACGATTGGTTTTCTTTCTTGGAATGATACAAATTTTAGTGATAGTTTGGTATTATTAACTAATGTAACCCCATTTTATGATGAAATTAATCTCAGATATGTTAGTGACGTATTATATAATAATACGAGTGATTTTTTAATGAGATTTCAATATCCTATTGGTGTAACTCTTCAAGATGAAATTATTAATGGCGGAAATTTTGGTAATTATACAAATGGTATTTTAACTGGTTCTATTGGTCCAAAATTAATGAGAGTATTGGAAACTTTAGGGTAAATTTATTTTATTTTATTTTACTTTATTTTATATATATCTTTTTTCGTCTTATTAATTTTTTTTATTAATAGGTATGCTACCGTATATAAGCCCTTTGTAGACTATATACCAAAAATCCCCCCTCCACGTCCTCCTTTCGATGATTCAGGTTCATTAGGAAATTCGTTATCGTCCATCACATTGTATCAAATATGTTTACTTTTAATCGTTGTAATTTATGAACTTTACGTTTAAACGTGATGTAGGATGGGTTAATTAGCAAATGTATATATTTTATATATGCGTTTAATGGATTGTAATTTTTGATTTTTTTAATAAATAAAAAAAAATTTTTTTCTTGATACGCTTAATCGTTCGTTAACTGTGATAATTTATGGAAAGAATGAGTTAGTTGAAATATTTGTAATTTATACTTTAAGATCTGCGTACTGTAATTGCTGTAAATATTGTAATTAAAGGCAATATTGTAGTCATATGAACGAGCTTTAAATAATTTTTTTTAAAAAAAATTTTTTTATTTAAGATCGAGTAAAAGAATGTAACAGAAACAAGGAATTAACTAACATAAACTTCAAATAAACTAACATAAACTAGAATAAACTTAATACGTTGGAGAACTTAATAAATCACTTTAATAAATGTATAAAGACGATATTTATGAGATGAATAAAATAAAGTTTCTTTCTCACAATAATTTATAACGAGAATCTTTTATAAGGACACCAGACCTTGAGAGGAGATGTCTGATATCCCATCAACAATTTTAAATTTTTAAATTTATAAATCTTTTAAACTTTTTCTTAGAAATTTCTTCTTTTTCTACTCTTTCTTTTACGTGTCTTTATCTCGTGTCTTTATGACAAAGAGATTATAAATATGAAAAGATTTCACAATCGTTTGTGTGAAGAGTAGATTTTTAATCAACATGTTTGCGAAAAAAGATTTAGGAGAATTTCTTTTTGAAAATAAAAATATTTGCAATTTTGAAAGAAAGGTTTTTGGGCATTTTATTTATAATAAATTTAATCATGAGGGGGACATTCTTTTTTTGGAAACAAAAGACATACAAATTCATAATAAATTGATGATTTACACAATTAATAATATTTTTGCTTTTGTAGAAAGGCGTTACAATGTATTTTTATAAAAGGGGTAACAAAATAACAAATCAGAAATGGTTTTTGATTAATTAAAATAAATGACTGCGTAACTGCGTAACTGCGTAATTCATTACTGCGTTTTCACCCATATTCTAAATCAGGAAACAAAAGTTGTTGATGACTAAATTGACTCGGCATTAAAAATGGGCGTTGCGTAACTCAATTACATAACAAAAACTCTTTTATGGTAAACAAATCGATATCGGTATAAATCATCTTACAAAGACTTCTTTTTTTACAATAGGAGACTTTTATAAAATCAACCTTAAATGGTAATTGTTTGTTTACATTATAGTATTCAATGAAGTATTCTATCTGCAAAAAACTATTCACATGTTGAAAAGTTATTCATTGAAATGATAGAACGAAATTTAATTTTAATTGTATTTTTAATTTCGGCTTTTTAATTTTAATTTTTTGGCATTTTATGCACAGCAGTATAGGTATTACAATAATCAACTAACAAATTATTTCATCGGGTGGTAATTGGCTACGATTACACACTCGTGATTAATATTCACTAGCGCCTTGAGATATCAATTGTTCATTGTTCTTTAAACCTTATTTTATGTTTTATAATTTTAGTAATGCTAAAAATTTAAACGAATACATATAAGGTTTCGAGTTTATCAATGATTGAACACCGGATTAACGATCATCGTTAATTCGTCACCTGAAAGCGAGTATTCTCCAAAATGATTTTAGTCTCGCTTAGAAAAATGCAATCTTAAAGTTGTTTTAGATAAAGATATTAATTTTAATTTTCAAATTTATAATTATCATTCGAAATTTATTGACAGAATTATAATCTATTAAATTAAGAACATCGATAAAATGTTCTAAGAATTTTTGATGATCTCAATTTTTTTCCACGCTTGTTATACATGTTATTTAGTTTCCTATTTTTAAAAAATTTAAAAGTAAATATTGACTTTCAAATTACGTAACACACTGCTAAGTAGGGCGTTCTTATTATTTTAATGATTAACGACAAACAGTTTATATTAGATCTAAAATAAGAAACAAAGTATTACTTTTCTACGCATGACTCGCATGACCACCAATGACTATATTACACAAAATTGGTAAAGCACATCATGACTTTTTCATCAAATTTTTATAAATACCCATAAAAATTTAGTCGAACTTTTTTTTTTTGATCATCATCTGATTCATTCATTTCTTTTTTCATAAAAATTTATATTCAAACAATTTTAATAAGATGACGGAAAAAACGGATAAGACTGATAAGACGGATAAGACAGAAGAAAAGAGAAATTTTCGTTTTGAAACTCTTCAATTACACGCAGGTCACACTCCTGATATCGCTACACGTGCAAGAGCTGTTCCAATTTACGCAACTACTTCGTTTACTTTTAAAAGTGCTGAACATGCTGCAAACGTTTTTGGAGGTAAAGAAGTAGCCCACGTTTATTCAAGGTATTCATTATTTTAATCTTTTTGATTTGATTCCTTTTTATTAATTAAATAATTAATAAAAATTTTTTACCTTATAAATAAAAAAAAGGATGGATAATCCAACAACATGTAATTAAATGTTCATATAAAAGATTTCATTTATTTTACTTTTTCGAATAATAAGCTGACCTTTCTTTCATCTTGTAAAAAAAAAAATTATTAGCGGTATTTGAACAGAGAATGGCTGCGCTTGAAGGCGGAACTAATGCCATTTCCACGTCATCCGGTCAGGCTGCACAATTCGTTGCTATATCAACGATTTGCTCAGCGGGTGATAATATTATTTCAACAAATTATTTATACGGTGGAACTTATATTCAATTTAAGGTATTTTTTTTTTTTTTAATTGAAACTAAAATCTATTAAAGCGAGCACATTATGTGTTAATTATTTCTTTTAAACGAATAGGTTACACTTCCAAAATTTGGGATCAATGTCAAATTCGTTCAAGGAGATGATCCAGAAGTATTCGTTGAATTAATTGATGATAAAACGAAAGCTATATATCTTGAATCGATGGGAAATCCGAAGTTTAATATTCCAGATTTTGAAGCAATTTGTAAGATTGCCCATGATGCAGGAGTACCAGTTATCGTTGATAATACTTTTGGTGCTGGTAAGTAAAAAATTTTTTTAACTCTTATTTATTTTATTGATCTCTAATAATTAATTTGTTTTATATTGATATAGGTGGATATCTTATTAAGCCAATTGAACATGGTGCTGATATTGTTGTTCATAGTAAGTTTATGATCAAATCATCTAACGTTGTTTGAAACAACCATTTGGTAACCTTTATGTTGTTTCGTTAGGCACAACGAAATGGATTGGTGGTCATGGAACAACAATAGGTGGTGTAGTGATTGATGGAGGTAAATTTCCATGGAATAATGGAAGATTCCCAGTTTTTACTAATCCAAGTCCTGATTACCATGGGTTAATTTATTGGGATAAATTTGGGTATAACGCCTTTACTCTAAAGGCACGTTCAGAAATTATGCGTAATATAGGTCCATGTCAAAATCCTTTTGGATCATTTTTATTGATACAAGGTCTTGAGACCTTATCATTAAGGGTTCATAGACAAGCTGAAAATGCTTTAGAATTAGCAAAGTGGTTAGAATCTAGAGATGATGTCCTATGGGTTTCATATCCCGGACTTGAATCACATCCTTATCATGAAAATGCTAAAAAATATATGCGGAATGGGTTTGGATGTATTTTGGCTTTTGGCGTTAAAGGTGACGCAAATGCTGGGGCCGCGTTCATTGATGCTTTACAACTTGCAAGGTAAGATTAAATCCATTTAATCAATTTAATTGATTTTTTTTTTTATTATATGGAAAAAAAAAAAAAAAAAAAATACTTATTACTATTATTTTTAGTCATTTGGCAAATGTAGGTGACGCGAAAACTCTTGTGATACATCCTGCTTCAACAACACATCAACAATTAACGGATGAAGAACAATTATCTGCAGGAGTAAATAAAGAGATGATACGTGTCTCTGTTGGTTATGAGCATATTGATGATATTAAAGAAGATTTTGCAATTGCGTTTGAAAAAGTTAAAGAAATCGAATAACATTCTTGATTTTTTTATTCACGTAATTTTATTTTCATGTACTAAATAAAATTATTTATTTCATAATTTAGATTAAAAGAACATTATTTTTATTATAATTTTTTGTTTTTAATAATGGAAGTCAAAACATATGAATTCATGATTTTATAATAGATTTACAACGATTTAATGAATAAATCATTTTTGAATCATTCATTACACATTCATGATTTTCAAGTGAAATTACTACTCGTTAGGAAAGTTTTTGACATGTTACGATGTAGTACGTTTAAAAGCCTTTCAATCAATAACGTCATAGCACGCTAGAACGTGTAAACATTTCTTGCGTAACGTCCAACCGAGGTCTTATGATGTTAAATCGTTTTGTTCAAGAAATGATCGCTCTTGCATAATTTGCATAGTTTCGAAATTTTATTTATGCGAATATAGTTTTACAATTAACTGCACGTAAGAACAAAGAATCATAAGTATGGAAAAAGCCTTGTACCTTATTGTTTGTTACTCTTTTGCATTGTACTTGGATTGTTATTTTTTTGAAATTTACTATATTTAGTGTTCATTGTAAGAACGATCGCACTATATAAATAATTATACTCTCCAATTTGTTGTACAAATTGTCATTGATTTACGTTTCCCTTTTCGTTAATTTGTACTTTCCATCATTGTTTTCTATACTGAAGTTACATTAATAATTAAAAGTACTGACCAACGCATCTCAATTAAACAAGTAAAAAAAAAAATAATTAAGTCGATACATATGCATTAATTGCATTATCATTTTATGCAATTGCTTTTCGATAAAGTGTTTCTAAAATTTAAATAGACTTTTCCGTAGTATCGTGATAATGCTTAAAACTTCATAAAAAAAATCTATAAATACTTTCTGTATCACTAATAGAAAGTTCTATCTTTTTCTAAATGTATCATTCAGATGTGAATAAATACTTTCAAAATTTTTCTAAATCCATTACCGTTATCGACACTTGTTTATAACATATAAGCAAATAAAACATATCAAAATGGAACTTGTAAATACAAATGATGATGATTCTTTTGACCCAACACCAAGATTAAAATCTAGTCCTATACCAATTAAATTTATTTCTTTTAATGAGTGTGATAAAAATTGTGTTTTTTGTAGTGAAGAATATATTAGTGCACGTTTTTGTGATTCGCAAAGATATTGTAAAAAATGTTTATCAAGTTATATTAATGATATACTTGGACATATGTTACACAATGGACTTGGAATGTAGTGAACATGAAATAAGTAGGACAAAAGTACCACAAAATCTTCAAGAATGCTGCGCAAATTGTTTGAGAATTTTATATTTTAAACAAATAAGCAGATATTCTTCTGATATTGAAAGATGTATTGACAAAAACTATACTACTATATATGATGATAGTGAAAAAGATTGTAAATTATGTTATCGAAAGTCATTACATGCATTTACAGGCGTTTATCTTGCTATGTGTTCAGATTGTTATCTAATTTCTTCTGGATTAATAGAATCAACCTTGGCTAAAAAGAAAATTTCAATTCTTTACTTGCCAATGTGGTATGATGATTCTTTTTGTGACGCATGTCGTTTAAATTAACATCTACATCGGACTGCCAAAAGTATTGTTCAAACTGCTTCATATTTTATATTGGATGCAGATATTGTTTAACGACAAACATTATTTTTGGCCATACACTTGAATCCCAATGTATAAAATGCAAAAGAATATCACCCATAAATAGAGATTTTGATGATTTTCTTTTTAATAATACCCTTATATGTGATAATTTAGATTACGATTATTTAAAATTGGCAGCAAAAGTTGAAAAAGATATATACTTTGATCCAAAAAGATTATTAACATGTTCCATCTTTGAAAAAAAAAACAGTGTAAACCAAATAAAATGGATACCATATTCTCAATTTGAAGATGTAAAAGAAATAACAAAAGGAGGATATGGTACTATATATAAAGCAACTTATTTAGATTGTCCGAGAAGATGGGGAAATAAGAAAGTTGAAACTGTCATTTTAAAAAGATTTAAAAAATCTAAAAATATTAACAATATTAACGAATATTTTTTAAATGAGGTAAAAATTTTAAATATCGTTTCGATAATTTAAAGTTAAATTTATTTAATTTTAATTTAATCTTTAACAGCTAAAATCATTTCAACAATTTTTCAAAGAGGAATATAGTAATATCATCAAAGCTTATGGCTTTACAAAAGATCCTGAATTAGATGATTATATGTTGGTTATAAAATATGCGTCGGGGGGAGATTTACATAAATATTTACAAAAGAATTTCATATATATTACTTGGAATAAACAAAAATTACTTATTTTATGGCAAATTTCAGAGGGGTATTTATTTATACTTAGAATTTTTTATTAAATTGATTAAATTTTTAAAAGTTAATTTTTTTTTTTTACTTTAGACTTAAACTTATCCATAAGAAAAATTTCATTCATCGAGATTTCCATAGTGGAAACATATTATTTGTTGTTGAAGTTTATGATAGTGTAAAGAAATATCAATGCAAAGTTGCGGACCTAGGATTATCACAAACTTTAAATAATAATAATACAGATCCAAATAATGAAGTATATGGAGTTATACCTTACATTGCACCAGAAATATTTAAAGGGTCTGATTTTTCTAAAGAAGCTGATATATATAGTTTGGGTATGATTATGTGGGAACTTACAACAGGTTGTAAACCTTTTGATGATGTTAAGCACGATATTCATCTTGTTTATAAAATTATTGATGGAGAACGACCAAAAATTACAGAAGATACACCAGAATGTTATGCTAATTTAATGAAAAGCTGTTGGGATCCTGATCCCAAAAAGAGACCTTCTATTAAGAAAATTCGTAATACTTTTGATGATTGGTACTTTAGAAATGAATTTATAACAGAATTTGATCAAGCTGAAGAAAAAAGAAAGAAACTAATTGAGTTAAAGATGATTGGGCCTGAATTTGCTGAAAAACGACATTTAGAAGTCATTTACACAAGTAGACCGTTAAGTACTTTTATTTCAATGTTCATCTATAAATTCAACAATGACACAAGGTATTGCTTCAAAAACTGTACAATATTTCAGATTATAATCTATTATTTTTTTTTTTAATGACATGTTAATTTTTCTTTAGGTTATAAAACAAGAGAATTAGAGTTTGATATAGACTTTGAAAGGTATTTAAATGTATAAAAAAAGAAACAACATGATATGTATTAATAATAATTCTAATTCCTTGAATTTAGATCATCATCACGAAATATAAAAAGCGGAGTAATGATATAACTTTAAATGTTGAAACTTATGACAATAATGGTAATTATTATTCTAGCTTGATGTTATTCATTTTTATCATTTGTATTAATATTTACGTTAATGTACTGTATAATTTTTTTATTTAAATCAAATTTAAAAATATTATTTAAAATAGGAAAGCGTATTAAAACTAGTTCTAATAATCCATAAAACTGGAGATGCGATCCGGATAGCGTAGATAATCTGTTATCCGATTATATCTCTGTATTGTGTTAAATTACATTATCATAGCGCAGGTCGGTATGTAATATCACGGGACTCTTCCTTAAACTGAATATTGAAACGTGACACGTTATACCTTGAATGCTGCCCAAAACATATATCTATAAATATTATAGTGTCCCGTCATTATATATGTTACAAAATTTTATTTTATATTAAAATTACGAATATAAAATACCTATCATTGTACATTTCATAAATAAATGTGGTTCAATTTTTTTTTATATTATCTAACGATTGTGTAATTAAATTACGTATGAACAAATATAATAATTAATAAATGACACTAATACTAATTTTTCAGTTTACAATTCATTGCTATAAATAATATTTATAATCACAATAAGGATGGATGAACTATTGTACTGTAAATATGATGTTTTCTTAATTTTTCTAAATTTCATAATAACTTAAATAATTTTCTCACAAATATGTATTATCTTTTTAATTTAAGCACTGAGGCTGTATAATGTTGATAAGAGAATTCAAATATATGTTCAAAAATTATATATAGGGATATAACAAATCCTTTAAATCATTTATATTGTTAAAAGTCTTTGAAACTTTATCATTAAGAGTTAATAGACGGTTTGGAAGCTGATATTCAAAACTTCAATCATATCTAATCATGAAATACTAAAATATATGCAAAATTGGTTTGAGATGATGCAAGTAATAAAGTTACATTCATTTTTTTTTAATTAAAATACTTCTATTATATGCTATAATTCGTCCCTATAAAAAATAAATGTCCGGAAAATGTTATCAAAAATGTCTGGAAAATGTCCAGAATAAATCTGTTGTGTCCGGAAAATGTCCACTTTTTTGGTACATGTCTGACACACTTCTGATACTTAAAATTTTGACATGTCCTAACTTTGTCCAGAATTCATCCAGTATTTGTTCGGTATAAAATTTTGGACAAATTCCAGACAGTTAAACCTGGACAAATTCTGGACATAGCAAAAAAACCAGATAGACAAATTCCGGACATGAAAAAGTTCAGGACAAATTCTGGATACTATTTCCAAAAAAGGATAAATTAATTTTGTAAAAAAATGCAAAAAGCACAAAACTGACATTCAAAATCTTTTCTGTCGTACTAATTAAAATTGCAGAGCAGGCAAAAATACTATATATCTATGATATAAAAATTCTGGGTTAAGGAATAATGATGATCATCTATCCATTGATCATCTTTTGTGGCAAAATTTTACAAAAATACATTTCTGGACAATTTCAGGACAAATTCCTAATATCCCGGAAATGCAGTGTTTTCGGAACAGTTTCCGGACACACAGTGTCCAGAATTTCCGGACAATTATTTAGACAATTTTTCTGGACATTTTCTGGACATTATCCGGACACATATTTTTTATAGGGCGTTATTTATTTATATTTATCATTTTAATGACGTGAAAACTTTTGTGTTTCAACAGCAAATCAACAATGAACGGATAAAGAACAATTATCTGCAGGAGTAAATAAAGATATGATACGTGTCTCTGTAAGTTATGAACATATATGTTGATAATATTAAAGAAGATTTTGCAATTTGCGTTTGAAAAAATTAAAGAAATTGAATAATAACATTCTTGACTTTTATTCACGCAATTATTTTCATTTATAAAATAACTATTACTTATTTCATGATCTAGATTAAAAGAACATTATTTTTATTATAATTTTTTTGTTTTCAATAATGGGAGTCAGATATATAAATTCATTATTTTATAATAGATTTACAACAATTTAATGAATAAATCATTTTTGAATCATTCATTATACATTCATGATTTTCAAGCAAAATTACTACTCGTTAGGAAAGTTTGAAATGTCACGATGTAGTATGTTTAAAAGTTTTTTAATCAATAACGTCATAGCAAGCTAGAACGTGTAAACATTTCTTGCGTAAAGTCTAACCGAGGTCTTATGATGTTAAATCGGTTTGTTCAAGAAATGATCGCTCTTGCATAATTTGCATAGTTTCGAAATTTTATTTATGCGAATATAGTTTACAATTAACTGCACTTAAAGAACAAAGAATCATAAGTATAGAAAAAGCCTTGTAACTTATTGTTTTGTTACTCTTTTGCATTGTACTTGGATTGTTATTTTTTTGAAATTTACTATATTTAGTGTTCATTGTAAGAATGATCGCTCTATATAAATAAATATACATTCCAATTTGTTGTACAAATTGTCATTTTGACTTAAAACCAAGAAATAATAATTTTTATAATTTCTATTTTCGAGTTTCACATGATTTACGTTTCCCTTTCTCGTTAATTTGTACTTTCCATCATTGATTTCTATTCTGAAGT
The DNA here is from genome assembly GCA_015698045.1 of Rhizophagus clarus. Lineage (NCBI taxonomy): Eukaryota > Fungi > Glomeromycota > Glomeromycetes > Glomerales > Glomeraceae > Rhizophagus > Rhizophagus clarus. The sequence goes on along the minus strand of BLAL01000058.1, from coordinate 1,240,887 downwards.
TACATTCCAATTTGTTGTACAAATTGTCATTTGACTTAAAACCAAGAAATAATAATTTTTATAATTTCTATTTTCGAGTTTCACATGATTTACGTTTCCCTTTCTCGTTAATTTGTACTTTCCATCATTGTTTTCTATTCTGAAGTTACATTAATAATTAAAAGTACTGACCAACGCATCTCAATTAAATAAGTAAAAAAATAATAAAGTCGATGCATGTGCATTAATTGCAATTATCATTTCATGCAATTGCTTTTCGATAAAGTGTTTCTAAATTTAAATAGACTTTTCCGTAGTATTGTGATAATACCTAAAACTTCATAAAAAAAATCTATAAATACTTTCTGTATCACTAATAGAAAGTTCTATCTTTTTCCAAATGTATCATTCAGATGTGAATAAATACTCTCAAATTTTTCCTAAATTCAATACCGGTATCGACACTTGTTTATAAAATTAATAGTAAATAAACATATCAAAATGGAACTTGTAAATACAAATGGTGATGATTCTTTTGACCCAACACCAAGATTAGAATCTAGTCCTATACCAATTAAATTTATTCCTTTTAATTTTTTGGAAGAGAATTGTGGTTATTGTGGAGAAAAATATATTGAGGCTCTTTTTTGCTGGAATCAAAAATATTGCGAAAAATGTTTATCAAGTTATAATAATGGTATAACTGATAATAACATATACTTGGACATATATTACATAATGGGCTTGGAATGTAATGAACATGAAATAAGTAGGACAGAAGTACCACAAAATATTCAAGAATGCCGTGCAAATTATTGGAAAATTTTATGTTTTAAACAAATAAATGGATATACTATTGAAAGTCGAAGACATTATTATATTGAATGTGCCAGAATAAATGAAAGTGAAAATGATTGTAAATTATGTGGAAAGTCATTATATCAAGGAACAGATGAATATACCATGGAGAAGCTCAAATTATGTTCAGATTGTTATCTAATTTCTTCTGGATTGATAAAATCAACTTTGGTTAATAGGCAAATTTCAATCTTATACTTGCCATGGTGGCATAATGATTGTTCTTGCAAAGTATGTAATTCAAGATTAGCATCTACATCGGATTGCCAAAAGTATTGTACGAACTGTTATATATTTTATATTGGATGCAGATATTGTTTAACAACGAACATTATTTTTGGACCGACAAGTTACTCTCAATGTAAAAAATGTAAAAGAATAACACTTATTATAAACAGCAGCGATATTGATGATTGTCTTCTTTATAATGTTATACTTGATAAATTAGATAAATTAAAGATACAAGTTATGTACGAAAATACTGTAAAAAATATTGATAAATACTTTAATTCATGGAGCATATTAGGATCTATCTTGAAAAAAAATGATCGTATACTAAAACAAATAAAGTGGATACCATATTCTCAATTTGAAGATGTAAAAGAAATGACAAAAGGGGGATATGGTACTATATATAAAGCAACTTGGTCAGAATATCCGCGATGGGAATCGAAAATATCAGGAAATAAAACTGTCATTTTAAAAAGGTTCGAAAATTCCAAAAATAATGGCAAATATTTCTTAAATGAGGTAAATATTTTTAAATATTTTCTTAAAAATTGAATTAAAATTAAATTAATTAATTTAATATTAAAATTATTTAACAGTTAAAAGCATTTGAATATTGCTTTAACAACAAATATGATCATCGCATCATTGAAACTTATGGTTTTACAAAAGATCCTGAATCAGAAGATTATATATTAGTTATAAAATATGCATCAGAGGGAGATTTGCATAAATATTTGCAAAAGAATTTCATAAATATTACTTGGAACAAACAAAAATTACTTATTTTATGGCAAATTTCAAAAGGGTACTTATATTTTAAATTTGTTTATTTTACTCACTAATTTAGGTTTATTTGTAAATTTTTTATTTCATTTAGACTTGAATGCATCCATATAAATAAGTTTGTGCATCGAGATTTTCACAGTGGAAACATATTATTTGATTTTTTTAACGGAGATTGGAATTATCAATGGAAAATTACGGATTTAGGATTATCACAAGCTGTGAATAATAAATCATCGAATAATGAAATCTATGGAGTAATACCTTACATTGCACCAGAAATATTTAAAGGGTCTGATTTTTCTAAAGAAGCTGATATTTATAGTTTGAGTATGATTATGTGGGAACTTACAACAGGTCGTAAACCTTTTGATAATGTTGAACATGATATTCATCTTATTTACAAAATTCTTGAAGGGGAACGACCCAAAATTACAGAAGATACACCACAATGTTATGCTAATTTAATGAAAAGTTGTTGGGACCCTGATCCAAAAAAAAGACCTACTATAAAAGAAATTCGTTTTACATTTGAAAGATGGACATTTAGAGGTAGAAATAAAATAGAATTTAATCAAGCTGAAAAAAAAAGGAAAGAACTTTTACAGTTGAAGAAGATTGGACCTGAATTTGCTGAAAACCGACATTCAGAAGCCATTTATACAAGTAGACCGTTAAGTGCTTTTATTTCTAAATGTTCATCTATAAATTCAATAATCTCACAAGGTATTGCCTTAGAAATAATAATAAAGAATATAATCTAAAATATTTTACAGCTTTTAAAGACATGTTAATTTTTCTTTAGGTTATAAAACAAGGGAATTAGAGTTTGATATAGACTTTGAAAGGTATTTAAAAGTATAAAAAAAGAAACAAAATAATATGTATTAACAATAATTCTAATTTCTTGAATTTATTTAGATCATCATCACAAAATATAAAAAAGCGAAGTAATGATAGTAGATCTTTAAATGATGAAACTTATGACAATAGTGGTAAATATTTTTCTAGTTTGATATTTTACTTTATCTTTTGTTTAATATTTGCGGTAACGTTTAATTTCCAAATTTAAAAATTATTTAAGGAGGAAAACGTATTAAAACTAGATCCAATAATGATCCATAAAACTGGAGATGCGATCCGGATAGCATAGATAATCTGAGACCACAAATTATCCGATTGTCTCTATATCTTGTATTGGGTTGAATTACATTATCATAGCGCAGGTCGGTATGTATTATCACGGGACTCTTCCTTAAACTGAGTATTGAAATATGACAAGCCATACCTTGAAAGCTGTCGGATCGAACCCAACATATAACTATAGAAATCAATAATTTTTGTTTATTATTGAAAGGAGATAATATATGATGTCATATCTTAATTCTAATTTCTTTACGTTAGAATATTAGATTATTTTAATTTTCAAAATTTTATTTTGTATAAAAATTATGAATATAATACTTATTGTAGTATATTTTTATAAATAAATGGTTCAAGTTTTTTTATATTATTTTATATACTTATTGTATAGTATTTAGGCAATAACGTGCTATTTTCGATTGAGGCCATTTGATAGGCTCAGATTGTGCCACGTAAGTGGCACAATCTGGCCATCAAATTGCTGAAATCGAAAACAGCAGAGTATTGCCTAAATAAGTGTTTTATTATATAGACTCTCACGATCACACTATAAAATCATTAAGTTTATTTATAGTCTATTTGTCTATTTAATGATTTTACTTTTTTTTTACTTTACAATGCTCTTTTTCTTTTCAAACTTCAACATGAAAGTTCCGCGAAAAAATAAGGTTATTATTGACATACTGTATTATTGTATGTTATTAATTATCATTAAATTTTATGATTTTGTATTTTATAAATTTAGATATCTTCTTCAGTTGTTTATACTAAACCTACGAAAGAGCAAAAAGAATATTATAAACAAAAGCCTGTTGTTGAAAATACCCATTTATGCAATGTTCATTTATTATATATATCTCTAATAAAGCTATTCAATAAATGTAAAAAAATATATAGTGTGATCCTATAAGGATATATAATAAAATGATTGTATCGTATGAACAAATATTATAATAAAATACTAATTTTTACACATGAATAATATTTATAATCAAAATAAGATGGAAAAACTATTGTACTGCAAGTATAATATTTGCTAATATTTAATAACTTAAATAATTTTCTCTATATTTTTTTTTAATTTTAAGCACTGAGACTGTATAATGTCGATAAAAGAATTCATACTAGTATATGTTTAGAAATTATATTATATAGGATCACATCAATTCCTTTAAATCATTTATATTGTTAGAAGACCTTGAAACTTTATCATAAGAGTTAATAGACAGTTTGGAGCTGATATTCAAAACTTCAATCATATCTAATCATGAAAATATTAAATTGTATGCAAAATTAGTTTTTGATTAAAATATTTCTATTTATGTGCTATTTATCGATATTTATTTATATTTATCATTTTAGTGACATAAAAAATAATTATCTGCAGGAGTAAATAAAGAGATGGTACGTGTCTCTGTTGGCCATGAACATACCTTGTAAAAAATTTTATCGGTGATTGTTGTAAAAATTCTGTGAAAATGAGCCCTTTAAGGAAACGTTCGGAGAAATATAAACAAGTTAGATAATTTCCATGATTCTTTTGTAAATTCCGTCAAAATGAGCCTTTTCATAGAAACACGAAATATAAACACGGATCAATTTTAAGATTTTGCAATTGCGTTTGAAAAAATTAAAGAAATCTATTTTCATGCACAAAATAAAATTATTTATTTCATAATCTAGATTAAAAGAATATCATTTTTATTATATTTTTTTCTTTATTAATGGAGTCAAACATTATTTTATGAACAAATCATTTTTGAATCATTCATTACACATTCATGATTTTCAAGTGAAATTACTACTGTTTGACATTTGCGATGTAGTACGCTAACGTCATAAATTTCCATTTTGGACTTCACTTTATTTCCATTTCTTTCTCGTCAATTTATGCTTTCCATTATTGTTTTCTATGCTGAAGTTACTGTATGTTAATAATTAAAAGTACTTTCGCTAGTTGTCAACGCATCTAAATAAGTAAAAAATAACAAAGTCGATGCAATTGCCTTTCTATAAAGTGTTTCTAAATTTCAATAAACTTTTCCGTGGTAAATTTTTTAATTTCTATGAGAAACCTTATAAAAACTTTTCGTGTCAATCCATTACCGTGTAATATCAATACCTTGTTTATAACATAATTAACATATAGTAAATAAACATATCAAAATGGAACTTGTAAATACAACGCCAAGATTAAAATCTAGTCCTATACCCATTAAAATTAATTCTTTTAGTGATAATTGCGTTTATTGTGGAGAAAATATATTAATACACCTTTTTGTGACTGGCAAAAATATTGCAAAAAATTTTATCGATTTATATTAATGATATAACTGATAATAATGTATGCTTGGACGTACATTACACGATGGACTTGGAACGTGAAATAGTAAGTAGGACAAAAGTACCACAAAGTATTCAAGAATGCTGTGCAAATTGTTTAAGAATTTCATGTTTTAAGCAAGTAATTGTATATTTTAGTCAGAGAAAATATTTAGTTGATTATTCCAAAGTGAAAAAGATTGTAAATTTATATTAGTTCATCACAAAATTTTAATTCTATGATTCAAAAATTTCCAACTCCTTTAGATTCTGATTATGTCTCATCAGAAATAAAGCTTGATATTGACGCTAAAAGGTACTTAAAATAACAAACAAAAAAGTTCTAAATACTAACACAAACTAATTATGTGAATTTATTTAGTTTATATTTAACTTCTACAATTCAAAATTCATCAACCTCTTTAAAAAGAAGAAATGAAGTATTTTTAAATATTATAACTCACGAAAATAGTGATAAATAGTATTTATTGTGCTTGATGCTATTTTATTTTATTTTGTCCATCTTTTGTTTAATATTTACATTAATTTTTTTATATAACCTAGGAAAACGTATTAAAGATAGTTCCAATTGTCCATAAAAAAAAACAATTCAATCCTTTAGGTACAGTATGTATCGTGTTTTTTTCATTAATAAAGAGAAAAAAACTAGAATTCTAGATATTTATTGGACGCACGTATTTGCCATTTCATAGGGTCACATTTGATTTTACAATTCCTCTAAAATTACTATAAAAATGGATTTATTATATACAGATATTCAATTAACTAAAATATTCCCTAAGTAGTACTAAGTTTGTTTCTGAAGTAAGAACGATAAACTCAGGTTATAAGAGCGTCAATTCTAGCGAGGATCATTGTTATTGAGTTTCACGAAATTCAACATTAGAAAAAGAAATTTACATCGTTTTAAAATTTAATAATATGCGAATAAATTCAAAATAGATGGCAAATGGCCAAGTATCATATTTTCTAAATTCTTTTTGTTAATTTGAAAGTTAAATAGGTAAATTGTAATAAACTTGCTTTTTTTTGATTGACTTGCGAGATTTAAAAATTCATTTATTATATTTAACATTAAACTTCTATAAAAAAAATTTATACGCTCCGAATGTTGTTATCATTGTAGGAAAAATAATTCTATAACTGATAATCCATTTTTATTTAAATAATGGCTTAACATTTTTTTAATGTGCTTATTTCGGCCAGTATTTTCTTCTATGCTGAATGTAAATTAAACTAATATATTCCTACATCATTTTACCTACAGTATTTAACTAGTGGAAGAATCTTTTAAGTACTAGCTTAAGCATGCTTTTACGTAGTACAGCGTAGTACTGCGGTAAATTTCATGAGAAAAATCAGAAATACTTTCGCGTCACCAAGATATAAATTTTACGCCCACATTGCATAACAAAAAAGTTCAAACTCCTGATAATATGATTCACATATAATTAAATACGTGCATCGAAATTTTCATATTAATTATTGATAATAAAATGGAACTTGTAAGTCCAAATGATGAAAATTAGAGTCAAGATTAAAATCTAGTCCTGTATTAATGATATGATTAATTAATAATATTATATTACTTGGAAGTAAATACTTACATGGCAATGGACTTGGAATGTAGCAAGTATGTAATAAACAGAAAAGCACCAAAATAGTATTGAGATTGCTGTAAAAATTGCTTGAGAAGACTATGTTTCAAACAAATATTAGAAGAAAATTTTATTGCTTAATATAAATCAATAAACCATATACTGTACAATAAAGTGATTGAATGGTAAAAGTCATTATATCAAGGAACAGATGTAAATATAATGAAGCAATTTAAATTATGCATATTAATATTTACATCAAGATTGTGTAGATTGTACGACAATTTTTTTTTTTTTATTAGTAATAAGAGATTTTAATATATTCCTTGGTTTAAACTATTTATTACCATTTTTTATAATATAAAAGTCTAGAACCAATTAGATGGATACCATTTTTTCAATTTACAAATGTATAACAAAGGAGAATATGGTGTTATATATAGTAAACCAACTTTGTTAAGTAATGATAAAATTTTTATTTTTCAACAGTTAAATTGTGCAGTTTTCGAGTATTAAATAGTTATTGGTTAAACTTTGCCTTAAACTGTTCAGGCAAAATCACAAATTAAAACTTAATGACCAAGTTATTATAGCTGCCCTTCACGTTATATTTATTTAGACGTACAGGTCACAAATCATAATCACTCATTTCGTATTTTCCACCAAAAAATAAAAAAAAAAGGTTTATGAAATTCATTGAATGATTATATTGAATGATACATCGCCGTATTCGCCGTTATCATTAAATAATATGATGGTGAATCCAATAACTTTGGTTATTCAACTTATATTTTTCCATTCTTACTTGTCAACGTCCTATGACGAATTAATGAGTGAATAATGATGTAAATGTTTATCAGGTGAACAAAATTTTGAATATTCTGGAAACCGAGTATAGATAGGCTATTAATACCTTATATCAACTCTTAAGAATATTCTAGTATTTATTAAAATATTTACATATGCATACGAATGAATATGAGTATATTTTGACAATTGACGACAACAAATATTTGAATTAATTCGTAGATTCTCGTCCGCATTTTTTTTTAAAAGAACTTTCTCATTTATTGATATAATAATTTAATTATTATCTTAAAGTCCATTAATACAGATTTACAAATATAATTAAAACTCACTCATACCTCTTTTTAAAATTTTATTTTAACATTCTACTAAGTTTTAGGAGTATTATATAGTATTAGGAGAGTAATATGATCAGAAGGGTCACTGAAGTCGAAGAGTTGCTAATTATATATTATCACATAATAAAACTTTATAGTAATTTTGTATGTATGGTGTTTTACTAAGTTACACTAGAAAAGTATGAGGTCAAAAGATCTGTAAATGGTTCATAATTCCATTTGATGTTGACGGCTTGGAGTCAGACCCGTTACTAGTTTAACTGATTGGTTGTTGGTCAGAATCAAATAACGATAATAATTTCTAAAAAAATTTATATAAAGGCGATTTTAATAATCTATTCGCAATTCTTTTTTTTTTCATTTCATGAACGATTTCATTATTCTATTCCAATCTTTCAAAAGATCTTTCATCAATATTATATGATACTAATGATTTCAGAGTTATCATTTAGGTCGGTAAAGTCAAAATACAAAGGAATTTCGTGCCCATTCAGTAATTACGTGTTTGTTTATTTTCTTTGCTAATTGGATTTTAATGAAGATAACGCGATTATATTTAATAAATCAGATGTATCACATACCGGTTATGACATGATTTAAAGTAAGCGAAAATATATCATATATACAGTAGTATATAACTTTGTTTATTGATATATTTTATACGGGTGAACTTGATTTGACTACTAAAGTTCGGGCGAAGATATTCTTGCCATATTAGTTTCATCTGATGAATACCGTATTGAAGAATTATCATTATTCAGTAATAATCAAGACAAAGTAGTTGGATTCAGAAATTTTGTTCTTAATCTTCATACTGTGTTTCGACTCACTAATTGCAAGAAGTTACAAGAGATAGTCTTGAATCTATCTCTTCAAAACCTTTTCCTTTATTAATAAGTATATCTTTTTTGGTATACTTAAACGTGTTGACTTGCAAATTGAGGAAATTATGGTTTTTAAATGGGTTATTGAACAAACTCCTGGCCTGAAAAGTAATAATGAATGATGATAGAACAAAATGGAACAATGAAATTTAAAGCGTTAAAGAAACGTCGAATCAATTTATTTCTCCATTCGATTTGTGGATTTCTCCTGTAGCTTATTTTGATAATGTTTATCCTTACAAAAAATTTCTCTCATTATATATTTAAGAAAAATTGTAATTACCAAGTCAACAATCATTATGCCATTAAACCAAGACTTACAAATATTATTTCTAATCGAATTGATAAAAATGAATCAGCAATTCATTCAAAAACAATAAATATATTTTAATCTCATTCATTTTATGAGACTTGATGGATTTAGCATCGAATCATTTTATAAAAAAAAAAAAAATAATAATAATAACAAGGATCATTTTGCGGGATCAATAAGAATTCAATCAAGGAATCCATGATAGTCATAATCCAATTGGATATGCGGAAAAAACCGGTAGTTATCTTCAATAGAGTTTTACCTTTTCATTTGAAAATGATTAAAATACATTTAATATGAAAATTGGCAGGGTGGTTGATATAACCTTTTCTAAAGATGATGTATATAAAAATGTTGTAATGATTTTTTTTGTTATGTTATATCGAAGAGCAATATGATAAAGCTGTTATGAACTTTTTTCTTGTGATGAACAATCATTTATTTTGAAAAAATTGAAATATTGGTTGTATCTAAAGGATAATTTCTATTTAAAAAAAGCAAGGTATGACATGTCAAGTATTTTTAATAACTGAAATAATAATCCTTTACAATTACGTACGTTTTATTAATGAAGATTTTCCATTATTTCATATCATCTAAAATGATGTATAAATTATTCATATATTAATTTATGGTAAAATTTCGAATTCTAAGTATAATTAATTAGCGAAATATAAAAACATTTAAAGAATTTTTTTTAAATGTTAAGAAAATAGAACTACAATATTTAATTAGATCAATCTTTATAACTTAAAGTGCTTCGCACAGTTTTTCTACTGTTTATAATGATGATAATGTAAAGATTGTACAAAATTATGCACACAATATCATCAGCAAGTCATTAGAATCATCATGAGAAGTGATTTTGAAAGCACATAATAAATAAACACCAGTTTCAATGAGTAAATTTAGACAATTCAAAAAATAATTAAGAAAGTTTACTTTTCGATTGACAATAATAGTTGATTAGGAATTATAACTTCAATGGTACAAACGAACCAAAACTCACAAATTAGCAAAAATAAGAATAATAATAGTAATAAACGAATATTTAATTGAATTAGTATAATATTGGTGAAACAAAAAAAAGACACATGAATCATTCAATCGTGGAGCCCGAGTGCCCGACTAATAAATTATCCAATTAATTCCAGCCAAAGCTAAGCCAGAATTAATGTTTTGCTAGCTCTGGTAATTTTGGCCCGAATTAAGATTAACTAGTTAATTTTTGATTTGACCTTCGGTTTCACAAATAATGCAGTGTAGCTTAAAATCAGGTTTCGTTTAAAATAGTACTTAAATGAGACAATTTTAATTTCAAAATTTTTTTCATATTTCAATTTCTAACGAGATAAAAAATTCGCAGTTTTTTTTTTTAATAATGACTTCAATATTCCATTCCGGTCTCTCAAAAGATTTATCTCTTATATTAAATGACGCTGATGATTTTAATGTTGTTATTCAAGTTGGCGAGAATAACAATACAAAAGAATTTAGAGCACATTCGGTAATTTTGCGTGCTCGTTCTCCTTATTTTAAGAGCGCTTTCTCTGCTGATTGGATTTTAAAGAAAAATAATATGATTATATTTAATAAACCAAATATTACTCCAGCTGTTTTTGACTTGGTTTTAAAGTATGAAAAAATTTTTATTATCTAAATTTTAATTTTAAATTTTTTTTTTTTTTAAAAAAAAAATTCTTGTATTTATGATTTTTATTATTTATTAAGATATATTTATACTGGTGAACTTGATTTAACGAAGCAACCGGGTGAAGACATTCTTGGTTTGTTGGTTTCATCTGATGAATTATTAATTGAAGAATTATTTAACCATGTACAAGATTATTTGATCGAGACACAAACTAGTTGGGTTCAAAAAAATTTTGTTCTTGTTCTCCATACTGTGTTTCAACTCACTAGTTGCAAGAAATTACAAGATTATTGTCTTGAATCTATCTGTCAAGATCCACAACCATTCATTTCTTCAAAAACGTTTCCTTCGTTAAATAAGGATATCCTTTTTGGTTTACTCAAACGGGATGATTTGCAAATTGAAGAAATTGCTGCTTGGGATTGTTTAATTAAATGGGGTATTGAACAAACACCCGGTTTGGGAAGTGATAATAATGATAGAACCAAATGGAATAATGAAAATTATGAAGAATTAAAGAAAACTTTAAATCAATTTATTCCTTTCATTCGATTTGTGGAAATCTCTCCTGAAGATTTTTTTAATAAAGTCCGACCTTATAAGGCTGCTATTCCTCATCATATTTACGAAGAATTGGAAGAATTTTATTATAAAAAAACTTTACCAAAAACCGCAACCTTGCCATCTCGTACAGGAAAATCTGGAGCATTAACGTCCACAATTATTAAACCAAAACTTGCAAATATCATTGCTAATTGGATTGATAGAAATGGTACTTCTTTTACTAATAACAATAATTATAAGTTCAATCTTATCTACTTGATGAGTCGTGATGGATTAAGTAACATAGCATTTTATGATAAATGTAATGGACAAGGACCATTTATAGTATTAATAAGAGTTCAATCAAAGAAAATCTATGGTGGTTATAATCCAATTGGATACGCAGGAAGAGGTGGTGTTTGGTCATCTTCAACAGAAAGTTTTGTCTTTTCTTTTGAAAATGATCAAGATACACATAACATGAAAATTGGAAGGGTAACTAATCCAGCCTTTTCCGTATACGATGATCGCACTACATATTTCCTTAATTTTGGAGCTATATTGTATATTACTGGACAAAATCTTTATGTTGGATATAATCTTAACTATTATGAAAACATTTTTGGTGGCGCTCAATCACACACTATTGATGAAATCGAAGTGTTCAGTGTAGTTAAAAAATAATTTTTTTTTAAAAAAAAAAAATAAGCACCGTGGCTTTAAAGTTTAAATGTTTCATGTTTCTAGTGTACAATAAATAAAATTCTAAAAAAAAAAAAAAAAATATTGCGATATTTTATTTTTAAGCTTCCGTTTATTCATTGTTATAAATTAAGTTGTTAACATCTACTGTAATTTTTATAATAACCATTCATAAATTATAACTTTTTCTTGCATTGTGTAAATTCTGCCGCATAAAATCAGAATTATGGAAATGAATAAAATTCTGAAAGTATTATTTACAGTAATTATTAAATTATTTTATTATTAAATTGAAGAGAAAAAAACATTTAAGAATTCTTCATATTCATAAGAGAGTAAAGACTTCTGTATTTCAATTTGTATCAATCTTCTTATATCTTGATGTACTTCTCATTTAATTTGTCAATAACTAAACTATTGAGGAAAATATTAATTTATTCATCAGGATACAGAAATATACAGAGAATGATTTTCCTTTTATAATAATAAATCCTATTGAAATTTTACTACCTTTTTTAGATAACTGATATTATCATAATTCCGGCTCTGAAAAATGCATACAATTACTGTAGCTATTCAATTAATGTATTTTACTCTTGTTAGTTGTTTGGTAATAACTATCATTTAAAACTCACGAATCATTCAAAAAAGCTTCCATTGGATATTTATTTTCGTATAAACCATGATAAAAGGATAAAAGTAACTTTAAAATTATAACAGAAGAGTATCAATTATATGATAAAACAGAAATTTTTATACATTTGATAATATAAATTCACGAATCATGATAAGGGCTATTGTTACTTAGTTAACGTTACAAAAACATGATAACCTGTGACGTAAAAGAATTACCTTTGTTAGGTCACATGCTGGTTACGGGTTCGTGAGTATTAAACAATTTACATTTTGTGAATGAATCGTTAATAGCGAAATTTTATTCGTATATTCCCCGAGTTACTGAGTATAAACTAAATCACAAAGAACTATTACTTATACAATAAATACATGTTGAAATTTATTCAAGTAAATCGTCGTGAATTTTTTTTATTCACGTAATGTCAATGGCTTTTATTAGTGTTTTTGTAAGATATGGTAATAAATCCACAAATGAAAATAAAATGTATATGTATTTAAGTATCATTAAAGAAGTAATAATAAACAAAATGCGAAGTACTTGTACGACTTACATTTATGGGAAAGATACGTCTGGATTGACGTTCTCGATTATAATACCAAACTGATCAAGCAAACCATAATTTGGTCGAATAACTTAACCGCGAAAATCTCATCACGCTTCTTCAAGGTTATCTTTGAAATACCCAATAAGTTAAGTTTAACCCGTAATTATCCGGTTTAATTATTTATTTTAAAAATTTGAATACACACACTCTCTAGTGTATTATAGAAGTTAAAAAAATTATTGATCTATCTACGGCCATGTGTAATATTAACCAAAATTCATGTTTCATCTACTTGGGGCTTAAAAAGTCGTGACTCAAAATTTTAATAATTCACGTAAATAAAAAAAAGCCATATTGTAACTCATTTCTATTTTGGGGACTAAGCAGGACTAAGCCTTAAGGCTTTTATGTGTGAAAATTCCTGTATATATTCAAGGATTAGTGGAGGCTTTTTTACATTGAACTTGTAGTTGTTATTAAGCGGCTATGTTTAAATTTAATCATGCTATAATTGATACATGTCATATACTTGGGGCTTAAAAAGTTGTCGTAATTAAGAAAGCCATTTTGTAACTCATTTCTATTTTTGGGGACTAAGGCTTTTCTTTACATTAAAAAATCTTGGATATATTCAAGGATTTATCGGCTTAGTAGAGGCTTTGTTACATTGAACTTGTGGCTGAACTTATAATATAAAGATATATAAGACACGTTATTTCCAGGAATTTTCATATCATATTTCGAACCAAATTTATATTATATAAATAACTTTCTTTGTTCAATAATATAAAGTAAAAACAGTCTGCCATTTAGAGCATATTTGGAACATAAGGGATCAAATAACCTGCAAAATAAGCCACAAAAATGAATTACGAACAGTCGGGTGAAGATGTCCTTGATTTATTAGTTTCAACCGATAACCAGCTTATCGAGGAATTATTAAATTATGTTCAAGACCACTTATTTTTCATACAGTATTTCAACTCACTAGCTGCAAGAAATTATTGCCTTGAATCTATTTGTGAAAATCCACAACCATTTATCTCTTCAAAAACATTTCCTTTGCTAGATGAGGAAATATCCTTTTTGATTTGCTTAAACGAATGACGTGTAGATTGACAAAATACTTTTTGGGAATGTCTAATTAAATGGGGATCGAGCAAACACTTGGTCTGGAAAGTTAGAAAAGTAATAGAACCAAGTGGAATAATAAAAATTATGAACATTAAGAAAAAATTAAGTAATTTATTCCTTTTATTCTGTTTGTGGATATTTCTCCTGAAATTTTTTTAATAAATTCGACCTTATAAAGCCATAATTCCTAATATGAAATTTATAGGTTTAACTAATTCAGTCTATTCTGTGTATGATTATTACAATGGGGATGGTTTCTTTAGTTTTGGAATTAAATTATATATTGGTGAACAAAATCTTAATGTTGGTATCACAGTTCACATATTGAAGAAATCGAAGTATTCAATATAATTAAAAAAATTCTTTTTGAAGGACAGCATGTAACTTTGCTGTAGTGTATATCGCTGTCCTTCCGATATACAATTATTTATTTTTATATTTCATTACTTTTCATAATCTCTATATTACATACATCTTATTTTTTTTTTGGAAACAAAAGCTCTCTCACATCATTGGAATCATTGACGTTAAGTTGATAACAAAATTATATCGTAGTCTTTAAGAAACACGTAAATAAGTGACTCAAAAGAAACAGCATCTTCATGCAGTAACTAGGTTTTATACTTTTCTAATATTGGGCTTTGAATAGGATAAGAGTATGAAGGCATTGTATAAGTAATAGCAATTAGGTTTTCTTGTAATCCTTATATTTCTAATTAATAATTGATCTTATAAAACTCTGAATATAATAAATAATTCATTCGTGATAATGATTTTTTTTTTTTTAAAAAAAAAAAATAATAATTGGTTGGTAAATAAACTTTTCGTCTGTAATTTATTATTTCATTGTAAAATCGAAATTATATAAGAAAAACATGTTATACCGTTTAAATCGATACATTAGGAGACGTTCTATACGATTTTCTGCTATTTTGAATAAATGTCCGAGAAACAATTAATAAAATTATCAGATGACTTCAAGTTTATACATCGAATCTTTAGAAGTAAATATAAACTCTAAATTGTTTTTTTTAGAAATATTATTTTATTAATAATATTTTAAAGAATTTATTGTCCAGTAAAATTACGTCATTTAACATTTTACTCATTATTTATTTCATTTCTTACTATATCGTAACAAACTGCTTCATAATATTAATTGTGGTACCGTACAATGTAGACAACACTGCAATGTGAAAAGAAAACGCGTAGTAATTCAATATACTGTAATTTAAATTTACACAAGTTAAATTAATTTGATCTTAGTAGCTTTCCTACTTTCGTTTTAACTTTAGAAATGGCTGCAATTTTTCATTCGGAACTTCAAAATATTTATCACGGATATTAAATGATGATGATGGAAACGAGAATACAAGAGTTATTTGAGTACCAATATTCGTAGTGCCGGCGAAACCGAGATTTTATATAACTCGTCAGTCTCGGATCAAGTAAAAAGTGTGATTTATACACACATAACCTATTTAAAAAATGGCATGTTAATTACATAAGAATGTCAAGATGTCAAGTGACTGGTGAAAGAATCCATGCTAAAAAATGATTTCCTAACATCGTTTAGTATGCTTAGTATAGCGTCTGTGTTATCGTGGTCTTTGAAATATTTCATGTAGGTGAATGTTCGAAAGATTTTTTCCTCCATAAAAGGACAATTATCTTCAGCTAATATTTTATCAGAATAGCTTGTATTGTATTATGATTAAGAGTTTTTTGTTTGTTTTTCCTTAGAGTTACGTTCTCGTTCAGAAACACAGTTTATTAAATGAGTTATAGAATTTAATTATCATAAAATGTCCAATAGACAAGTTAAAGAACTTTGAACTGCCTTTTTAGAAAAAAAAAATGAGAATATAATAATTTGTATGTAAATAATAAAAATTTTAAAGAATGTTTAACTATTTCTTTAGCAAAAGGATAATAATAATTTTTTTTCATAACAATTCCAGATATTCACATGGTCTCACTTTGGTTCCACTATTGATTGATTGATCACGCTTCACCCAAACTTTTGTGTTACGATCACACCAAGTCATATTACCATAAGAAAATTGTATTAAATTAAGAATCGGTCGTACAATCATAAACTGGCTTTTTATCTTTTCCCACAAAAAAATTGATGTTAATATCCCTATTTTTTTTTTATATATATACAGTATATATACTCATACCTTTTTTTTTGCGTAAAAATCGTAATTAATCATTTCCCATATTAATAATAATAGTAATATCCGCATTTTTTCTTATGTAATTATACCTTTTTTTGTAAAAATGGATTTTTCCACGTAAAAAATTGAATTTCCATGTTTAAAGTTTATTGGTTCTGGAAGAGGAGCCAGTTACGTATCTTATTTAAACAGTCAAAAAGAGGTAATATTCTATTTGCTTAAGAACAAGCTTTGACTGTTCGTCATACTAAGCGATAAACTGCCAGTTTGTTCTTTTTGAAATTTATCTTTTTTATTGAGCAATTTTAATCACTTTTGGTCTCATGATCAAAATGTTAATTCAATTCCAAAAAAAGAAAAAGAAACGAAGAAATAAGAAGTTGAACAAGGAGAACGATAAACTCGATTGACGTCATAACATTTCACAAATTGAATTAGAAGAAAAAAAAATGGAACTATTAGAGGGTAAAATCTCAAAATGCATATGTCTTTGCAGTAGGAATGATTAACAATGTTATAAAGGTTTATTATTAATATTCATTCTACAACACGTCAAAAGAAATATATATTACTTATACAGTACTTGTACATGTATTTTTGCGTAGTTTTTTTTGTTTTATTTGACACAATAGTTAACAGTATCTGTTTTTCTAGCACTGGACTTGTTTAAGAATAATGAACAGATGTACTTATTCAGTTTAGATGTTATGATTGTGCATTTACAAGGAAACGGCTTCAGAGCTTGCAAACTAATAAGATATTTTCGTACAATTTTTGAAGAATTTATCTGCATCGTAGAAGACAAACAATATAAATTTTTAGTAAGGTTTTTATGCTGTTAATTATTTCACTGCATGTCCTGTATAAATATAACTGACGGTCATTCTATTTCTACTGTATCCAGAATATCGATGTTGTAGCAAATAAAACCGGGTAAGTATTGATATAGAAAGATTAAACAAACGAAAAATTTCTACAGGCACATTAAACAAGTTAGAATATTTACATCATATTCTTCAAACGGCTTAAATGATCGGTCACTTGAGTCCAAATAATAAATGGCTTGTCGTTTGAATCATTTTCATCTTTATCATGCTTAATAAAGAAATTAAACAAAAAAAAAAAAATAATTTGATAAATATAATGATAACTAGCGATAACAAAAGATTTTTCACTGTATGACCTTTATATGTTGTAATTTATGCCATTATCTCATGTTAATATTTGTAAAACATAATAATTTTATAGTTCTTCGTGGCTAAATGATGTATTATTTGAAGCTCAGTATTTTTTTCCAGATCAAAGATCTTAAAAGTATTTCGGTTAATCCATTTGTTATATTATAGAGCGAGTAACTTAAAGTTCATATTGTTTTTCTTTTTAGAAAAATTCAATCGGTGAAACAGCTTCTGGTATAAGTTTTATTTTTACCTAATAAAAAATCGAGTGAATCTTTTATTACCATACGCACAATTAAGCCACATAACGACGAATCTCAGGGACAACAACACGCAATAGCGGAAGTAAAAATTTTTTTTGAAGAAATAGATTGCGGATTAGAATCACGACCTCGTGTGACGAAGAAAATTAACAAAGACATATGATTGTATTGTAATAGTTATGCAATGTTGCCAATATCGTACAAATAGAATATAATATAGTGGGAAATTTAATATGATTGATTGATTTGCTTAAACTTACAAATGATAAATTGGTATTTATCGCAAATATAAAACCAACAATAATTTTGTTTAAAATAGAATTTACGGAGAATTTGTATTACTAGTTCATGTTTTGGTTAACTGTAAAATGAAGAAATATATTTAATATATCTTTAAAGAGAAAAAAACCAATTCTTTTAATATTTTCTGTATGAATTAGCCGAAGCAGTTCTAATATTATGAAATCGGTTTGTTAGAATTTAGAACTTTAATTAATAATATTGTGTCAATAATATGACGTCAACTAATGATACTTTAAGTATAAAAGAGCCCAAAATTATTTATTGGTTTATTCTTATAATTTAATATTTTATACTATTCCAATAGGATTAAATATGGCATTAGCAAAAGGAATCGTTTACATAATTACAATATTTTAGGCGGAAATCCCGCTCAATAGTATGGCCTGCCGTAGACACGGAAAGATTAATCATAAATTATCAAGCGCATAATGAGTTTTTACCATGTGACATATAATAACATGGTAAAAAATTATTATCCAGATAGTAAAAAATTATCATCATGATGATGGTAAAAAATTATCATTCAGATAATAATAAACCATCATCCGCTTGATGATTTTTTACCATGTGATAAATAATAACATGGTAAAAAATTATCATGTTAGTCACTTTTCCATATTTGTTCAAATTCAAATTTTTTTTCATCTCAATTTAGAAGAATCAAAAATTTACCAATTTTCGGATCCCCCCAAAAATTCCTTAATTCAGATTTAGAAATTCCCAGCTTTTAGGGTTATCCAGAAAAAATGCTACCAATTAACCAACTTATGAACCATTAATACTTTAGGTTTCTTCCTAATTAATATTTTGTAATAAATTGTTACATTAATTGTATAATTTTATTATATTTGCATTTAAAAAACGTAATTAATATTTAAATTAAATCACATGTACTGTACATGACAACAAATAAAAATATTAGTAACAAATATAAAACTATTGGAAATCGGAATAAATTTTTAAAAAATGTTTCTTTTCAGATTAGTATTTTTTGTAACTGAAAATGAAGCTAAACCTCTTTTTACATAAATTATTTTATAACTAGGGTATGGTCACCATTGTATAAAGTCAGATAGTAATGTAGTAAGAAATTATGTCAATTTATGAGAATTTTTTATTTTTCAATGTCAAACAATAAATTTGCATAATTATGATGAAACAATATAGACAGATTCATAATTTTTTATTACAACCATCCCTATAAAAAATAAGTGTCCGGATAATGTCCAGAAAATGTCCGGAAAAAAATTCTAAAATATTGTCCGGAAATTCTGGACACTGTGTCCGGAAACTGTTCCGAAAACACTGCATTTTTGGGATATCAGGAATTTGTCCTGAAATTGTCCTGAAATGTATTTTCGTAAAATTTTGCCACAAAAGATGATCAATGGATAGATGATCATCATTATTCCTTAACCCAAAATTTTTATATCATAGATATATAGTATTTTTGCCTGCTCTGCAATTTTAATTAGTACGACAGAAAAGGTTTTGAATGTCAGTTTTGTGCTTTTTGCATTTTTTTACAAAATTAATTTATCCTTTTTTGGAAATAGTATCCAGAATTTGTCCTGAACTTTTTCATGTCCGGAATTTGTCTATCTCGTTTTTTTACTATGTCCAGAATTTGTCCAGGTTTAACTGTCCAGAATTTGTCCAAAATTTTATACCGAACAAATACTGGACGAATTCAGGACAAAGTTAGGACATGTCAAAATTTTAAGTATCAGAAGTGTGTCAGACATGTACCAAAAAAGTGGACATTTTCCGGACACATCAGATTTATTCCGGACATTTTCCAGACATTTTTGATAACATTTTCCGGACATTTATTTTTTATAGGGCATTACGTGTAAATTGATCACATGATTCCGATAGTGTTAAAATGTAGATATATATTGGATATGTTGGATATATCTAACATATTGAAATAATTGAATACATCCAACATATTAGTTATATTCATTAGTATTAATAAAAGTATTTATTATACTGTATAAAGAAACAAAAATATTGTAAAAATCTATGGAATCAGTTTTCTAGAATAAAAAAATTCTTTTTCACGTCTAGAATAATTTATTTTACATCTTGCACCTGATAATAAAATTTTAATTCATATCCATATCCTTAATAAATATAAAAATTTTCATCTCTGTCAAAACTTTCTATTCTCTTTCTTAAGAGCAACTATAAATAATTATTAAAACAACCTATCTTTACGCAACAAAATAAAAATTTTTTTGAGAAAAGGGCTTTTATGTGAAAAAAAGATTATCGCTCTAACTAATTAAGTTAGACTATTAAAATCGTAAGTTAGTTTTAAATTAAACCTTTTAAGAAAAATCTATGCAAATATAAACCCGTTTTTTGATTACTAATAGTTATACAGTTGAATCATAAATCAATTATTGCATTTCATTATGATTGTAGCGATCATACTGATCAACAATTACGACAATAAATGCGATAACACAATTACATCATAAAAAATTTTCTTGATTTTTTTTTGTGTGAAAAAATTTATTTATTTATTATGAAAAAAGTTTATTTAAAAAAAATTGTTGTAAATACAAATGTAAAAAAAAAGAGAAATAAAAATAAATTTCATTGTAATTATTAATATGAAAGAAATAAAGCAATTTTATTAAATTTAATATGTATAATTAAGGATTATTTCTTAAAATATCAGCTATAAATTGTAAGGTCCTATTATATAATTAATTCCATATCCTTCTCTATCTCCTTCTAAAGGGTTAACGCGAGATTGAAATAAAATTTTTTGGAACGCTACTGATGCTCTTTTTCATAGAGAAGGGTTGGATTTCAGTTTATTTGGAGCATTACTAATACTTTTTTCTTTTTTAGGAAGAGGTTAGATTTAAATTGTAAGTAAAAAATAAAGATTCAAAATTATTTTATTTTCTTTTAGTTTTGCAAATGTTACTAAGTTATTTATAGTTCTGCGTGGGCAACTATTATAACTGAATAATAATTTTATTTTTATTTTTGTTATGTAAAGAGTTTCAGATTCATTCTAATGCAAAAAAACAATTTATCTGGCCCAATAGTTATTTTTTTTTATGAATATTTTTTATTCGTTGCATTTGTCCACCCTGCACGTACGATTTAATTGTAAGATTGAAACATTTTTTTAAAAAAACATACCAATTTATTATGTAATAACCTGTACAGCGTGATGAAATTGAAAAAAATTTTTTTGGATATCCTGAAAAATTGTTAAATTTCTAAATTTGAATGAAAAATTTTTTGGGAATCCAAAAAATCGGTAAATTTTTGATTCTTCTAAATTAGGACGAAAAAAAATTTGAATTTGAACAGATATAGAAAGTGACCTACATGATGGTTTTTTACCTTGTTATTATTTATCACATGGTAAAAAATCATCATGCGGATGATGATTTATTATTATCTCGATGTTAATTTTTTACCATCATGATGGTAATTTTTTACTATCTGGATGATAATTTTTTACCATGTTATTATATGTCACATGGTAAAGAATTATTATGCGCTTAATAATTTATGATTAATCTTTTTGTAACTATGGCACCAGGACCGGGAAAACTAATAATAGAGGTCACCGGACAATAGTAAATTGGTGAGTTTACCCAAATTAAAAATATTTTGCATAAGTAATTGACTTAAAAATCTAACAATCCTACACAGGAATGTCTGAAGAATATAATGAACCATAAATTATTCTTGTAAAATTAATATTAACTGAGATCATTAAATTTTCCGAAAAAATTTTTATAATAATACGAACCACTTTTAAAAAAATTTATTAATTATGCGAACCACCCTTTTGTGTTACACAGAATATATAAAAATTTAAATTGAGTGTATAAATGGCAAATTTAACTCTAACCTTAAGCAGATATTGTTAGTCCACACATTTTGGCTTCATTAAAAATTGAATATATCAAAAATTTAATCAACTTTACTAGTGTGCCGGGTGCTACGGTGACCTCTATTATAAGATTTCCCGGTCCTATGGCACCCCATACAATAGCAAATCTGATCTACAGTACATTTGTATAAATTGTCATCATGATGGCGCAGATGTGATGAACTAAATTAAGCAAATTTTGGCCACAATACCGAGAATACTAACTTATTTAGATTAATCATTTAACAAATGAATTAAAAATTTTTTTCAATTTAACCGTTCTGCTTTTTATAGTCACATTTCATTTAATATGATGAGTTTCGAACGTCGTTCACAACTTTTAAAAGACATCTCATCAATGCTAAATGCTGAATATTATAATGTCATTATTCAAGTTGGAGAAAATCAGGATACAAAAGAATTTTACGCACATTCAGATATTTTGAGGGCTCGTTCTCAGTATTTTAAAAATATCATTCCAGCTGATGTTCTTAAAAAGAATATTATGTTCACAATAAATGAACCAAAAATTACTCCAGCTAATTTCGAAATTATTCTTAAGTAAGAGTTTTTTTTTCCTGATTCTACAAATTCATGAATATTAACATATTTATTTTTGAACAATTAAGATATATTTATACCGGATATCTTGACTTACAAATAGGTGCAGACAAATTAGGGTTGTTAATTGCATGTGTTGATTTGCTTTTTAAAGAATTAGTTGAATATTTACAGAGCCATTACATTTACAATAGTAATTGGATTAAACAAAATTCCGTTACTATTTTGAATTCAATATTTAATCTACCTGATTGCAAGCAATTAAAAGATAATTGTGTTGAATCCATATGTAGAAATCCTTTACCAATTTTCAATTCGAATGATTTTCTCTCACTTGATAAAGATATTCTTTATCATTTACTTGAGCAAGATGACTTTCCTCTTCGGCTTAATAAAGAAATTATTATTTGGGATTATTTGATTAAATGGGGCATCAAACAAACACCTAAATTGAAAAATAATCAGGATGAATGGATTGATGAAAATTATGAAGACTTAAAGGATACATTAAGCAATTTTATTCCCCTTATTAAATTCAATAATATTACTCCTGAAGATTTTTATGATAAGGTTCGACCTTATAAAATTATTATTCCAAATAATATTTATGATGAGATTATGAAATATTATTTAGTTGAGCAGCCTCAATCGTATACTATTTATAGTTCAAAGATTATTAAGCCAAATTTTATCAATATGATTGCCAATTGGATTGACAAAAAAGAGTTGAGTTATCCTTCAATATTTATTCGTACTGAAGATGATTCAATATACAAGTTTAACCTTATTTATCGTGGTAGTCGCGATGGGATTAATAATAAATCATTTTATGATAAGTATAGTCATCGAGTAGAGTGCTTATTTTTAATTAAGGTTCATAAATTAGATAAGATCTTTGGTGGTTATAGTACTGTTGGATTTAATATTCATCAATATTATAACAATTTATTAGATAACTTTATTTTTTCATTTGAAAATAATTACGATTGTCAAAGTATGAGTGTAATAAGACCTACTAATGATATTCACGCATACTACAGTTCCGGCTATTTCACATCTTATTGTAATGCATGGTATATAAATGATCAATTTTTATATGTTAATACTAGTTATGGCTGTCATGCGATTTATGAAATTGAAGAGATTGAAACATATGTTGTAACTAAATTGTGATTTGTTGCCATTTTAATGAGTGTTGACAATTTGAATGTTAAAAATCAAATACACCGAACGCGTAAATAAACGATATTATAAATTTGTTAATTTATTTATAATGATTTTATTATTCTCTTTAAAAATTCGGCTGCTAAAAATTACATGTTTTGTTCAAACATATTCACTTAAATTAATTTTCAGACATAAATAATTACATACAATTCCCTGAAATATAACAAATTTTATTTAATGTTAAGTCAGAAATTAAAATGTGCAGAATAATTATAATCAATATCATCTACCCATTCATCATGTTCATGTCGTAGATTAATAAACACTTCAATTTCTTCAATAGTGTAAATATTAGCTGTGACCCAATCCTCTCTATTATAATACTCACACTCGTAGTAGGTTTTCTTGACAGTCTTGACATGTAATTTTCGATTTATAATGCACAAGGAGGTATCATAAAAATAATTTACCCTGTCATGAATATTATCATACTTATCATTTAATAAAAGAATCTTGTCACTATCGCGCCGATCATAATCATTTATGAGATCATCTCTATATAAGTCAAATCCACGAAAACTATAGCCGACAAAGATTTTACTTGATTCTTGAACCTTAATTAAGACTAAACTTTCCGCTCCATATAAACATCTATCTTTAAATGAATTGTCATCAATTCCATCACGACTACCTCGATAAATAAGTTTAAACCTTTTAAATTTGTGTTTTGGAACAAATTCTTCATCAATCGAATCAATAATTTTATCAATAATTTCATCAACAAGTCCTAACTTAACCATCTTTGTCATAATGATATGGGGGCGGACTGGTGTGTCCTTATGGTGGCTTCTGAGAACAAATTTATGTTGTTCAACTAAGTAATGTGCCATAGCTTCTTCATAAATGTTACTCGGAATAATGGGCTTGTAAGGTCGAACTTTATAATAAAAGTCTTCGGAATTTATTTCTAACATCATAATTAAGGGAATAAAATCACTTAATGTATTCTTTAAATCCTCATAATTTTTATTAGTCCACTCATTCTGATTATTTTTAATTACTAATTCAGGTATTTGGTTGATACCCCATTTAATCAATAAATCCCAAACGACCACTTCTTCTGCATGCAAAACACGGAATTTACGTCGTTCAAGAAAGTAATAGAGTATATCTTTATCTGACGAGCTATATTTATCAGTAGTAATAAAGAATTGTGGTATTACAAATGAAAAACAAAAATCTTGTAATTTCTTGTATTTTTCACGTTTAAATACAGAACGAAGAACAAATAACAAGTTTTGTCGAATCCAGATTGATGTTGATTGATTTGTTAAATAATCTTGAATATAATCTATCAATTCTTCAAAAAGCAGCTCATCAGATGCGAGTAAAAGATCAAAAATATCTTTGTCATCTTGATATGTTAAGGAAAGCTTAGCGGTATAAATATATCTTAAAAAGACAATTGCAAATTTTATGTTAAATAATAATTTTTATAGATAAAATATATCTACTGTAATTAACTTACTTCAAAATCAATTCAAAAACTTTTGATGTGATATTTTCCATATTGAATATGATCATTTCATTCTTTTTTGTAAATAAATTATTCAAAAATGCTTTATTAAAATACTGAGAACGAGCACGTAAAATATTTGAATGTGCATGAAATTCTTTAGTATTTTGATCTTTTCCAACTTGAATAATAACATTATAATCGTCGGCATCATTAAGCATTAATGTAATACTATTTAAAACGCCATATTCAAAATTTCGTCCCATTTTCAAAAGTTCGCTCCAGTTAGAAAAAAGGCCGTCGATCTATTCATTGTGAGCCTATAACTGGTATTTACTGCGCAATAGTGCGTATATGTAGATACACGTGAAATGTAGTACTTAAATCATTTGACATTTTCTGTTTTGACTAAAATCACATGATAAACTATCGTTAAACAAAATCAAATCAAAAATGATGTGCAAAAATAACGTTTATAGAAAATTCACTATTTATATCATAAAGCAAATTACATTCTTATGCAAAGAATTTTCTAAACACTATACTGAATTATTTGTAAACATTGTGCTCATTTTTGCTAAAAAAAAAAATTAAAATGTTCTAGCAATACTGGATACTTCAATTTCTTCTGTAATAGATAATTGATGTTCACAAAAAATGTCGTCATAATAGCTAGCATTATACCCAACATCAAGATTTATCCATTAATAAATAATATATCTCCAAAATTAAAGAAGTACCATCATCGTAATTTTCGTAAATAGAACAAGTTGTATTGATTACCTTTCCGATTTTCATATTATGAAAATACAATCCTCATCATTTCCAAAAGAGAAGACAAAGCTTTATAATGAAGACGGCCAATAATCATTTCTTTTTGCGTATCCAATCGGGTTATAACCACCATAGATTTTTCTTTGATTGAACTCTTATTAATACTACTGTAATACATTATCACCAATAATGTATTACAGTACTCATATAACGTTATACATACTACATTGCTACAGAATTATAAATTATTAGATGCGGGGTCTCTTAATTTTTATTTCTTTCGTTATATTTAATGAGTTGGCTTGATTTGTAATTCCCCTTCTACGCTTCGAGAAACTCTAAACCCAGCTAATAGTTTATTGTTTAACATCACTATAGAAAGTATCACTTATATCACTTTCAACTCAAGAAAACAGTAAAACAATTATACGTTTCTTATTTCTTTTATTTTATGTCAATACAAGACATTTTTTAACGAAAATTTTTGCTTTGACAGGACAAGAAACTGCGTCACAATTAAGTATTTATATCAAAATGGTTTTTTTTTTACCCCAAAAAACAAATTTGCTAAAATTTCCTAATCCGAACTTATATTTATGATCACGGAATAACGATACTGTTATGCCAGTTCTTTGGATGTTTATAAAAATAAGCGGTATGAATTTACGGTAGTGGTAGCAGAAGGGATGTATATATTTAAATGTAAATAAAAATGAAATAAAAGATATCATAATACATACCGTAATTTAATAATGAATAATTCACTCATAACAAGATCTGCGTAGGTTACACAAAAACCAACAAAAAAAAAATAACGTGAATCTATCATGATTTATAAATTCAACTACAAAAAAAAAACGTCAAAGGATAAACAAACAACGAGATAACTTTTATTAATAAACCCTTTTATTAATCTCTTAAAAATGCTATCTAATGGATCTTTACAACAGAGTAAACATACGCGCTTTTATAACTATCTGAATTACACTAAAAAGATTTAACATATTTAATATATCTAACATATCTCATATATTGAATAAATTAAACATATTGCACATATTGCACATATTGCATATATTTGATATGTTGCATACATTGCACATGTTTAATATATTTTTAAAACATTCTTAACATTGATCTACAATCAGGTGACTTAACCGAACTTTTTAGTGTTATCTTGCCGCAACAATATCTATGCAAACGCCAATATGCATACATCAATACAAACGCCAATATATGTCCAATTACATAATAGGGTAAAAGTATTATCGGAGAACAATATAATAATAATATGGTTCTCAAGATCTTGTTGATTCCAAGATTATCGGCTCTGGAGGATCTGCTTCAGTTTATGCAGCAAAGTGGAAGTCTGGAAGAATAAATCAACAGTATATGCAATTAAAATAACAAAGAGGTATGCTACGGATAACAGGCATTATTCATTTGTGTGACAGCGGGTTCACCGCATAAACATCACACCTAATTGATACCTGTACTATATGAGGATTGTTTATGTTATGTAATATGTGAAAATTAGACTTAGGAAGTCAAAAAACGAATTATATGCAATAACACTTTACGCAATTTTTCTTTCTAGGTTTATTTAACGCACTTGGCAGATGGACATCAGAATATTATTCGATTACACGGAGTTATAAGATTAGACTTAGATCATTTAAGGAACAATACTATTGATTGGAAAAACCAATTAAGATTCGCAAAAGAAACCGCAAGCACTTTATAGATGGGATCAATTTTTATCCAATAAATTTTAATCATACTAATAGACGAAAATTTATTTAATTTTATTAAATTATAGATACAATTAGGTGATGCAAAGTTATAAATACGTGTTTTATATCAAATTTTACTCAGTCGTAAAAATTTTTTAAACATTTTAAATATTAAGATTTTAATTATTGATCGAAATTTCCATTATAAGTTTTATTAAGTTCATTGGAAATTTAGTATTTTCGTTGACTAATTAGATAAAAAAATTTTGGATTTTGATTTATTAAATAAAACCAGAATTACACGTGTGATATTTCAGCGTAGCGTTTGGTATTTTGTTTATTTGTTTCGCAATTAGGGCGTAGAATTCCATCTAATTATTTATATAAAGTTTAGTTTACACTAATCTATTTACGTTAGATAATCTTTTTTATATTATGTGATATCGAAAATAATTAGATAGTAATATGATTATAATAATAATTAACTAGGTATTTCTTGCTGTACAAATTTAAATTGCAATGAAGAAATTTACATTACTAATCTAAAAAAAAAAAAAAGATATAAAACAGAATTTGTAACTTAATCCCAGTTTTATAACTAGAAATATATGCTGCGTATGTAAAACATGCATTTTTATTTTGAATGATTATCGAAAAACACGTTATTACAATGAAATTACCAATTATAGTATCTTGAGTCATTTCTCAAAGCTTATTAAGTAATTTGAGCTTGATGGTAGCTTTAAAAACAACTTTTTTTAAAAGTGATATTTTGATAGAAAAGAATAAGGCAAGCATATTAAAGATATTTAGAAAAAGTCAAGAAAATATAATATATTTATATTTTGGCCATGATCATTCGTTCATGAAATTTCTTATGACGGTTTGTATATAACATATAATAGTTTAATATTTATCTCTCAATCGGAGATTTCTTAGAATTGCGCATATTAATGTCGTATTTTTTTTTTGGTATTTTGATAGAAAGGGTCAAGAAAATATAAGTAATGCATTTGTATTTCGGCCTTAATCATTTGTTCATGAAATTTCTTATGCCGGTTTGTTTATAACGGTTAGTAATACAATATTTATCTCTCAATTGATGATTTTGATAAAAATTGCACATATTGATGTCTAATTTTTTTTTTTGGTATTTTGATAGGAAGGTCAAGAAAATATAAGTAGTGCATCTGTATTTCGGTCTTGATCATTTGTTCATGAAATTTCTTATGTCGGTTTGTTTATAACGGTTAGTAATACAATATTTATCTCTCAATTGATGATTTTGATAACAATTGCACATATTGATGTCTAATTTTTTTTTTGGTATTTTGATAGAAAGGGTCAAGAAAATATAAGTAATACATTTGTATGTCGACCATGATCATTTGCTTATGAAATTTTTTATAACGGTTTGTATTGAACAGATAATAACTAGTTAATAATCTCAATCGAAGATTACTGAAAATTGCATATAATAATGTCAAATTTTTTTTTGTTTTTTTATAGTAAAGTTTAAGAAAATATAAGAAATGCATTTATATTTTGCCATGATTATTTGCTCATGAAGTTTCTTATAACGGTTTGTATATAACAAATAGTAATTAAATAATTAACTCAATCTGAGATTTCTTAAAAATGCACTTATTAATGTCGAATTTTTTTTGAGTTTTTGATAGAAAAAGCCAAGAAGATATAAGTAATACTTTTATATTTCGGTCATGATCATTTGCTCATCAAATTTCTTATGACGGTTTGTATATAACAGATAATAATTTAATATTTATATCTCAATTGGAGATTTCTTAAAATTGCACACATTAATATCGAATTTTTTTTTGATATTATGATAGAAAAGTTCAAGAAAATATTAGAAATGCGTATATGTTGGCCATAATCATTTGTCATGAAATTTTTTGTAACGGTTTGTATATAACAAATAGTAATTAAATAATCATTTAAATCAGAGATTTCGTAAAAATACACTTATTTATGTCGAATTTTTTTTTAATATTTTGATAGAAAAAGTCAAGGAAATATAAGTAATACGTTTATATTTTGGCCATGATCGTTTGCGCATTAAATTTCTTATGATTGTTTGTATATAACAGACAATTATTTAATATTTATGTCTCAATTGGAAATTTCTTAAAATTGCACATATTAATGTCGAATTATTTTTTGATATTTTGATAGAAAGGGTCAAGAAAATATAGGTAATTCTCTTGTATTTCGGCCATGATCGTTTGCTCATGAAAATTTCTTATGCCGGTATGTATATAACAGTTAGTGATACAATATTTTTCTCTCAATTGGTGATTTTGATAAAATTGCACATATTGATGTCTAATTTTTTTTTGGTATTTTGATAGAAAGGGTCAAGAAAATATAAGAAATACATTTGTATGTCAGCCATGATCATTTGCTCATGAAATTTCTAATAATGGTTTGTATAGAACGGATAATAATTAATTGATTATTACAACCTGAGACTACTGAAAACTACACATGATGTCTAATTTTTTTTTGATATTTTTATAGAAAAGACCAAGAAAATATAAGTAATACGTTTATATTTTGGCCATGATCGTTTGCGCATTAAATTTCTTATGATTGTTTGTATATAACAGACAATTATTTAATATTTATGTCTCAATTGGAAATTTCTTAAAATTGCACATATTAATGTCGAATTTTTTTTTGATATTTTGATAGAAAGGGTCAAGAAAATATAGGTAATTCTCTTGTATTTCGGCCATGATCGTTTGCTCATGAAAATTTCTTATGCCGGTATGTATATAACAGTTAGTGATACAATATTTTTCTCTCAATTGGTGATTTTGATAAAATTGCACATATTGATGTCTAATTTTTTTTTGGTATTTTGATAGAAAGGGTCAAGAAAATATAAGAAATACATTTGTATGTCAGCCATGATCATTTGCTCATGAAATATCTAATAATGGTTTGTATAGAACGGATAATAATTAATTGATTATTACAACCTGAGACTACTGAAAATTACACATGATGTCTAATTTTTTTTTTGATATTTTTATAGAAAAGACCAAGAAAATATAAGAAGTACATTTATATGTCAGCCATGATCATTTGCTCATGAAATTTCTTATAACGGTTTGTATAGACTGATTTAATTAAATAATTATCTCAATTGGAGATTACTGAAAATTGCATATAGTTATGTCCAGTGATGTGCATTTTATGCTTCCAATGAAATAAAATTCAATTGGAAGCTTCCAATCCAAATGAATTTATTAAGGAATTATGCTTCCAAACCTTCCAAAAGTCCTTCCAAGAGTGCTTCCAATCTTCCAAGTGCACATCACTGGTTATGTCAAATTTTTTTTTCGGTATTTTGATAGAAAAGACAATGAAAATATAAGAAATATATTTATTTATCTGCCAAGATCTTATTCATAGTATTAAATATCGCAATAACATCGAAAAAAGTGAATTAAGTTGAAATTAGTGACTATTTAAGTTTCAGTATTTCAAACGTCCGACGGAGCGAGGTTTATGGAAGCGAATGATTTCTGTTTATTAACATGGTATGCAGTTGAATCGCGCAAAATTGTTTATACTATTTAGGAAAATTCAATTACTGAAAAATATAAAAAGCAAGGAAGAAGAGATTGGCGATTTACAAATTCAACTACTTGATCTTGAAAAACTAGTATCAAATAAAGAGTACTATTATATAATGATATTGCAGCATTTTAATGAATTATAGATAATACATACTGCAAGTATGCACAGTATTGATGGTTTGTATAAATATGCACAAAATTTGCTGATTGAGAGTTAAGTAAAGTGACGGATAAAAAAAAAATAATTTGTAAAAATGGGGGTGTTATCAGAATAATTGTGAAGTATGTAACATATACGCATAAAGACAACATATTCAGTCAGTATTTATGCATTAAATCCAATAAAAGGTGGTTTTAAAAGTGATAAATATGATAAGTTATAATAATACCATGATTAAAAATAGTTTGTAAGCTCATTCGTATCGTGGAAACCTATCGATCATAGCAACTTTGAGTTTTTTTTATATATCACAGTATCAGTTTAAGGTGAACCGACCGAAAATATCAAAGTTTAAATTTTTACTTGTATATAAATTAATAGGATATTGTCTAAAAGACTCGTAATTTACTGTCCACCTTGATTGCTCACTAAGAATTACAGTATTTAGGAAAAGGATATGAAAATTTTCGGGTCCTTTTGCACTTGATGCCTGATAAAAATTATGTGAAACTTCTGAACACGACTACTTTGGCGTGAGATATCCGTCAGATTCACAATTCCTGTTACAAATATATATAAATATAAACCCTCTATTTATTTATTTTATTATTACCTCGAGACTAAATGTCTAATTAACCAACCATATATAGTAAAAAACATATAATGAAAAATTAATATTTTAATACTAATTAAACTTTTATTACTTTTGAAATAAGATAGCATGTCTTGCATAATAATTTTATCAATGAAATTACATTATATAGTATTAGATCACTTATAACGTATTAAATTGCTCTTTCAATTTTGGATTTCTCTTTTCAAAAAAAAATAACATTTTAAAGTCGTGGAAAAATATACCATCATTTTTACTTTTGATGTGTTCGATGCATCAACGTACGAAATGACATTTAAAAGGAAATGAAAAATAAAAAAATAAAATTTATAGCGGTGAAAAATTCAATTTATTTCATAAAAAAAATTCAATTTCATAAAAAAAATACATAAAAAAAATACAAATTATTTTTTTTTAAAAAGAAATTACGCGGGTCCGATAATTTGGTCTTCATTAATTTCTAATTAAAATGTAAAATATACAATAAGTAATTTAATTTTTAATGAAATAAACTAACTGTTATTTATTACCTTTTCTCTCTCCGTTAGTTTCGACAATATATTTTAAATCTGGTTTCAATTCTTTAATTACTCCATGTCTCGTAATTTGAGTGTGAGAAGGATTTTGAGGATTCGAATGATATTGGATTCTCTCTAATAATAAAAAATTTTAATTTTTTTTTTTTTTTAAAATAATAGTTAAATCAAATACTCACGGTCAACTTTATATTTATGAGCCATTTTTATTTTTTATTTTTTTTTTAAGTTTTAGAAGTGGGGTCGAGATTACTGATCGTTTTTATATTAAAAAAAGAGTAGCTTAGATCTAATCAAACTAGCTAATTTTCACATGAAAAATCATTGAGGTGGAAAAAATGCAACAAGACACATATTTGTGAACCATGTAATTTTTTACTGGTCCATTTTTTTTAAAATAAAGTTAAATCAAATACTCACGGTCAACTTTATATTTAAGAGTCATTTTTGTTTAAAAAAAAATTTTTATATTAAAAAAAGATCTAATCAACTAGTTAATTTTCACATGAAATCCCATAAAATTCATTGAGATAGAAAAATGCAACAAGGCACATATTTGTGAAACATGTAATGGTCCTTTTTTTTTTAAAAAAAAAAAAATAAATAAAGTTAAATTAAATACTCACGGTCAACTTTATATTTAAGAGTCATTTTTTTTTAAAAAAAAATTTTATATTAAAAAAAGATCTAATCAACTAGTTAATTTTCACATGAAATCCCATAAAATTCATTGAGATAGAAAAATGCAACAAGGCACATATTTGTGAAACATGTAATGGTCCTTTTTTTTTTAAAAAAAAAAAATAAATAAAGTTAAATTAAATACTCACGGTCAACTTTATATCTGATATTTATGTGTCATTTTTTTTTTAAAAAAAAAAAGTGGCTTAGATCTAATCAAACTACCATATATCACAGGTCATAGTACCCGGGTATCCCACCTTGTACTACCATGTCAATAACTCAAATTTTATTATGAATAGAATATATTTAATAACCAGAAAATTATTTTTACATAATATCTGGGCAAAATTAGATTCATTAAATAATAAAATCAATAGAAAATGGAACTTTTTGTTGGGTGAAAGAGGAGAAGTACTATGCATGGGGGGGGGGGGGTACTATGGCCCATGATATACAGTAGTTAATTTTCATATTAAATCCCATAAAATTCATTGAGGTAGAAAAAATGCAACAAGTCACATATTTGCAAAGTGTTAGCTTTTGTTTCCAATCAAAAGTAATAGTTGATTTCATAACTATTAATTTCTTCTATTCTTATTTTATTTAAATTTTCAATTGAATTATAAAAGACTAATTCTTGAATTGTATTTATTTCTATATTTAAACCTGTTAAAGAAATTGTAAAAATTTTTTTACAGTTTCTCTATTTGTGACTTATATTTAAATTATTTACTCTATTTTTCTTCATTATTTTTTTTTTTTTTAATGACCTATATATGCTTTTATTAATACTTAATTTATATACTATATAAACAATTTATCAGAAGCTATATCCATCCTGACTTACAGAATGCAATCATCAAAATATTATTTTTCATCATTAAATAAACTTGTAAAACTAATAAAATTATATAAATTCCTAAATTTTAGGTTTCTATAATATGCCAATAAGAAGTTTCATTTAATATATATGTTTTAATATATATGTTTATATTAAGATTTTTTTTTTTTTGTATACATTTATATTAAATTTATTATTTTTAATTGTAGGATATATAAACAATATAAGATTTATGATGAAATTTATATTAATCATTTATTATAATTACAATTACAAAATTAAAACAAAAAAAAAATAATAATAATAAATGCAAAAATAAATTTTAATAAATTTACATTCAAAATTAAATAAATAATTACTTTTACTATTTGTTAAATTTTAAATTATTAGTCTTTCTAAATAACATATAAATGAAATATATTTTATATCAGTTTGTAACTGATAAGTCTACTATATCTATATATAGTATAGTAATTCTTACTAATTTAATTAATATAATATAATAAAGGATGGTCTGCCAAGAGATTTATATTATTGTAAAAACAAAATTTTAGTGTATTTTTATATGTTTTACCAGATTGTTAGATTATTTTGTGTAATAAACAATTTCTTTTTTTCAAAAAATCTTCTTTTTTAAGGAACATATAAAGTAGAGCAAAGTCATGTGATCATATTAAAACATTTATCAATCACTAGCATTACACCCTCTTCACTCTTCATTTTATTAAGTATTTTAAAGATAGAATTTTTTGGTTAGTAAAATCCTATTTATTATACCAATTATTTGTCACATTTGTAATTTCTTAATGCTATAATGCCAGCCAAAACTACTTTACTGTTGACTTACTCTTTTTTTGGTAATTCATATGATATAAATGACCTTTCACTTTTATATTATATATACTATATACTGTATTTAATTCTGTATTTAATTCTGCATTTGTATTTAGAAAAAGGTTATATATTTTTTTCATAAATAAAAGTTATTTAAATACAAAAATAATAATAATATAGTATGATCTGCCATTTTGATTAAAAATCTAGTATTAAATACTAGATTTATCTATATTTTGTACTAAATTTACCTATATTTTATATTAAATAAATCAATATTTTATACTAGATCAGATTTATATTTTAATATAAATCTCCCTATATTTTATACTAGACTAATTTATTAAGTTTTACTAGCATAATTATCACACCTACTGTAAACTAAAATTTTTACTTATTTGTTATTTGTAATATATAAATAATTACTTTTAATAAATCAAATAAAAAAACCTTTTTATTAGTAAATAAACTTAAAAAATACATTAGGTATAATGCAAAAATTCATTATTATTAATTTATTATATATATTTGTTTATTATTATAACTAAAACTTTTGTTAAAATGCCAACTAATTTTTTTTCAAGATTATTAAATGACTTACTAGAAGAGTTCAAACAACAGGTATTAAGATATGTAAATGATGCTACTTTAACATTAAGTCATATAATTTGTAAAATTTTATACAAAGTGTCATTAAAAAGAAATAATTTTTCTGACAATTCTTTTTATATATATAAATTGTTGGAATATCTATTATAAGTTTAATTATAAATATAGGAGAAGTTTATAGTAAAATGATTAGTACAGATTTTTTTATATATAAGCTATTTTAAATACTTTTCTGATTTAACATTCTAAAATAAATAGTATAAAAAATATTAATAAATTCTTCTATACTAATATTATGATTAAATTCTTTAAGAAATTTTCAAACTCATAATTGTAATTTTATAAAGATGCTTTTAAATAATTGAATTATATTGGCAAAAGTTACAAATAATTAATAAAATATGAAAAATTAAAATTTTTATGACAGCAATTTTAATTATAAATTTATTTTTTTTAAGGTATTGAAAATACATCTGCATTTATTAAATAAAGAGAGGATACAAGTATAATATTACTTTTATTCTATATGTGGTACTCCCAGTAAAAATACCAATTCAAATATCCACCAAAATTATAAATTTATTAATAAACTGAAAATTTCAAAATTTGTTATAAAAATTTGTCTTAATTATTTTTATTAAGAAGCTTTTTTTATATTTATGATTAAACTTATTGTAAACATTCCAATAAATTATAGAAGTTTTTCTTTTTTCTTATAATGCTATGCAGATAAACAAGTGATAATTATACTGGTGAAGTTTTACAAATTAGTCTAGTATAAAATATAAGGCATTCTATATTAAAATATAGATTTAGTATAAAATATAAACTTATCTAATATAAATATAGAAAAATCTAATATAAAATATAGACAAATCTGATATAAAATATAAACTTATTTATTTCATTCAATTTATATTTCATAATAGTTTTTTTTATATTTTAATATAAATAAATCTAGTATTTAATACTAAACTTTTAATCAGAATGGTAGATTATAATATAAATTATTTGTCTTAAAATAATAGATCATTACTAATTAAAAAGAATTTGGCAAAAATTAGGGGAACATTAAAGCTAAATAGAATCACATAATTATAATAAAATATTTATTATTAGCATCATACTCTTTATTTTTTCATTTTTATTAAGTATTTTAGAAACTTTAAATTTTTTCAGTTAGTAAAAACCTATATATCATACCTATTATATGTCATATACATAATTTCTTAATGCTATAATTCTGGCTAAATCTTTCTTGCTTTAATAAAT
Source organism: Rhizophagus clarus (assembly GCA_015698045.1). NCBI lineage: Eukaryota > Fungi > Glomeromycota > Glomeromycetes > Glomerales > Glomeraceae > Rhizophagus > Rhizophagus clarus. The sequence goes on along the minus strand of BLAL01000058.1, from coordinate 1,203,654 downwards.
CTTTAAAATTAGCAGATTAGCAATTTACTGCTTAACAATCAATTTTTCTAAGCAAATCATTAACTTACTATTTTTGTTTAGAATTTGATAATTTTTTATTTTTTTTACTATTATTATTAAACTACTACATTATTTATTAGTAATATTTTTAATAATAATGTATTTTACAATATTTTTAATTGTTAATTTTTAATAGATTATATTTTTTTATTAATATTTTAAATTTATTATGCTTTTTATAAATACAGTAAATTATATTTTTTAATAGATCATTATGTTTTTTATTAATATTTTTTAATAATTAATAGATTATTGTACTTTTTATTAATATTTTTTAATAATTAATAAATTATTATACTTTTTATTAATATTTTTTAATAATTAATAAATTTTTATGATACAACCTGAATATTATTTTTTATAAAGGATCTGTGAACCAATTTTTCGCAGAAGAAAAAATTTTTTATTATGTCTATAGGTAAGGATGGTGCCGCAAATAAGCAATTGCGGAATAATTGCGATTTACAGTATTGCGGAACATTGCGGATTTTTAAATCTAAATATCCGCAATTCCGCAATCCGCAATTGTCCGCAATTCCGCAAATATTCCGCAATTCCGCAAAGTACCGCAATTCAATTGCGGAATAATTGCGGAATTGCGGCACATTTGCGGAATTGCGATACATTTGCGGAATTGCAATTTTGCTAAAGCAATCCAAAAAAATGTTGTAAAACGTTTTTTTTAATTAAAATATACTTTGAAAAAATGTTGCGAAACGTTTTTTTTAATTAAATATACTTTGAAAAAACGTTTCGCAACGTTTTTTCTTTAAATTAATTAAAAAACGTTGCGAAACGTTTTTTTTTAATTAAATATACTTTGAAAAAACGTTTCGCAACGTTTTTTCTTTAAATTAATTAAAAAAACGTTGCGAAACGTTTTTTATTAATTAAAATACTTTGAAAAAATGTTTCGCAACGTTTTTTCGTTAAATTAATTAAAAAAAACGTTGCGTAAACATTTTTTTTATTAAATCAGTTCGGTAAACTGCCAAAACCGATCAGGTGAATTGCGGAATTGCGGTTCACTAACCGCAATTCAACTCCAAAATCCGCAATATTGCAGATTTGATAAATCAATTGCGGCACCATCC